>JAIUCV010000613.1:0-485991 GCA_026724425.1 Erythrophleum ivorense | reverse complement strand
CACAATGAAGTGGAAAAAGAGTAGATAAACTTTCCTAACACTTTACATAGCCAAATCCCCCTCATTCATGGTAGATCAAGGCTTGAAAGTGACTTAGCCAAATCCGCCTCCTTCATGGTAGATCAAGGCTTGAAAGTGGAGGAACTAATTAACTTTCTCTATTCATTGTTTTTCACATCCCTATGTGTTCAAGAATGAGCTTTAGCATTAAAATGAAAGAGAGTGAAGGTTTAAGTGTGATGACCCTACCTTCTAATCATTGTATTTATGGTTAAATACACGATTAATAGTTAATGATCAAGGTTTGGAGCCGTTACATTTTGTTACATTATGAAAATACAGGAAAATTTGAACCTTAATACTAGGGTCATCACTAAACAACCACAAACAAAACAAAAAATGCATAAGAGAAATCATACTACCATAAGGGGTTTACGATTCATCCATTCATCAGTCTCAACACACAAAAACCTCCCACAAGTATTCCTATATCATTTCCTAGCATCACCATTGGCGAAACTAGGGTTTCTAGGCTAAAGGAAGGAGTTTAGGGTTTTGCACTACGGCCCAAACCATTCCCGCCTTGGCTAAGTTGCTCTTTGGAATTACTGGGCAAATTTCTCAAATTTCGCCGCGGCGAGTTGGACCGTCACCGCGGTGGAAATGCCCCCTGGAGCTATTGTTCTAAGTCCCAAGATTCTCGCCTTGGTGAAATATATTTGCATTGCGGTGAGTTTTGCTACTATACACCCTTAACTAGTTTTCCTGACTCGCACCACGACAAGTTTCTGTTTTGTCACCCTCCTGGGCAATTTTTCTCGGTTTACGCCGCGGCGCTCCTCGCCTTTGTCACTCCCCAGGCCAATTTTCTTCTCTTGCGCCGCAGCAGGATTCATCATGCCGCGGCGCCCCTCGACTCTGTCACTCGTTTGGCAGCGACGAAGCCTTCTTAGTCGCGGCGTAACTCCTTCCTGTAGCTACCTCTCCCAAGTTTCGTCCCCTACACTCCAATTCTCATCTTAGAAACACCCTAGGACCACTTTCTCCCATTTTGTATAACTCTAATGGTATTTATCTACCCTATTTACTCATCTAACTCTCCATTACCAATTCAAAACTTAGATACTATTTCCTACTTGCCCAACTATCTCATATTAGCAAATTTATAGAATAATGATAGCAAGAACTCATGCATTAGCGACAATTAACATCCCATGCATATTCCATAGAGATTTCATTCATCAATAATTTATATCAACATCTAATGCATCACATGACCACAATTCCCAAATGGTAAACCATATCACAAATCCAACAAAGCTATATATATCAGATGTTACAAGTTCAAACATCAATATCCACTATAATGAGACTTAACTCCTTAACTATTATATTTCCACCAAGCAAAATATAAACGCCTACACTTGCCAACATGAATACATGATAATGCTATATAAACTAATAACAAAATTGCATCTACTCTACTCAGATTAGCCTAAGTGTAACTTCCTCCACACATGGCTAGAGCTCATGGATTTTCATCCACTTGCTTCCCCTTATCCTTACCCGAAGAACGTTCACCTGAAATATTAATCTCATAAAATGAGGTGAGATATAAATCTCAGTAACCAAGGCAATTCCATCATATATTCTAGTTTAATTAGCATACATGCATAATTTCACATAAGCATAAGAAGAATACCAGTCATATCAGTAAATGAAACAATTAGGCTATCATGATCACTATCCCATACTAGCAATCATATTTTCATATGTTGAAGGCCATTAACACCGGAGAGGCCTGTCCACGGCATCTACTCCTCATTGAGCACAACTAGGGCTCGGTGCATCTGGGGTTTGATCATAACCCGATGCTTGATCGAAACACATGCACAGGTGGCAGCCGCACCACAGCTCCACCATGGACTCACAAGGTCCAATCACAATATAATGATAGCCAACCAATTCATTCAACATTTCAAATCATTCATGTACAGTAAAATATGAAATTAAAACAGATATATGCATGGAATTAATATAAACCCAGTTACCTCACTTGTAGACAATTTGTAACAGCCACCAATGGGAAAAAAGTATCCCTATAACCATAGCATAAGAGAATCACTACTTTAATTCATCATCTACAGTAGCAACAAGTACCCAAAGAATTTAAATGTTAATAACTACCTAAAGAACACTTACCCAGCCACTATAAATCCCCAAATTCAGATTGAGTATGTTCCCTGCCAGAAACTTCAGTATATCACCCAAATTCCTAAGCAAATTCGTACATAATTAACACCCACACTATAATCAAGTCATTAGGGTCTCAAATTAGCAGAATTACCTCAAAGAAGAGTTCATACCTATCTAATGACAGCCATAGCCTTAACCTATGAATTTCATCAAGAAAATCTTCAAACAACCACATTTCAGATTTTGGGTATAGTGAAAATACTCCAAATGAAAAACTAATGAGACCAAAATGAAGAGAAAGATGAGAGGATTAAGTTATATAACTATTACCTTGGCTGAATCTTGCTCTAAATGTGAGAAAATGTGGATTTATGCTAAGAACCATAGCCTCCCCTTTGGATCTCCGATTTTCTCCCTTATGTTTTAGAAAAATGGGATAGTGGTTGAAGCATTTAGGGTTTTAGTTGGGTCAAATATGGGTCATGGGTTGCTCCAAGGTCCAACTCCTAATGGGCTCAGAATTTTGCTTTGTTAGGCCAGTTTTTAAGTTGTTGGGCTGTAGAATTCTATTGTGCCAGACCTAGTTTTAAGATCTCTATTGTTTTGGGTCTGCACAAGGTTTATTAAGCCTTTCTAAGAGCCTATACAAGGTGGATCTTGGGCCTCTATCATATTGGATCAAGCTGGTTCTGCACCTAGCTTATTGGGCCTCCATTAACCTCTTATCTACTTAATTTAATTTGGGCCTAGATGAAATTTCTATCCTAATTAAATCTCAAACCCATATTAATAATTTATCTCTTTAAAATCTCTACTCACTGAACTTGCCCAATTATCCCATATTATTTATTCCTAATTAACCTAATCCATGATTAACACCTTAATTAATTATGGGGTGTTACATTAAGGCTAATTTAAATCATTTAGGCTACTGGGCTTAGGTCTATTTAAGATGTGTCTATGCTTATTTCTCATTTTGGGCTCCTAAAAATCATTTTTTTAGTAATGCCAAACTAATTATTGGATTCTAAATTAATTTTCTAAAATCTCTTAATTAATTTCAATCAAGTAAATTTATATTCTATAATTCAATTTATTTTTCACTAAAAATCACCAAATAATTTCTAATTACGTAAAAAATGCCCAAATAATTATTTTCCTTAAGAATCCTTATTTCCTATGATTTTCCTTAATTCTTATGATAATTTCCTTATTTTTTCCATATTAAATTTTTAGTTTCCATAATTCTACTTAACTAATTTTGGAATGCTACAAAGACAAACCAAAAGGTTTGTTAATCCCATTCTCGACAGGGGCACATGAAGGTTGCTTCTAAGAGGTTTGATGTTTTTCAAAGAATAATTGGAGTAAAAATAGCACAAGGGACCAATTTGTGTGGTGATTGTCTCTTAACTACTTTGTAAAAAGAGGCATATGGCATGCACGAGCCACCCTAGGCATGTAGGAGGCCTTTTATTTTGTTTTATGTTTTTATTTTTTTAATCAAAAACTTCCTAGGGTATGTAAAGGCTTATTTTGGGGGTGGTTTAGGTCTTAAATTTTTTCTAAAATTATGTTTTACAAATTGATATATAATGTAACAATGTTTGGGCAATTTTTTTAACATTTAGACCCATGTCAAACACATAGGATACCTAATGACTGTGAAATAATTTTTTTGCAACTTTTATAGAAAATATGTTTTTCTAAATTTTAGATGAGCACTTTAATTATTGTGGAAGTACTCAAAATATTCATATTAGTTATGAATTTAATTCTTTTTACTTATTTGTTAAATAAATGATTTTTTTGGTATATTAACATATCTAAATATACTTTAGAGCCATGGTCTTTCCTCTAGCTAGGTGGTAAGATACCTCTTTCGATTATAACCCTTCACTACTATAATTTGATGGAGAGCATTGATATTTTGTCTAAGTGCCCACGTTGTATGATGTATGAATTTCCAAAATAGTTACGTATATATGGAAATGGTATCACATCCTTATTTTTCTTCGTAATGGATTGGTGTAGTAGGATTTGATTGTTATAATCATTATGAGAATGTATTATATTATTTGAGGCCTTGTAATGGGATATATATTTTTTGTTTTGGACAAAGGCATTGAAATATCAATGGAGTCCTTCTATTTGGACTCACTTGTAAATGAATGTATGCAATACACTTGACATGGATAGTATGAGTTGGTCCCACAATGTTAGACTATAATTAATTAAGTGCTTAAATAAATGCTTACATTGGTAGAGAAGATTAATAGCTAAAAATGTGAAAATTTCAATCTAATAATACAAATGGAAATTAAATAGTTTAATTGAATGAGTATAAATTGGATGTGCCTAATTAAATTGATGTGATGATGTAGTGAAATGACATTTAAGAGCATACTAGATGACCTAAACAGAGAAAAACTTGACATTAAGAACTATGGCATATGGCATAGGAGGGTTAAGTACCTTCTTAATCACCACAACAAAAAAACATATTTTTAGTGGCAACTATTGTCACAACTAACAGTTTAAAAATCTCCACTAAGAAGTTTTAGTTGCGATAGTTCGTTGCCTCTAATACTATTGTAACAAAAAGGTCTTTAGTGGTGACAAAAATTTGCCACTAAAAATGATATTTAATGGCAATAACTGTTGCCTTTAAAGCCCTATTTATTTGGGTTAAGAAGGATGTATCTAAGCTCAAATACTATAACTGCCAAAAGAAAGATCATCTTTCTTGAGACTGTTGTAAGCCTAAAATGGTTTGTCTTAATCTTAACCCTTCTTTCTCCTATGTTTGAGCATGTGTTTGTGGCTCGTTCTTTCCAAGATTGGATTGTAAATATTGGAGCAACAAAACATGTGACTTGCAATTATGCATGCTTTATGGATGACTATAAGATAATAGCATGTAGATGTTTTGTTATGATAGGTAATGAAGCAAAGGAAGAGGTCCTAGGTGTAAGAACCTATCAACTTGCCTTGCACAATAGGCACATATTGCTTCTACATGATGTGCTTTATGCCTTTATGTCTAATGTAATTTACTTCCACTTTTGGCATGGATGGACTTAAGTTTTTCATTTAATTTCAAGAATAATGGTTTGTCTATTTTTCTTAATAAAACTTTATAAGATCATGGTTTTGTAAAGGATGAACTATTCATGATTGCTTTAGATTGTGCGTTTAATAATAATAATTTTGCATGTTTGTATTTACTTCTTCTAATATTGTGTCTAAATCCATAAAATGTCTTGCTAGATTAAGGCATGGACAAGAAGACATGTCTAGATTAGCTAGAAAGGCGCTATTAGGCTCTTTCACCAAGGTAAATCTCCCTACATGCAAATCTTGTCTTGCTAGAAAATTCAGTAGAAAGCCTTTTAGTAAGGCTAAGAGGGATTCTCTTCCTTTAGAACTTGTCCATTTGGACATATGCAAGCCTATAAATGTAAAGATTTAACACAAGGCATTATACTTTATCACATTCATAGCTAACTACCTATGTTATGGTTAAGTTTCTTTTTTTTTTTGGGTCAGCTTACTACTTTAAAGCTTTGAATTTTTTCAAATGCTTTGTAGCATAGGTGGAGAATAAAAAAGAGAAGAGCATCAAGACTCTTTATACTAATTGAGGTTGAGAATATCTCTTCAATTGGTTTAGAGAATTCTCTGAGGTAAAGGGAATATGTCAACAGTTAATGATATGAATTGTACTTTATTGGGAATGGTAAGGTCGATGATGTCTCAAGCTAACCTCCTAATAAGTTTTTGGAGGGATGCCTAATAAGTCCCAAGTTTATATGTTTTTATAGGTACTTTTAGTAGGACTTATCATAGTTTTTCTAATTTTTTTAGCATTTTTCCATCAATACTTTTATAATTTTTGAATTTATATTTGAATGATGTAATTAGGACTTTTGTTCTTGAAACTCCCCAGGTTAGGACTAATTTGTAATACTTTGCGAAATTTAGCATTTGCTTGAATTTCAAGGAATTTGTGTTTAGTTTGCAAATTCATGAAGTCTTAACACTATCTTTTAAATGGGTTTAAATTTAGGTTAGTTTACTTGTTATTTGACGAATTTTTCATTTTCATTGTCTTTAATTGTAGGACTTGAAGATAAATAAATAAAGATTTAATCATGGGAAGTGAATATTTATAAAGCTCAAGGAGCATATTGCAATTATTTTCTTAAAGATCAACCTATTTTTCCAAATGAATACCTTGATGGTCACGGCAAGCAGTAGACAATTTTACTATGGCTAGTCATTACCTATCAGTATATAGATCTATCTAGTTGTGATAAGTCAAAGCAATTTTCATGAATTTATTGATACTCATCACAACGAGAGTTCATGTTGGTTGCAATGAGAAGTGGTTGACCTATTTTTATAAATTCATTTCCTTAGTGTGAACTACAACCATTTTTAACATTTTCTTAGTTTCATTAAGCTAGTGATAAGAGATTATTTTAGGATTTTCTCTAGAGTTATGTGGATTTTTGAAGAATTGGAGGATCTACTTTGATTTTTCAAGGTTAATGTGATTACTTTTGCTTAATTGTGATTAATTTTCTATTGTAATTCACTCTAATGATCTACTCCATCTCTAATTTCCTTTTAATTTGTATTTTTGAATTTTATTCATCAATTTTAGAATATGTTCTATCTTAATTCTATTTATATTTTAAATTTTGATTATGAATTGTTGCTGATAATTGTTACATAGAGTAATATATTCTTGAATTTAGTCCATTACTATTGGTGTAATTCAATTCTTATATGGATTCCTAGCCTACTTAATAGTGGATTAGGATGACTAATTTGATGAAGAATACTAGTAGGAATATATTAAGTGGATAAACATTGAGTTTGGACCTTGATTGGCTAAATAAATTGTTAATCACTTTAGCAACATAATTACCAATTAATCGTAGGTAGTGCTTGATGAAATTATTGAAAGAAATGTTTATAGCAATGCATTTCAATGCAAAGCTAACCTATAAATATATCATAAGGAAGTTGTAGAAGATGCACTAGTAATAGCCTAATTTTAGGAAGCAACTTGGTGCACAAGGAACATCAACCTTAGCCAAAGTTAATGTGATGATAAGAGTTATTGGTGAGATGCAGTTTTGAGAAGCTAACTTCTAATAATCCTATGGCTCATTTACCTTTGTATCTAGTAATTAGCTAGGGTAAGGGTATTCTTATGAAGGTGTACTTACCTAGGTTAATGACTAGATAGGTTAGAGTTTTTGTGAAGAGCCTCAATATATTAGAGTTGCTAATTAAATAACATAATAACAACGATGAATCAAATGTCCTTTCTCAGGCTTTTACATAATCTAAATTTAGAGTCTAGGTTTCTTTACTCTTTGATTAGGTTAAGTGTTAATTTCTTTCTAGGATTAGGATTAGGTTAGTTAGGTTCATTTACTCTCTTTTCTAGCAACGAGGTTAGCTAAGACACTAGCTTAGGATTAACACATGTTTTAAGGGATTTAAGCCAATGGTCTATAAGAAGTGCTTTCTTTGAGGGATTGATACTCCTCCTCATTAGATTAATTTCTTTGGCAAAAAAATAGTCCGTTATATTACTTGATTAACTAGCACACCTGCTAGGCTTAATATTTATAAGATAGTCTTATATCAAGTTCTTGGTGACATTACTAGGGATAGATTTTATCTTTGTGTAATGATAGTCAAATTCTAACCATTAATGCCCTTGTGATAGTAACATACATCCTTAATCGAGTTTCTTTAAAATAAGTCCCCTCCACTTCATGAGTTATGGAATGGATTGAAGCATATTTTGGATGACTTACACCCTTAGGGGTCCATAGGTTACATCAATAACCCTTCTCATAAGTTTAGGAAGTTAGGTACTAAAGTTAATAAGAATATCTTTATTAGGCATTTTGAACACTCTAAGGGTTATGTGATGTATGGTGATCACCTTGATAAAGAACTAATTGAGATAGAATCCCATGATATTGAATTTTTACAAGATGATTACCCTAGTATTGGTGAGGTTAAAAAGGATCTTGACTTTATGAGTAAGAGGAACCTTAAGATAGTGCACCCTAACCTCTTAAATTGAAAGTGGAAACACAATCTATGATGACCCTAATTTCTAATTATCGTGATTAGATTTAATTATGTGATTAATAATCATAAATCAAGGCTTAAAGTCATATTACAATTAATTATATTAGGAAAAAGTGAGAAAATTTAAATCTTGATATCATTAGGGTTATCAGCTAAACAACTACAACTAATCGAATCTACAAGTGACCATAAATAGCAATTAAGACCTTGTATTTATCTTACTACTGATTTTGACTTACAAAACCTCTTAGAAATATTTCTAAGTCATTACACAACATTATCATAATGAATCTCAAAGTTTCTAAGTCAAAATAAGAGTTTAGGGACCTTCTGTTCATGTTTTCACGATTCTTGCCACGGTGAGTTAGACCCTTATCGAGGCTAGCATCCCTTACGTTGTGGCAAGTGACTCAAGTCTCGTCATGGCTAACTTATGTAGCACCACAGTGAGATATCTCTTGGTACTTGCCTTAAAATGCTTTGAATTTCATCGTGGTGAATTTAGTTTTGTTAGCTTCCTTGGGTAAAATTTTGCCTTGCACCTTGGCGAAATTTCCTCACATAGTAGCAAATTCACTTCTGATTGATCCTTTGATCGCAACTGGTGATATTTGGCTATGACTCATCCCTCTGTTGTACCTATAGTTCCCAAATTTTGTCTTAAACACTCTAACACTTCCTCTAGTAGTACTCCAAGACAACTCTACATTAATTTGTAGGGCTTTAATGGCATTAATCTACTTGATTTACCCAACCTACTTATCATTATTACTTCAAGACTTAGGGGTTGATTCCTACTCATCAAACTATCATGCATCAGCAATTTATATATCAATGATAGCAAGAAGGATTCATGACTACTAACAATTATCATCTAATTATAAACTCCAATATAGGTTCCCTGCATTACTAGTTTGAACCAACAATTAAGGTATCACATGATTACATTCTCAAATGATGAATCATATCTCAAAGTTAACAAGATTTTATATCAAATGTAAATAAGCACATACATCAAATTCCAAGTTTCATAAAGCCTACCTCCCTATTAGATACATCATAGTTCACTAAAACACCAAACTTCTACATTTGGCAATATGATTACATGATAATGTTATACAAAAGAATAACAAAAATTAGCATCTATCCTAAGTTAGGTCAATCCAAGTGTAGCTTCCCCACATGTAACACCATAAGTCTAGCTCATCTCATGCCTTTGAATAGTATAATTATCATGAAACATACACATAATTCTAATAGAGGAAGCATGAAAATTTAGATTTTTATTTGCAAGTCATCATATCCAAAAACCTATTTGGTGTCATGTGGACCGGGTAAACTCATACTATATCCCCTCATATTTAATTTCATTATTACAACTCATTTGTATCACAAAAACCCACCTACAACTCTTGGAAATCGAAAGGAGCTATGGGAAATGGGTATTCATTCTCGGACAGCACTCGCCTCAATTCTGGGCAAGCTTCGAAAAATCATAAATAAATTTAGAAAAATTGAAATCATGCAATATTGGTCATTTTGGGAATCTATGGATATCTAATTTACACTAAAAATACTCCAGAGCATAAAATTTATTACAGAGGACGTTTGACATCCAAAAAGGTCCAGAGGTCGCTGCTACCTGGGCTGCTGTTTCAGATTACTGATACAAACTTCTAAAATTCATAACTAATTGTATAAAAATCGAAATCACACAAATTCGGTCATTATGGAAAGATACAAATCTTATATTTATGATAAAAATAATTCCAGAATGAAAAAAATACGTTTCGTCAGCTGGACCCTATGGAACAGTAACCGGATTCATGGGGCGCTATTGATGCTGACAGTTAACTTCAAACATGCATAACTCACTGCTCATACCTCCAAATGAGGTGATCTCAGTGGCCAAAGAAAGCTTATCACCTCTAATTTATGCATGTAAAATTTCATAAGCATTGGACACCATTTGGCCATCGGGTGACACAGAATTCAAAACTGCCAGTATGAACAGTACCCATACCAGAATCCATGAAAAATCCCAACTTTGAAAATTCATCAAATATTCTCTAGGTCTCTGAAAATTATGATCTTTAGCTTCCCAAAAAGTTCTTAATGAGACCTAATTCCATGCTAAGTTTCAGGGCAAGACTAAGTCATTTGGCCAAAAAATGGCATAGAGTTCCATTATGGTCAATTTTGGTTCCATATTGGGTATCAAAATTGCCAAATGGATTCCCCTTGGTCTTGAAACCTTTTGGGCAAGTTTAAAAGCATATTTTAGACTTGTGTGAGCTGCCTAAATGGTCCCAAACCTCATGCATCTCATTTTGGCCATTCAACCCACATTTATACACATTTGCATCAAACTTCCAATTTGCATAACTTGGCATTACATACTCAAATTCATTTCTAAAGTTCATACATCATATCCATACATGTATACATCACATAATATCATATTTACATGTGTCTCAAGGGTCATGTGCCATTTACAATAATCATATACATCATTATGGCTCAAAAAGGGTAAAAGCTAGACATATGAATGTCAATCTCTCTTCTTCAATGTTGTTGGCACCCATTAGCATATTCACTTGGTTCACCTAGCATGTTAGATCATTGGAGAGGAGGGGATGAGATTCAAAGAATCCCAATAGCTCATCTCCCATTCCATCACACATAATATGTGCAAGCAAGTTTCATATATGCATGCATGGAGAAAGTAGAAATCATAGGCATTTTAAAGTAACTTTGGCATGTGAATCAATCGTGCAAGACATTCAAGAGCTCACTAAGTGTTTGGATTGGCCTCACACTTCTCCTCATGGATTTTGGACTTGCTCACCCATTCTTTAAGCACTTTGGACTCAACCATACTCTTGGGAGCCCACTTTGCTTTTGGGAGACTCTTTACTTTGTCTCAACCAAGCTCAAGGGTTCTTAGCTCATCCTCACCAAAGGGAAGAGTTCTTGGCCTTTCCACACTCAAGCAAACTCACACAAACATCATGTAATCATTTGAAAACATAACATAGCATCAAGCATCATGACATATAAAGGCATGCTAGCATACTTTTCTTAGCTTGAAAATACACATACACACATTCTAAAACAAGCTAAACACACATCCATGCATGAGAGAAGGTGGAGAGAGCTACCTTGCATAATTTCACACACTTTTTCCTTAGCTTTCAAGCCTCCTCTTTTAGCCACACACCCACAAGTTGGTGGAAATAGTGTCTCTTGGCCTAGACACAAATTATGGGAGCCAATTAAGTTCATGAAACAATGTCTAGGGCCATGCAACTTGCTTAAACCCTAGATTACTCTATAACCTCCATTATGGTCCATATTGGCACCTAATGAAGCAACACCCCTCAAATGATTTCTAGGCCTCATTCTTTATTCTCAAATATGATTCTTGACTCCTTTTAAACCTCTTGGAGTCATCATATCATTAAAACAAAGGGCCTAACATCATGTTACTTCCTTAGGTCACAATATGGAACCTAAAGCACTAACTCATTCTCTAAGCTTCCTAAATTTTTCCCAAGGTTTCCCCTCACATTCATTCATCATATATGACTCAAAAATGGGTTTGAAACAATTTAAAACTCTCCCTAACTATGCCATCCCTACTTGGCTGAAACTTAGAGCATAAATGGGATTTCATAGCTTCTTGATTTTTCCTTGATGGGAGAACCATTTAGGGAGGTTGTTAAGAGTTGTAGGAGGTCAAGGAAACACTTAAATAGCCAAGAAAACTCATAGATTAAATCAGTTTTTACAATCCCCTTAAATGCTCTACACTTTTCTAACTTTTAGGTTCATGACTTTCCATGGGGTTTTGTTCATTTTCATGGAGGAAAAGGCATATGGGGGACCTCTTAGGGATCTTAGGAACTCAAGTAAACACTCATCTAAGCTAGGGAATTCATGGATCAAAACAGATTTCACAATGTCTCCATGAATCCCTCACTTTTCTATCTTGTGTTTTCATGCTTCTTTCTTTGATTTCTTTGCACCTACTTGCTTCTCACACTCCAAAATCTATGAATCTCCCTTGCTAGGACCAGAATTCATCTCCCTTTGATTGGGCTCTATATGGGACGAAATTATTACAAGGAGGAGAAGGGAAGAAGAAGCATGGAAGACAATAAGTTACCTTGATTTCCTAGCTTTTCTCAAGAGCTCTCTTCCTTGCTTCAACTCTCTCCTTGAATTTCTAAATTTACCCCTCTGTTCTGGGCTCAAAATAGAACCAAACACCTCACTAAATCCATAGGAAGAGAGGAGGAAAGGAGGGGAAGAAGTTTTCTAAAGGGAAGAGCAAAAGTTTCCATGAATTCATACCTTTCTCTTGGCTTTTCTTCTTCCCTTGAGCTTGCTCTTGTGCGCCACTCTCTCTCTCTCTGTTTTCTGGGCAGAAATAGAGCATTTGACTCAGAGGAGCTGCTGGAACGTGGATAAGAAGAAGCCAAAAGTCACTTTATGTAACTTTTTACTTTTGCATTTTAGTCCCTTTTCTTGGCTTTTTCATTTTAGTCTCATATCAACTCCTTTTTTAAATCTGTCTTTTCCATCATAGTCCTTAGGCTCTTAATCATAAGAATTGCCTTTGGAATCATTTAAAAAAGATCTAAAACTATTCCGAACCGTTCAGTCAAAGTTTTGGTCAACCTTTGCTGAAATCGCTCACCGGAGGGGTTTCAACTGTTCTAGGGGTTCCCATGGTTTTCAGGGCCTCTGAGAACCTTGGAAAACTCAAAATTTCCATTTAACAAGCTCTCCTGTGAGTTTTCAAAAATTTTCAAAAATTACAAAAATACCCCTACTTTCTTCGGCAAATTTTCTGAGCTCTTTTGGCTCTGGTTTTTGGGCATCTCAAACCTTAAATCCTCATCTTCTAATATTTAAAATTTTATCATAATTTGAGTTGGCCCCAATTCCTTCTATTTCGAGGACTTCCTTTTATATTTGGCCCATTTCTGACGTTTACGGAAAAACCGAATATTGTGTTTCTCACGTTTACGGAGGGACCGGATGTTACACCACATATGGTTTCAGCTCATGGATGCTCATCCACTTGCTTACCCTTATCCTTACCAAAAGATCTTTCACCTGAAATAGTTAGCCTATGAAATGGGTTGAGATACAAATCTCAGTAACCAAAAGAAAATTTCATTCATATATTTCAATTTAATTAACATATGTGCATTTAATCATTAAGCTTAAGAAATATTAATCATATTAGCAAATGAAACAATTAGGCTATCTATGATTACTATCCCATACTAGTAATCACGTTTTCACATGTTGAAAGCCATTAACACCAAGAGAGGTCCATCCATGGCACCAACTCCCCAATGAGCACAACTTGGGCTTAATACATACAAGGGTCTGATCACAACCAGGTGTTCGATTGAAGCATGATACATAGGTGGTAGTCGCACCATAGCTCCACCATGGACTCATAAGGTCCAACCACAATATATCAGATAGCCAACCATTCATTTAGCAATTCAAAATCATGCATTTTTAGCAAATATAAAATTAAAATAAACATATGCATAGAATTAACAATAACCCTAGTTATCTCACTTGTAAACAATTTTTTAAGAGCTAACAAAATGCTACTTTATCCTATGGATACAAAACCAAACTATTACTATCCTTAACTATCATTTATATCAGCAAATCTATTATTCAAGGAGTTAAACTACGAAGGACTACTTAGAAAATACCCAACTACTATAAGAACCAAATTCAGATTTGATTATTCCCACACCAGAAACATAAGAGTATCACTTTAAATTCTAGGTAAATTTGCATAAAATTAATACCCATACTATAAATCAACTATAGAGGTCTCTAACTAATAGAAAAAGCATCAAAATGAGGAGTTTATATTTACCTAACAACACCTCTAGCTCTAACCTCAGAAATTTCATCATGAAAACATCAAACAAGTTTTAGTTTTTGGGTGTGGGTGAAATGCTCCAAATGAAAAACTAATTGAGTCAAATTGAAGAGAAAGAAGAGATGATTAAGTTATATATCAATTACCTTGGCTGATTTTGAGTCTAAAAGTAGGAAATGGTGGATTTGTGCCAAGAACCCTAGCCTCTCTCTAAGATCTCCGAATTTTGCTTTGCCTTTTGTGTTTTTCTACAGAATAGGGAGGAGGCTGAGTGTATTTAGGGTTTAGATGGGTTTAAGTTAAGTTGTGGGCTGACCCAAAGGCCCAATTCCAAGTGATTTCAAGCTTTTGGTTGGGTTGGGCTAAGGTTTAGGTGTTAAATGGGTTAAATGTGAGTTGGGCTTGCACAAAGTAAATATTGGGCTTCTAAGAAAATGAAATGGGGTCTCTTTAAGGCTAAGATTGGGCTTCTACATTTTGCCCAAGGCATAATTAAGTTAATTTTAAGGTCTAATTATAGATATCCAAATTAATTATGAGCCTAATTAAATCCCCATCCTAATGGAATTTTAAGTTCACATCAATAATTTATTTCTCTATAAGTTCCACCCTCCCTTTCTACTTACTTATTTTTACTAATTACTTAGATTAATTCCCAAATCATGATAATTAGTCTTAATTAATTTTAGGGTCTTACACAATCAATTTATGAGACTGTTGAGAACAGTGGGGAAAGAGGGAGCACACCTTAGGATTAATAGATTGGAACAACCAAGTATGGAGATGTTCCATAAAAATGCTTTGAGATGAAAAGGTGAGTCCTTTATGAACAAAATTGTGAATTATCGACAAGCATTCTTCCTATGTAGAAGCAATGTGCTCACCCTTATCAAATAAGTGGTTAGTAGCAATAGAAGATGGGCTCGATGGCTAAGAACCATGTGTAGGAGTTAGTTAACCTATTGCTTGGGTGTAGGATCATCAAAAACAAATGGGTAACCTATCGCTTGGGTGTAAGACCATCAGAAACAAATGGGTCTTACAAATAAGAGAAAGGATGATAGGTTAAATAACTTGTATAAGGCTTGACTAGCAGCAAAAGGATACACCTAAAAGGAAGGTGTTGACCATGAAAAGACATTTTCTCTTATAATGAGATTTGAGTCAATTGGGCTCATCTTAGTTATTATTGTACATTTAAAATTGGAAGTATTCCAAATGGATGTGAAGACAATATTTTTTAATGGAGAAATAGATAAGGAGATATATATATATATTGTAACACCTCAAAAATTAATTAAAGTGTTAATCATGGATTTAGATTAATTAAGAATAATTAATATAGGATAATTGGGTAAGTTAAGTGAATGAAAATTTTAGAGAGATAAATTATTAATATGAGTTTGAGATTTAATTGAGTTAGAAACTCCATCTAGGCCCAAATTAAATTAAGTAGGCCAAGGTTAAGAACTAATAGAGGGCCCATTCTCATTTAATAAATTAGAAACCCAAGACCCAACTTGCATAAGTTTTATAAATGGCCCAATAACCCTTGTGTAGACCCAAATCAATTGAGTTCTTCTTCAAACTTGGTCTAGTCTAATTAAATTTCTGCAGCCCAACACATGAAAGTTGGCCCAATAAAGCTTAAATGTGAAACCCACTTAGTATTGGATCTTTGGATCAGCCCATGACCCATATTAGACCTAACTTAAACCCAACTAAAACTCTAAATATTTCAACCCCTCCACATTTTGCTGAAACACAAACACACAACTCATTTTTGGAGGTTTGGAGGGAGGCTAGGGTTTGGGGCAAGAAATCTACCATTTCTCACTTCTAAGCTTAAAATCTGCCAAGGTACTTGTTATATAACTTAATCCCCTTCTCTTTCTCTTCATTTTTGCTTGATTAGTATTTCATTTGGAGCATTTTCACTATACCCAAATTTTGAAATATGGTTGTTTGGCATTTTCTTAGAGGATTTTTGGAGGTAGAGGCTAGGAGGGATATTGGGTAAGTGTATACTTTCCATTCTAATATATTATCTGCTGGTTTAAGACCCCCATGGTTGATTTGTAGTATGGGTATTAATTATGTATGAATTTGTTTAGGAATTAGGGTAAAAGATTGAAGTTTCTGGTAGATGACATATTCAATATGAATTTGGGGATTTGTAGTGGCTGGGTAAGCGTCTTCTGGGTAGCCATTAGTATTTTAATTCCTTGGGTACTTGTTGCTACTGTACATTATGAATTAAAGTAATAATCTTCTAATGTTATGGTTATAAAGAGATTTTGGCACTACTGGTGGCTTTTTAATTGCCTACAGAGTGAGGTAATCGGGGTTTATGCTAATTCCATGCATATGTTCTGTTTTAATTTTGTATTTGCTGTATGATTATGATTTTGATACTAAATGAATTGGTTAGCTATCTGTTATGTGTAATTGGACCTTGTGAGTCCATGGTGGAGTTGTGGTGCAACTGCCACCTGTGCATGTGCTTCGATCGGGCACCGGGTTATGATTAAACTCCAGATATACTGAGCCTGGGTTGTGCTCATTAGGGAGTAAATGCTGTGGACGGGCCTCTCCCAGTATTAATGGCCTTTAATATGTGGAATTGTGATTGCTAGTATAGGATAGTAATCATAGATAGCCTAATTGTTCATTTTATGATATGATTGGATGTTTTCTAATGCTTATATGAAATCATGCATATATGTTGATTAAACTGGAATATATGAATGGAATTTGCCTTGGTCACTGAGATTTGCATTTCACCCCATTCCATGGGATTATACTTTCAGGTGAAGGCCCTTCGGGTAAGGATAAAGGGAAGCAAGTGGATGAAAATCTATAAGCTCTAGCCATATGTGGAGGAAGCCACACTTGGGCTAATTTGAGTAAAGTAAACGCAATTTTGTTAATCTTTTATATAGCATCATCATGTAATCATATTGCCAAGTGTAGGCATTTATATTTTGATTAGTTGGAATGTATCTATTAAGGAGTTAAGTCTCATTATAGCTTGGTATTGGATGTATGAACTTATAGTATCTGATATATGAACTTTGTTGAATTCATGATATGATCCACTATTGGAAATGTCATCATGGGATATATTAGATTGTTGATTTGAATCAGTGATGTATGGAATCTCTAATGGAATATGTATTGATTGATAATGGTTGATAGTTCATGAACTCTTACTGTTATTACTCTATGGACTTGCTGATATAGGATAGTTGAAGGAGTAAAAATTGACTCTTAAGTCTTGAACTAGTAATGATAGATTAGCTGGGTAAATTAGGCTAATGAAAGCTATTGAGACCCTACAATTAAAGTAGAGTGGCCCTAGGGTGTCATTGGAGGGAGAGTGGAGAGTATGAGATAAGATTTTAGGAGTTGTAGGATTAGAAGGCATTTTGCTGCGGCCAACATATTATTAGCTGCGGCCAATAGAGGCGAAGTTGCCCAGGGAGAGTACTAGAGAGCAATTTGCCATGGCGAAATGTAAGGGGCAAAACTAGGAGTTGTCCAGAGGGTAATTCACTGAAGCGAACTTTTGTGAGAATTTGTTAGGCGTTCCAGAGAGGAATTAGCCGCGGCGAAAAGGGGAATTGGCAACGATTAATAGCAAGAGGCAAGCAAGGTAGGTTCCAGGAGGCTTCCTCACCGCGGCACCATGTAGGTTACCTTGGCGAAGCTCCAACTCGCCGTGGCAAAATCTGTAAAGATATAAAGGTGAACTCGAGAGTAATTGGCCATGACACAAAGACATTTAGCAGCGGCTAACGGTCCCAAACTCTCATTCTAACCTAGAAAGTTTGGTTTTTTATATGGTAGCCTCAAGGGATGACTTAGAAACATTGGTAGAAGATTCTTGTGAGTTGGAATTAATAGGCAATAGAATCAAAGGCTTATAAATGAGTGTTTGTTTCCCTTGTGTACATGAATACTTGTAATTATTTGGTTGATGACTCTAGTAACATTATGGTTCAAATTTCCTTGCCTTTTTCAAATGTAATTAGTCGTAATGTCTTGTAACCCTGATTTATGGTTATTAATCACGTATTTTACCTTAATTACAATGATTAAAAGTTACGGTCATCACATATATAGATCAACTGATTAGGTTTCAAGTGAAGGGATAAGAGTATAAAGTGTGTTGCTTGAAACATTCCATTTATCGCCTAAAACAATCATCCAAACAATGGTGTCTTTGGTTCCATTGAGCTATTGTCTCAATAGGCTTCATGATGATAGAAGAAGACCATTTTGTGTATATTAAGAAACTTGAGAATATGTTTCTCATTCTCTCATTATACATGGATGATATCCTTCTAGCTAGGAATGATAAGATGTTAATAGTCATTACACTGAAGTGGCTATCCTCCACATTTGAGATGAAGGACATAGGTCAAGCAAATTATCTACTTGGTGTAAAGATTTTGAGAGATCATTCTCAGATGTTTTAAAGTTTGTCTTAAGAAGCATGCATTAAAAGAATATGAAAATGTTTCCATATGCATGATTACAAATCTATTGATATGCATATGGAAAGGGTGATCACCTTATCATGATGTAATGCCTTAGAACAAAAGAAGAGAAGAGACAGATGGCTAAAGTGCAATATGCTAATGCTATTGGTAGTTTAAAGTATTCCATGTAGTGTACTTGACCTAAATTTTGCTTTGTAGTAGGAATGGTCAGTAGATATCAATGTAGCCTTGGACCAATGCATTGAGTTACGGTCAAAAGGAAAATTAGATATTTAAAAGAAACCTCCAACATGGCTTTGTGCTACTAAGGTCGAAGCCTCAAGTTGATCTGCTACATTAATGTTGTTGGATCAACATATCATGAGACAAGTGTAAGTCCACTTCAAGCCACATGCTTGGAAGAGGAGCCATTTCATAGTATAGCAAAAAGCAACAATGTGTGTCTTTATCCATAATGGATTTAGAATATGTGGTCTGTACTATTGTGGTGTATGAAGCAGTTTGGTTAAGGAGATTCTTGCAAAGCTTAAATGTTACTTGACATCTTTTTGAAGTTGTTGTCATTTGTTATGATAATAGCTTATGCAAAGAATCCCTAGTACCATAGAAAGAAAAAGCACATAGATACATGCTACCACTTCATTTATGACATCATCATGTAAGGTCAAATTGTGTTGAGGCATGTCTCCACAATCGATATGATTGATGACCCCTTTACTAAACCCATAGCTAGAAATTCTTTTCAAAGGCATGATAGGATTTTAGGTTTAATGAAAGGAAAAAAAAAAGAGCAAGAACAAATCTAACGAAAAGAGTGAAATCTAGAATTCTAGAGTTTTAAAACTTTTTCCTTTCTTTAACCTAGAACCTCCTTGTATATTATATTAGAATGAAAAGGCAATGTTAAAATGACTTACTTTGGTAGCCAATCATATTCATAAGGTCATATCTTTAAGCATTAAGTTCACAAACCCAATCACCTGAATGCCAAGACTGATTTATCAAAGTAACACAAGCGTCTTACCTCTAAGTGTGTCCACACTAAGGCAAACCCAATAGAGATGCTAAACATGCAATCTTTAGCTTATGAGAATTTCTCTTATGGTTTCTAAAAGAGAAATTGATGGCTAGAAAGTGTTACATATCTATATATCCTTTTCTTTTCAAATAGAGTGCAAACCCCTTTACATTCCTTTACATTTAAGTATCCCTCTTGTTTTTCCTTGTATTGTGTGTGACCTATTAGTTTCATAATCTATTAGTAGTGAGAATGTAAGATCTTACATTTATATTTGAACTATTCAATTAACCTAATTAATTAGAAACTTTTCCAATTGATGAATTACATTTATGCAACTTTTGAATACTTGAATTATTCAATTAATCTAATTAGAACTCTTTCTAATTCATGAATCATAATTATGTGACTCTTTGATTCTCGTAGATCTTGAGTGCATCTAATAATGTATTATGACCCCTAATATAATATGAGTTTGTTCGTAAATCAATGAATCTATTATGTTAGAATTTAATGTCTAATCACATCCCTCTATTAATGATGCTTCTCCATGAATTTGTTTAGGTATAGACAACATGTCAAATCTTAAATTCATGACATGCATAATTTTAGACCATGACTAAAATGAGGAAATTGAAAACCATCTCTCTCATTTCACTTCTTCATGCTATAACTATAAACTTTGTTTAGTCTCATCCATATTGAATGAAGTATCTCTCTTTTTCACTGAGAGTAATAGATCTTTGACTAGTGCACTCACATATCTTCATGCATAAGATGTTATATCTAATAACTACTTTTAATTTGACTCATTACTAGAGTCAGAACATAGTAGCATCAAAATACAATATACAATATACATAATGGTCATTCAAGTTAAAGGAGAATTGTACTACACTAACTAAGAATATTTATTGACATATTAATGAAAAACTCTATTAGCTATTTTAATAGGGTAGTTTAGTGTACTCATTCCTTTTATATGCTAACCTTAGTGTCACCTAAACAAATGATATAGTTCATCCTCATTTGATTGAGCAAATCTAGCCATGTGCTAGTCTTATTAGATTATAATTACCCTAAATTATAATCCTCATTTAATAACCATTTAAGATTGAAGTTTTAATAAAAATACATATTCTCTTGAGATGATTAAATTATCCCTTATGCTCCCTATCTCATGATCTAAGGACAATATCACATTATTAATAATTTTGGTATAATACCAAAACTTTATTAAATGATGACCATCAATAGTTGCCTTTAAGGCACTTACACTAATATATGAGAATTTGATTATGTATTAAAACATTGATAATGTGAGTTAAGGTTTAATTATAAAGGCATATATATATGAAATTATCACTAGGCTTTTAGATTATCCCTCTCACATAGGAAATTGTCATAACATTAAAATAGCAAGTGGGATGAGACTTAAATGATCACCAAGTACCAATTAATGGTGATCTCCTTATTGCCAAGGTGGCAAGTAAGCATCATTGTATTATTATTATGTCGCCTTAGTTGAGTGCTAAGGTGAGATTTCTGATGCCTAACTTTCCTATAGATATAGGGCTAGCAAATGCATTAGTTTTACAAGTAATAATATGGACAATGAGTTTGAGTATTGATCCTATGAAGATTGTCATTGGACAATACTGAAATGTTTTTAATACATTAGGAAAGAATGGAAGAATGGAAAACCACTTAATTACAACTACCTATGTTATAGACTAGTATCTTAAGTTTTTTGAAGTACTAGTGATCGAATATCAAATAAGAGAATTAAAAGAAATAAAATAAAAGATTTAGGACTATGACTCAAAAGGTGTATTGGATAATTTATATTGATTTTATTATTAGTGTAGTGCTCAATACCTTATATCTTATTACTATAGAAAGCTTATATCCTAATGTAATAGGAGCTAATGTTGCAAACCCACTGTTCTAGCCTAAATCCTGATCTTACTCTAAAGAGCTAAAAACATATCATCTTTAAGTTCAATTAACCATAGGAAGCATTACTGCATATAAATTCTTAATTTATTCAACAACCAACAAAGAGGATCTACCTAAACTACCTTACTCCTAACCTTTTTTTTTGCCTAAATATAGATCTCACATAGATTTAATTAGTTATAAGATGCATTATTTATCGATGAGTTATTAAGCTACACTCATCATAGACAATGAATGGTATGCATTGATCAATTAACATTCATATGTAATTAGCTGACATAGAAGGCCTAATTACATTCAAACTTAATTGCACTATCATTCATAAATTATAATTGACATCACTATCTAATAACTCCTTAATAGATGCCATAAAATAATAATAATAATCAATTTGGATCATGAATAATATCAACAAAGGCATTAAGCATAAATGCATACTCCTATGTAATATATAAATTCATAAAAGTATATCATCATAACAATCCATACATCAATACTTAGTAATAAAGTATCTAATCCTAAATTAATACAATAAATTGGAATTGACAAATAGAAAATAAACTAGAGAAAGAGTGGGAGACATTGCCAAGACAAGTGTCCTAAGCAACTACCATAGGAGACTATAGTTCTTTAACCTTGCACACCTCTAGACAATTCTTAGGCACCAATAGTTGTCTTGATCTTTAGATAGACACTTTAGTAGCATTTTGGTACTTTACTGACATCTTTCTTCTTTTTTAATCCATCATATGGGGAATTTATAGGCAAAGGAGAGAGAATAGGTTGATGACTACATCATTTCTACATTTGACACATTTCACAATTGAGCAAGATGTACCTTTCGTAGCTATGTAAATCATTGGTCCTAGGGTTTTAGAGTTGTCACATTGCAACTCCACAAGATGTACCATTCTCAATTGAAGAAATATCATGCTAGGGTTTTTGAAACCTTCACATCACAATTACACAAATAATGCCTTGTGGAACTACAAAAACACTTTGATTTAAGCTTTGGCAATCATTTGATTGTTTGATTTGGCTCAAGTTTGACTTGTTCTCAGCTCCATTCTTGCATAAATAATCACAACCCCATCAAACTTATTTTAATTACTAAAAACAATTACAAAATTAACTAAAAATCTAATTTATTTATGATTTACATAAAATACAAAAAAATAAAGGAAAATACAATAAAATGTTAGAAAAATAGCTAAAAACCTATAATAAGTCCCCAAAATAAATACAAAAATATAGTTATAATTAGAACTTATCAATTTTACAAGTTGAACATGGAGGTGTCCATACATTATGAAGCTTGTATAAAGTTGAATTTGAATCTAAGCAATTCAAGTCAATCTTTGTGATTGACAATAATGTGACAAATCCAAAGTGAGAGCTTGACCATAGCATGCAATTCATATTACATGTGCTAGAATGCAACCATTAAAAGGGAGTGATTGAATGGACTCCTACTTCATCACTATGTAGGCCTTATGGATTCTTAGTCCATATTTATACCCTTTTGGGACTTGGATCTATGTCAAGAAGTTAAAGCTTAGGTGTTGTTACTTTAGCATGATCTTTGAAGACCATGAGTAATGTGGTCTAGGAAAACATGAGCAGTTAAGGAAAACTCATCCGAAATCACACATGTGATTTGTAGCTTATAGCTCAAGTAATGACATAAAAACCAATTGGAAATGTAACTATAAGTACAAATGCACAGGAAGATTCTACATGGCTCTTTGATTAGAGGGATTAAAGGTTCAAAATCAAGTGTGATTAAGATGATATGGAATTTATTGATACATTAAGTTGAATGGTGGCTTAATATAACACTACTAGCTGGTACCCTTTGTAATATGGTCACATGCTCCATTTCTCTTATAGGATTGTGAGAACAAGACATGATAAAGAGAGATAGCATGTTGATGCTTAAGTGTATGAGTGGGAGATGTTGCAAAATAACCATGAGTACATCCATAAGGCATGCAACATTTGTATATTAATTAATTTATGTAAGTAATTAATTTAATCACATAAGTTTGGATAATAATGATTTATATAATAATTAATAATAATAGTATTAATTATTATTATTAGATAAATTCTAATTTAAATAGAGTAATTAAATTAAAATGAATTAATTGAATTAATCATATATTTATTTCAATTAACAAATCCTTTAAAATTTAGTTTAGTTAACTGACTAATGTTAAATAAGATTTGTTTCATTTAAATTTAAATAATAGGATTTGTCCTTAATAGGATATATTCCATCCAAATTTCAAATACCTTGATAGGATATGTTCCATCTAAATATAGGAGCTTTTAGGAGTTGTATCTCACTTGACCAAATCCTTTCTTTAAAGGTATTAGGCTTATGTGCTAAGCAAAACCTCTCCTTAAAATTAGCCTCTCCCATCTAGATATTCTTTTTCCCTAGTAATTGTCTTGAGGTACCATCACTAAGCCTTGAAGATTTACGATGTGTAAAAGATTGTGGAGGACTTTGTAGCCATTCCAGAATTGATGAGAAGGCTGTAATTCATCCATTTGTGACTAAAATTGTGATTGATGTGTGAGGTATATCCAAATTTGCAAAGCAACCATCCCCTAAGACCCCAAGCATCAAATAAGGTATGCCTAATTTTTCAACATATATAGAACCCCAAAATAAAACTCATGATATATATATATATGTTAGTGCTTTGTTTTTTAATATGAGTGTCTTTGAGTTAACTTAAGAATTGAGAATAATAAGAGTGTAAATGAATCAAGCTATTTGAATTCTGCTAATCAAAAGCTTGAATTGGGCTCGACCTATTTATTAAATTAATGAGCTTGATAAACATATTAAATTTGTTTAGTTTAAAAATTTAATAATTAGCTGGTTATATTCATGAACAACTTATTAGGAATAAAATATTATTTTATATATCATAGTTATTGTATTCGTATATGATTTTATTAAAAATTATAGATAAATACAAAAGCTTATGCATGTTAAAAGATTATAATATATAATTTATAAAATTATTTATTTAATTTAATCTTTATATATGTATATAAATGAATATTAATTTATGGTACTGTTTATGAGTTATTCAATCTCCATTTTTTAATAAACAAGTTGAGTTTAATCACAATTCTTGATTAGTTTAAAACTCAGGCTCATAATCGAGCTTGTTCTATTTTATATGAATAAGTTTGATCATGCTAAAGTTTGACTCAGCTCATCTTGTTGACAACCCTTGAGACTAAGTCCTTTCCGAATAGATTTTATGGCCATACCTTTCACATCACCATAATAGTTTATTTAAGAGAATAAATTTTCTTAAATACTGACTTCAAGGTTTAAACTCAAATAATTAAAGTAAAGAGGTGCATATCTCCTAGAATTATATAAGTGGTATGGATAATAATTATTTGGTTCCATTATATAAGAAAATTTTAATTTTCTTTAATTGTAGCTAAAGCAGGGTATTTTTATTTTAATATATATTCACTTATCTAATAATTTAAAGTATTCACCTATCTAGTTAGTTAACGAGAAGCCATTAATATTAACAGTAAGATTTGAAAGAAAAGCACTTACGTATCTTCTATATTGTGAGTGTAATATCCGGTCTCTTGAAAATGCAAGAAAACGTAAGGAAACGTGCGAAACGTAACATACGGTTTCTCTGTCAACGTATGAAATTCACTGGATACAGAAGAAAATCCCCCAAATAGAGTAAATTGAGGTCCAATAAAATTAGAATAATATTCTAGAATGTAAATAATGATGCGTCAAGGCCAAAGGTGCCTAAAAATTGAGGTCAAATTAGGTGAAAAAGAAAGGGTCCCAAAGAGTCTCGGAAGTTAAGCATGAAGGAGGCAGGGACTAAAATGCAAAGAAAAGTTATATGCCGAGCAAAATATATAAATTGCCCAAAAGTTTGGGGAACTCTAGTATCACCCTCTATTTATGGCTTTAGGCACAAATATCAAAAAATTGGGAAAGAATCATAGAAATCTGTGACCTATGGTTAAACTCAGTTTGATGAGACGGATCTAATGAGCCACACTGTCCAAATGGTCGGGCGGGATTCGGTCTGAGATCTAGTTAGCCCGATTAGTAGCTATAAGCAAAATAGAAAAAGGAAGTTGTAACAACTATAGAAATAGAAATAGCTAAAGGGATAAGAAACCTTGAAGGAGTTTCAGGGACTAAATTGCAATAAATGAAAATTTTATAGCACAATCATAATACAGAACAGTGAAAATTACACTTATAGACCCGAGTGTCCAATTGACACCAATTATGAGGATTCAGGTTAAGGGCTCCTGATCCATGTTTGAAGCTCAGTATGGCCAAAAAGTAAAAGAAATAATATTTATAAATTGTACAGTAAAACCTTAATCGGGCTCGGATACCGATTTTTAGACTGTTGTAAGGCTCAATAGCCGATTCTAAAGGTCAAAAAAGAGAAAAGAAGATATAATTAGGGTTTTAGAGAAGATGAAACCTAAATATAAATTTAAAATGAAAAGCAAAGGAGAAAAGGATTTTAATTATTTTAAAGAATTAACCGTGGTTAAGTTAAAAACTAACTATGGTTGAGTTAAAAGTTGACCATGGTTAAGTTAAGAAAATTAACCATGGTTACTATCCATAACTTAAGGGCTAAGAAAAGGTATCCAAGTGTGTGACCAAGAATTTTTGAAAGAAGATATTTAGTTATGAAATTAGAAAATCAAGAGAAAAAGGGAATGGAAGGTTAAGATTTAATCTTGAAAAGGTTGATCCAAGGGTCTAAATTTAGTATGACCATTTAACTTCATTTAAACTCATCTCCTTCACCTCCATTCCACCATTTTCACACCACACACAAGGGAGGAGGAGAGAAAAATGTGAAGAGAGAGAGAGAGGGAGAAAAAGTGGAAGAAGAAGTGAAATCAATCAAAACTACCATCATTCTTCAGCAAATTTCTTCATCTTCTTCATCCTCCAACCATTTTTTCCAAAGGGCAACTGCATATTCATCTTTTCTTCAAGGAGGAATGTTGCTCTAAGTGGGAAGAGAAGGGATTTTAGTGTGAGAAAAGCAAAGGAACCAAGGATTAAGCTTAAAGAGTAAGTTTTCTCCACCTTGCACTTGAAAATCACATGGTTTAAGTTAGTTTTGTTAAACCCTAGCTATGGGCCACTTTTGGACAGCATATGGATGATTAAAAATGATGTTTATATCTTGAATCTGAAGGCCTTGAAATGAAGTTTATATGTTGAACATGAAGGCCACATGAGCTTAGTTATTGTTATTATGCGTTGAGACTTTGAAAAACACCAAGATCATGATTTTTGGGAAAATGGAAATAATAGGGAGATGCTGTCCTAATTTTCCCAATATTTTTATGGTATTTTCTTAATGTCTTAAAGTCATGTATACCAAATTTCAAGTCCTAAAACATAAAGGAAGATGCTATGAAATTTTTAGAACCAAAGAAACTCACTTTTAAGCCTAAAACGAAGCTAGGTTATGTTATGACCAAAACGTGTTGTTGGGGCTGGAATTTCATAATTTTATCCATTCTAATGGATTCAAAAGGGTGTTTTTAGCTAAGAATAACTATGGAAAAATCCCCAAAACTCATGGAATAAAATTTTTAAATATTAGCCAAGAAATGCATACTATTCGGCCATAATGAATGGGAAGGGAAGGAGTTGGATTTTTCCAATTCTAATGGTCCTATTAAGTTTAAAAGGATCATACTACATTAGAAGTTAAGGTTTATGTGTTAATTGTAATGAATTATCATTATGATTATAGGGTTCGATATTTATTTTGGGAACTTCAAAAGCAAGTAAACCGAGTTCCAAGGATTGAGGAGCAAAGTTTGCTAAGGTAGTAGTGTTCCTTTCTCTTTCTTTAAGCTTGTATGTTTGTATAATGATAAGTGTTATGCTATATCAAGTTATCATTTATACTATAAGATGAGACATGTATGCTTCGATTGTGCTTGGCCCTATATGAAATTCCTTGTATTCCTATGTGGTATGTGGCACCTTGATTGGCATTATGTATGTACTTACATGCTAACTTGTAAATGAGATTAGTTTACTACTACTGAGATTTCATAATCTCACCCCAAATATAACTCATGCTAGGTCCAAGTTCAAGTAAAGAAAGGGCAAAGGGTGTGGAGGCATAAATTGAGGATCTTACCTTTATGCATCACATTTTGTCATGTAATTAAGTATCTTTGGATTATGGTATGTACGAGTTGTGTTATAATATTTTATGATAACAGGGTATGTAACAGAAAGCTATATATATACCCAACCCTGAAACAAAGAGAGTATGACTAGTGTGCCTAAGATGTAAGAATGCCTGTGCTTATATAAAAGCAAAATAATAATAATATGACAAATGAGGGGTAAAATCATCCAGTTTGTTGTAAGGGCAACTTTATATAAATTTATATGTGCTCCGCTAAGTAAGTTTTTTTTTCCTTGTAAAGGACTTAGATAGCTTGAAGTAGAACTTTGAACCAATCTCATACGATTTCTCTAAAATTAATTATGTATTTTTAAGTTTTGACAAAATTCAGGGAATGACCAAATGAATAGTGAAATTGTATGAGGAAGTTTTTAAAAGAAAAAATTTTAATTTGTTCAGATTTCCATTGACTCCTTTAAGTTCTATACGAGATATTTGTAGTCGAAAAAGTGTTATAAAATAAGGTATGACAGTGAGCTTGTTATCATTCATACATTTTGTGCTTTCTTTCAAAATTTTGTTTTAATCAACAAAGTTTCACCGTTAAAGCAACTCTTTTTGTGTTTGTCTATATAATTTCATCTCCATCACGCATGGTACAATACATTTTTGCTATAAATTGCTTTTTCTTTTCTCGTTCAAAGATGTTGAAGGGTTATTTTCCAATGACAAATAGCTTCAAACTTAAGAAAAACTTATATAACTAGTGTGATTAATTTATATAGAAGCATGTGTGGATCACCATCGAGATGCAAAGTTTATATCATCCCGGCTTGTCACAAGAGTAATATGCATGCCTATATACGACACCTAGGGATCCTAGATATCGATCTTTGGGTTCTCTCTCTCTCTCTCTCTCTCTCTCTCTCTATATATATATATATAGAGGTCATCGTAGATTAGTAGATAATCTCCTAGGCTACATCTTTCCTTCGGCAGTTAATTTTTTTTTTCTTCCATCATTATGATTAAAAAAAACCCACTCTTTAAGTGCGCTTTATATATTAACCAAATTTTCTAATGGGAACGAAAAATAATTCATGCATGCACTGCACATTCATGGGTATTTTTTTTATTAGTGAAATAAGTTCGGTTTTATGTGTTTAAGTGTTTAATTATTATATCAAGTTTTTTTTTCATGTTTAAAAACATAACGTGTATTTTTTAAAAGTTATGTTGTGTTTGTTACTCTTCTTATAAAGTTCATATTTTGGGCATTTTTCCTTTTTGTCTTACCTGAAAAATAATTTCTTTTAGTCATAAATTTTATTATAAAACTTAATATTAAACATTTTGAAAAAAATTACATTAACTTGTGTTCCTTTGGAAAACAAAAAAATTGGATCATTCCTTTTTTTTTTTCATTTTTCAATATCCAAGGGAAAAATCCATAAACAATTAATGAAAGGAAACACAAACAAAATTATCATTTACTTTGTTCATTCTCCATTTGGAGTTACAAAATCCAAAGTAAAATGATGTGACTTTGACTACATATCCAGAGTCCTAGACGTCCCAAAAGGGAGTGAAAAAGGTACCGTATATATATTGATTCACAAGAGCATAGTCCTAATTAATCTAACCTACTATTTAACCAACTATTCAATTATATGATATGAATTGTGAAACAAATTACACAGTAATCTAAAAATTAGGAATCTTGTCCTCTATATATAAATATATATATATATATATAGGTAAAGGGCCCCCACGGCCCCTGCCTCCTTTCAAAGTCCAACTACCGTGATAGTCGCCGGTTCACGTGAAGCTAGGCCGGGGGGCCTTTTTCTTCAATTCCTCCTCTTCTTCTTCGTTAACTTTTTCTCCAACGACCTAACGACCCTATAATTACACAAGCCCATACTTTTTCTGTTTTAATTCTTATTTGTTATGTTGTAATATCTTTTATATATCCTCATGTGGCCATGCATACTTAAAAGCCATTGGGTTGTTTGGTCATTATATGATATAATAACAATCTATTTGACCCTACTTTGATTATCAGCATTTGTAGCCATCTGATTTGTGGCATGAATAATCTCAATCTTTAAGGTTTTTGTTATCATTTTCTTTGATACGAATAGCCCTGATCAAAGTTGTTGGCCAGATGTGGTGACAATTGTCCCATCATGAAGGCTTAGGCGTGCATCAAGTCATATATAGTTCAAAATGTGACACTTGAATGTAATTAAGTATAAAGAGTTATGCCTTGACCAACGACTATAACTTTTGATTTAATAGTAAATGTTTGATCCAACACAAGTAGCTCCTCCCTTAATTATAGGAGCCAGAGGTCCTAATGCAAGGAGTTCAGTTCCCTGTTTCTCCCTTCCCTTCCTTAAGCAGGCTCCTACTAGCTAGAGCCTCCCTGCCTTATATATACAGCATGTGAACATTTTTATAAGTCAATATTACATTATTGATATTTTTAAAAAAATTCTTTAATATGTTTTTATTAAAGAATCTAATAGTAAATATTTGAGAATTGCATTTTTCTTTTTTCATGTATTAATGATGGTTTCTGATGGGGACTACCCATAAGTTACTAAATAAGGGCCCTGATCAGGCGAAGAGAAAGTGGAACTTCAACCATTGAGAAGGTGGAATGGTCAAAAAGGATGGTAGTTATTCTCCTTTTCTATGCTTGTCCAATGAGTTTTCTGTCTTTTATTTTTTTGTATCCCCCAAATTCAGATTTGGACTGTGGAAATTGGAGACCTGAGAGGGACCATACAAACTAGAAAAGAAGTTTGAAATGGGAACTAATACTTCTCCTAGAAGTAGAGACACTAAAATGTCTAACACACATATCATAATGCAACCAAATTTATATTATAGTGTCGTATCAAATACATTCAACACAAATTTGTAACACATATCAAATACGAAGATATGACTCTCGTTTACCTTTTCTGAAATGTCTATACTCTTGTGCTTGTCATTCATGTTTTGTGCTTTATTAGGAACTTTTCCTTTTCCATCAGCTTCCAAGTTATATATATGTATGATTCTATTTTTAAAGAGGACAGTTTGGATTTTACAATATGCTTAGTGTCTGATACAGAAGACAACCTCTTCTGATGGTGCATATATAGCATAGCTTTTCTTTAGGTCGATATTGCTGATAAATAGCACTATAGCATTGTGTGCGTGAGTATTATTACTGCTCCCATTATGAAGATATATATAAGAAAACATGTTGCAGAGAAATTTATGCATGTCAAGTGCAGCAAGAGGCTAAAAACCTAGCTGGCATATTAATTCTTCTTCCTTGTCATGTGAAGTAGTGGCTAGATATAGAAGATTGTTGTGATTTTGCTGTATCTTTTTACCTTTTCTTCTGGGGACATACTGCAACACTAATCCCGTAGCTAGAGTTGAAAAGTTCAGACCTTTATGAAACAGTGGAAAACATATGGTTTGCATCTTCCTAGAGACTAGTAGTGGTGTTTCCAGTTTCCTGTCTGGCTAGCCATCTAGGCCTTATCTTTATACAACTCCAAGAGCGTAAGTATGGAAAAATTAGGTATACTTCTTTACAAACAATAAATATATTGATAAAATTAATATTTATAAAGAGATATGTAAGTATATAATGAGTATTTTTGAAAAAATTTGTCTGTCGTATATATATATGATTTAATTTATTTACTTTTATATTAGATCGAATGTATCTAGAAACGCTTCACATACACATATATTAGCAAATCTAATGAAATGGACGACCTTGCCTAAAATATTAGTTTTGCTGCTCTCAAGAGGAACATGGTTCCTAAAATTATTCAAATATTAAAGTTATGGGCACAAATTTTTTTTAGGCAAAACAAATCTAAAGAAGAGCGTTTTGTCACCACAATAAGAATCAGCGTAAAAAAATAATTTTTTTTAATAAGAACATTTATGAGGTAGGAGACTCTGCGTCCTGCTATGCGTATGTAGATTATAGCACTAATATTTTTTATAGTATAAAGTAGGAATTTTCGCTACGTTTATTGGTCAAACAGCAACATAGAATTCTCCAAGTCCCCCTACTCGGTTTTTCATACAATTATTTGGTAAAAAATAAACATAGTTGAAAATGAGGTAAGCTTCCACATGGCTTTTAAATTGAATGAAGTTAGGGCTCACATGCTGACCATTAGTAATTAATGCTGTGAACAAGTAAACCCAGGAAAAAGAAAGAAGAGGAGAAGAAAAGGGGGGGGGGGGAGTCCATTTGAAGAAGTTATTTACTTGGTTCGATCAATTTGAAGCAACCATAAATTAAGACATTTGAAAATTTGCATCTCCATGGGCTAGAGCATGGTGTCTTAAATTCGATGATATTGGGAAAAGGAATTGTTCATGAAATTTAGGATCCAATTTTCCTGCTAATTAAGGTTCCACAAAGATAAGATAAAAAAAGATTGTTAGTCTAGAAGAGCTTGAGAAGGGGGTTGAATTAGACTTTTTGAAATTAACAGGTTTTTGAAAATTTCTTTTAGAGAAATTTAATTTCCAAAAAAAATGATTGATTTCACATTATCGTTAAAAATAAGTGGATAGCAAGTTTACACTTAATCTGAAATATTTTGTTCAATTATCTTTTCAAAAGTTTCTTCATTGAAAATATTGGAAGCTCATCTTCTTTTAACTTAGATTCCTTAAAGTTTAGTTTCTAAAATCTATGTGAGCATTAAATTCAGTGAAGTCGAAAACTTTAAGAGATAAAACAAGTGATCCATAATCTTAATATAAGATACTAAAAAACTTGATTGAAAGAATTTTTTTTAATACTCAAGACTCAGAACGAAAATAATATGAGTGTAAAATTTCTTTTTGAACTAGTGAGCATTTTAACAGTAGTATGAAATTTGTCAAGAAATCATAAAGCATGATTGCGAATTATGTGTAATTATGTGTTTGTCATTGAAATTTAGGAAGTTCAATTCTTGAAGAGGAAGGAAATTTAATACTTGGAAACTAATAGGTAAGTAATAGTAAAATTGGAATTTATAGGAAATTAGTTACTAATTTTCATGTAGTAGTATTGATTGTGAATTGTATGTGTTTGTTGACATTTGAATTAGGATGTCTTCCTTTTCAATTTGAAGTGAAGCATCTTTGTGTGCAAGACAAGCTTTATCAAGGTAGCTAGTATTTTCTATAAAACATGAGTTGTATGAGAAGTGCTTTCTTTTGATATACGAATGTTCTATGAAAATGCTATGTGATGAAATGGTATGAGTTGCTCTTATGGCAATAACCTCGTAACATTCTTGCCTTTTTATGTATGTTTTGGAAAATTGGGGATAAAGTCCCTCTTTCCATGAATTGTTTGTCAATAATTAGGTTGCTTCATTGCAAGTATGAGATTATAATGGGATGAATTATGCAAGTTATGTTATGAAAAAGCTAAGTCCCCCCTTGCAAGTATGTGCATTGAGAAGCATACCAAGTTATGTAAGAATGACTTCTTTTGCATAGCATTGATGAGAAAGCAAACTATGTTTTACTTCAATGGAATTGTATGATGAAATACTCATATTTTATTGCTGAAAAATGAGTTTGAGAAATTATATTAGCTAGTACTGAGATTTATGTCTCACTTTTATGTTTTTCCAATTAGCTAATTTCTAGGAAAAAGTGCGAAGTTGGACAAGGGAAAGCAAAGTCTAGAATAGTTTAATTAGACTTGTGTATATGCCAAGACATGGAGTTTTAGATGAAGAATGTTGTATATAAATATAACTTTTGTGACTTTTAGTATTTGGTTATGTTTTAGCAAGAATGAAATATTATGAATAGTTGTGAATGGTATAAGTAAAAAATTTTAGCTTATGCACTTCGAAATTTTGAAGCAAGTTGATTACATCTCTTTAAATATTCAAATTAAGTACTCCCTTAAATGTTTTAGTAAATGGAATATCTTGCCTAGAAATTTTAAGATACAATTGACTGGATCACAATTTAGCCAACTAAATCTAAAGTTTCAATATAGTAAAAATAGGATTTAATTAACTAGATCCAATATCAATTAACTAGAACTCAAGGTAGCAATAGTAAAGACTTCTAATAGGATTTGATTAACTTGATCTATATTTAGTTAACTATAAACGAATATAGTAAAGAAAAAAATAAAATGTATAGCAATAACACCAAAATTAGCAAGTATCAAGTGCACTCCTTTCTTTGATAAATACCTTCACACATAATTGATTGAGGTTAGCTAATAGTAAGACTGAGTTATCAAAATCAACATTTTTCATCTTCCTAATCAAATTTCTCATAATCACTTTCCAATGACAATACACTTTCTTCATCAATTCTTCACAATTTATTGACCTACTATTTTAACCTTCTTAAATCCTATGGACAATAACCACTTCTTATCTAATGTAGCATGAACATTATTGCTCCATATTCAGCCCAATCAACTTTCTTATGTTTAGTAATTAGTGTGATAATGATCCTATAAGGTAACTCGGTTATATCTTTTGTTTGCATAGATTCAAAATGATTCAAGATAATGAAAGGAAAACTAATCTTGACACCTTTATAAGCATACATCATATAAATGAGTTCAAAGTGAGATGAAAATGGGGTGTTTTCATTTTAAGGAACTACTATGTGTCTCAGGATTTGATACATCATTCTATTTTCTTCATTCAACAGGTTCAACATCTTGATCCATCAGATAATTTTCCATCTCATTTGTATATTCTTTAAATTTCAAAGTTTTATAAATTGAGTATATCATAACACTTTCATGTGGATACTTAGGCCTTGTTTGGTACATAGAAAGTTAGGGATGAAAATGGAAATAGAAAGTATAAAGGTGATTTTTAGAAGTGGAAAATGACCCTTTTGCCCTTATTTTAAAATAGGTATTTATTGAGATAGATACTATTAAATAATGATTACATAGGTATAATAGGTATTTTGCAAAATTTCCCCTCCCTTTTTCCCTTCCATTCTAGCTACCAAATGGGCCTTTAGTAATTCTTCCTGATGTTTCACAATCTAAAGACATTTTCCTCCCTAAATTGTATGAAAGCTTTCAAGCTTGATTCCTTAAAGAAGTTGGAATAAAATTCTTTAACCATTTTGGGATAAACATTTTCTTTTATTTTGAAAAACTCACTCCATCCTAATATTTCAATCATCTTAAACCAAGGGAACCAATTTTCTTCAAGGAAATCAAAGCTCACCTCTAGTAGACTCATGATGTTCTCATGCCTCTAAGTCTTTTCATACCACCTTCTTTCCTAGTAACCATCTAATATCTTTGGTTTCAAGGTCTTTATAGGTTTTTTTTCTAATAATCCTAGAGAGCCTTTGCTAGCTAGACACTTGCTTTGAGATGAGGAGGCCATGAAACTGGTGGGAAGGGATTTTAAAAGAAAGTTAAATCATAGTGAGTTTGAAAGCCAAAGTGAAGATTTGAGAGCATGAGTTGTACATATTTTATATACACCCTATTGATTGGTTAATGGTATATGAATTTCTATGTATCAATTATTAACTAATAAATTGACATAAAGAAAAATGTGTTGTAGAAAAAGCAGCAAGGTGATGGGAAGTGCATTAAATGCATAGTACATCACACAAAAGAGAGCAAAGGACAAAGAGAAATTTGGAGGGAAGGTTAAACTATAATGTAATTTATCTATACACAAAGAACATTCTATCATCAGATTAGATCACTCAATCAATCATATGGATATGTAGGATGCTTTACACTTATATATACATGTAGGAATTTGATAAGTTCTTAATTTATATGATTTTTCCTATGGTTTTGCAAGGACTTATCATAGCTTTTTGAGTTTTTTTAGTCTATTTTATACAAATTTTTCTTATTTATTGAGTTTATGGATTAATATTCTAAATAAAGCGTTCTTTGATTAAAATCCCCAAAATTAGGACTTAAATGAAATAATTCTTAATTCTCTGGGTTAACCTTGATTTTGTATTTAAAATTGTGGTTTATGTTTCATTTATGAATGATTACGAATGATTAAGATTTAGTTTAGTTTTTAATTAAGTATATACTACATCTTGATTAGTTTGCTTTGTACTTTGAGTTTGTAGGGAGTTAATTGCATAAAGAATAAAGTTTTTAAGCCTAAAGAGCAACTACTAAGGAGTTTTGATGCCATATTCATGGCTTAGGTTATTTTAGAAACAAAGGTGGAATTTGATATCATGAGAGGAAATTGGAATTTTCCATGATGATGGAAAGTGTTGCTAAAGTGCCATAATGATGAGAAGTTATTTCTTGTCGCAACGACAAAGACCAAATCCAAAAAATGTAGCAATTTTTGTTGTCGCAACATTGGGTCATTTTTTCTTATTGTGACAACCATTCTAGAAACACTTTCTAATACTTTTTAGGCACGATTTTTTATAGCTTTTGCTCAATTTATTTTCATTTCTCTTCAAATTTCTTTGTATTTTCTCTGGTATTTGGAGATTGAGGCAGAGGAAGAAGATGAAGATTGCTTTTCAAGTCTTGAATCTATTCTTCTCTTTTGGTAAATTACTTAAGACACTTGTTTTAAGTGATACTTTTCTCTTCTACTCTACCACATTTTCCTATTTTCATTTTACGTCTAGGATTTTGATTTGTATTTGATATTATTTACTTAATTTCACTTATTAAATATTGTTTTGTGCTAATTGATTACCTAAGGTAATGATTTCCTTTAAATCAGTGTTTGGTTTATGGTGTAATTATATATGCTCAATAATCCTATTAACTATTTTTGTATTTAGTTTATTGTTTGGCACTAAAACAATGTGAAAGTGGATTTAGTAGTTAATTAATTTGATGAAAATGCTTGAAATGTTGTTTAGATAGGGATGGATGGGTGCTAAAAAAGTGGAAGTGTCATACCTAGTATTTTGTAAATTCTTAAACATTAAAAGAAAGATTAATAACTATAATAATGATGGACTAAAAGTTTAGATAAGATAAAAAGAAAGAGCAAAAAGAGCAAAAATGGAGCCAAATCAACTAAATAGAGTAAATCAACATACTAGTGGCAAAATTGTAATTTTGAACAAAAATTTAGAAACTTAAGGAAAATAGTTTTAAATGCTAAAATTAAACACTAGAGTTTTCAAAGGTTTTGAAAATCATAGAGATCATTAGACTGGTTAAATCTCTGATAGTGTACGATTTATGACATTGGTTGACCATAAAGTTGACCAAACTTTTCTAGATTATTTTATATCCCATAAATTCTAAACAAATGTTTTTAATAAAGTAAAGAACTTAAATTTTAATATGAAATTGACAGTTTTTAAAAAGGATTCAAAACCAGCACAAACAGAGTTAAGGGACATAGTCAGATTTTTAAAATTACTATAAAAATCTTCCTTCACCTTTAATAAAGCATGCCGGCCTTCTCCTCCATACAAAACCAACATAACCAGCTTCAAAACAAAATAGAAATGGTGTGAGGAAGGGAAGGAAAGAGAAGAGAAAGAAAGGCAAATAATGTAAGGAAAAATGCCAAATTTCATGGCATGTTAGTTAGCAATTTTTCTTTTCTCTTTAAGCTCTTTCTAATGGTAGTTTTAGCTTTTATAAAGGACAGGTTTAGTGGCTAACCACTTTAGGAGAAGAGGAGATTTGAAGCAACCGATGATGGCACAAGAATCTCCATCCAACAAGCTTCCAAATGAGGTATGATATAAGCCAAGTTGTTACTATTTGATTAGTCTTCTTCCTTCATATTTTGACCTAGAGAGAGAAAGTGAGAAGGAAGGTTTTGTTTGATGAAAACTTAATTGAAACAAGGGTTTTGGAAATGAGAAGATTAAGAATATACAAAGATGATGGCAAAGAAAACTATAGTAAAGAAGATATGGTTACCTTGGGCTCTAAATGAACCATGGAAGATGTAAAACCCTAGGAAGATGTTTTGAATCATCTAAGGCCATACTTTAACTAGAAAAGAGTCCTTGATATCCTACAGCTATCAAACTCAAGAAAATGGTAAAACTCTATGGAAGCCATATGATGCACGTGTCTCAACCATATAGAAGAAGTAGCACTTAAGAAGTGTTTTAATGGATTTTAAGGTTTTAAGAGGTCTAAATATGAGTAAAGGACACTAATGAAACTATTGGAATGAATTTTAGAGCCCTATTTTGAAAAGTAAAAATTTAAGGTTCAAATGGGTTTAAAAAAGTAACTTGATATTTGGCTTGTTTAAATTTATATGTGATGGCTCTAATGAGTTTCATTAGAATCATATGGCTCATATCAATTGAGATTTTGAACCTTAGAAAGTGAATTATAAAATTTTCTATTTAAGGGGACTTAAAGTAGTTTAATTTGCCCTTTTAAGTTCTAGCCACTCTGTGTGATAGTAAAATGAGTTAAAATAAGTTCTAACGAGTTACTTGTATTTAAATTGTTGAATTTTGAGTAACTCCTTCCTTTTATGTGTGAACCTAAGGAAGAGCAAGGTGAAAAAAGAGAAGAATCAAGTGGTTAGTGGTGCACTAGAATTCCTAGGTTCACAAGGTAGCTACCTCTTCCTGTCTTACATGAATAAGTTGAGAGATTTATATGTTTAGTTGTTTGATGATTTCATGAGTTATGTTTTGAATTAGCTTCTATCATGAGTTTTATATATGTATGATGTTATGTTTGGCTCCTAGCTATCTAAGGCGGGGAATTGAGCGTAATAGCTTTTTCTTAGCCTAAAGTTAAGTCTAGTTAAGCCTATGTAGTATGTTTTTATGCCATGGCTAGATGAGAAGCAAAATTTCATGCCAATTTTTATGATTGAGTTATTTGATGCATATAGTCTACATGTCTACATTTCCTCATTTACATTCATTGTATGCATTAATGTGGAAGAGACTTGTTATTGAGATTCACCCTAGAATCTCTTATCCTCTATCTTCCACTAACCATGATAGGTACTTCGAGAAAGGAAAAAGAATCAAAGAGGGACTAAAACTTAGGAAGAATATAATAAGAGACTTGTGATGCATATATGTATTGATGTATGCCATGAGACAAGTTGATAGCCTACTTGATGCATATTATGTTGAGATGTAACAATCCTTCATGTATGAGATTGAGACTATGTATATGATGATGAGTTGCAATATCTTTACATGTACATGCTTGAGACTATATATATATGCTGCTTTAATGTAAACTTTTGCAAATGGAACATGGTTTCATGTATGAGAGGCCATGGGTTCCCTATGTATAATTAGGTGTGAGATAGTGATTTTTAATAACTAGCCAATTTTCTCATATAGGCCCCTATGGAAATAAAGTATGAATTGTAACAATCCTAATTCTTAATTGCCATGATTAGGCTTAATTATACTATTAACTATTGTAAATCAAGGTTTAAAATCATTACAATTACTTAAAATAGGAAAAAGGTGAGAAAATTTGAACGTTGATATTAGTAGGGTTATTAGCTAAGCAATCACAACTAATTGAATCCATAAGTAATTATAATTATCAGTTAAGACCTTTGGTTTATCTCATTATTGATTTCAACTTACCAAAAACCTCTTATGAATATTCCCAAGTCATTACATAACCTTAACATAGTGAAATTCAAGCTTTCTAAATTAAAAATGAGAGTTTGAGAACCTTCGCCACAACTTGGACCTTCCCCACCATGGCTAAATTGGTTACTAGAACCTAAAAACCAAGTTCAGGGACTTCTGCCATGACTTAGTACATCTGCACCACGGCGTAAGTAACTACTGGAGCTCAAAATTGAAATTTCGCACCTTACACTACAACTTGGCTTTTTTGTACTATAGTGGAGTGCTCTCAGGGACTTACTGTTCATGTTTTCATGATGGCAAGTTAGACCCTCACTGCAGTGAAATAGCCTCCTATGACTCACCACTCAATTATGGCACAACGAACTAAGCTACTGGAACTTACGATTTTTCTTCCTTTGATTCTTGTAGTGGCAAATCTTTTCTTTGTTACCCTCATTGGGAAACTTTTTTGTTTTGCACCATAGCAAGACACGTTGCGCCGCGGCACTCCTTGCCTTTGCTTGATGCTTGGCCATGACTTAGCCCATTTTGGCCATGGCTAAACTACCTTCTACTTCTAAATTCTCCTAATTTCATCCCAAACACTCCAACACTCATTCAATTGGCATCCTAAGGCCATTCTACCTTAATTTGTGAGGTTCTAATAGCTTTCATCTACTTGATTTACCTGACTTACCTATCATTATCAATTCAAGACTTAAGTGTTGATTCCTACTCATCTAACTATCGTATATCAGCAAGTTCAAAGATTAATGACAGTAAAAGATTCATAAATTATCAACGTTATCACTCAAACATAATTCCATTAAAGGTTCCATGCATCACTAGTTTAAGTCAACATCTAATGTATCACATAATTACATTTCTAAATAGTAAACTATATTATAAGATCAATAAGGTTTCATATTAGTCAACCCCCATTCCATGATAATAAAAATGGTTCAATTACACATATCTATAGGGCTCATGGTAAATGGTCATAAGACATCAAGTCATTCATCAATTATTAGTTAATTACCATCACAATATTTAATCCTATGATAAATGTATTACATGGACAGTCCCTACACTTGGAATTCATGATGTAATGTGAAAAATATACAAAACTAGTATTTGCATTACACAAACCCAACCTTACAAGGTCTCTAAACCTATGGCAGTTGCACCATTAATTTCATTAATTTCTCCTTACCAAACAATACAATAGGCTTCCATTATTTCTCCTTACCACTAAGAGGTCTGGTCCCTAAAAATGTTAGCCCATAACTGGGGTAAGATGTGCAATCTCAGTAACAGGAGGCAAATTCCATATATATATGTATAGATTAATCAACACAATGCATTTTCATATCATCAATTACCAAAATCATCAATTCAATTAGCAAATGAACTAGTTGAGCTATAAGTGACTATTGTCCCATATCAGTAATCACATACAACATGTTAATGGCCAATAACACCAGGAGAGGCTAGTCCACAGCACTAACTCCTAAATGAGCACAACTTGGGCTCAATGCATTTAGAGATTTGATCATCACTTGGTGCTCGATCGAAGCACAATGCACGGGGTGGCAGCTGCACCATAACTCCACCATGGATTCACAAGGTCTAATCACAACACAATTCAAGTAGCCAACCAATCATTTAGCATTTCAAAATCATACATGTATAGCAAATATTAAATTAAAATGAGCATATACATGGAATTAGAAAATTAACCCTAGTTACCTCAATAAAGCCTAATTACAACTTCCTCTAGCTACCATTAAAATCCAAATGCACATCAAACCTATGACAAGTATAATTATCATCATTTCTAGCAACAAATCAAATACCTAAAGAGTTAAACTACTAATGATTACTTAGAGGTTACTTACCTTACTATCAATGGATTCTAATTTCGAGTTCTCGCTTTCCTATACCAGAAACCACCATAGTTCATCCAATTTCTAAGTAATTTTGCATAAAATAAAGGCCTATATTAGAAATCAACTATAAGGGTCTCAAACTAGCAGTAGATGCATCAAAATAGGAAGAGGATACTTACCTAACAACACCCATAGCCTCCACCTCTGAAAATCCACCATGGAAGCTCTAAGCAACAAGTTTGAGTTTTAGGTAGAAGATAAAAATGCTCCAAATGAAAAACTAATTAGATCAAATTAAAGAGGAAAAGAGAGGATTAAATTATATATAAGTTATCTTGGCTAAATCTTGTTCTAGGAGTGGGAAATAATAGATTTATGTCAAGAACCCTAGCTTCACCTTAAATCTTTGAAAATCTCTTGCTCTTCTTGTGTTTTCTGCAGAAAGGGGACTGAAGTGTGTTTAGGGTTTAGGTGGGTTTAAGTTAGGTTATGAGCTAACCTAAAGCCCAAGTTCAAGTTGGGTTCAAATTTTAGCTTGTTGGGCCAGACATTATGGGTTGGGCTGCAGAATTTTTATGGTTAAGAATGGAATGTGCTAATTCAATAGCCCAAGACCCATTTGGACTTATTTCTCCAAGTTTGGGTTAAGGCTAAATGAGCTCTTGTCTCACTTAAATTTACTTTTAAGTTTTTGGACATCCAGAAAATTTAAGTTGGGCCTACAAGAAAATTAGTATTGGATTCTTTTACAAAGCTCATGGCATAATTGGGCTTTTATATCAGGCCCAAAGCTTACTTAAATTAATCATAAGGCTTAAATTAATACCTACCTCTCTTAATTAATTTTTTAATTAAACCCATATCAATTCCTAATTAATCATAATTATTCTTAATTAATTTCAAAGTGTTACATGAATGGAGTCAAATGTGTTCAAATGAAGAGGATGCATTTTAGAGCTTAAATGAACCATTTAGGAACTAAAATTTGGTTCAAATGAGTCATAAAATGCAACATTACCTTTGATAGGGCCAATGACCTAGTTTGAGGTTGAAATTTGGTGGACATTTAGAGGATTCAAAGAGCTTTCTAACAAGCTAAAGATGATATTTTTCTAAGCTATATAAAATATTTTATAAATTTTTAAAATTGGTCCCAAAAAGTTATTTTGTGCAGACATTATTCACTCTAGTTTGGTCTGAGTTTTCATGTAGTTTTAGCAGTCAAATGGATTTATTTTCACTTGAAATTTTTACAATATAAAGTTTATATTATAAACGTTCTGTGAACACCTAATTTGCATAAATTAGAGTTATGTAACTAAAGTTATGAATTTTTGAAATTTGGCCCATATTTTGTCAAAGGAAGCCAAAATTAGTTATATAGCTCTCTTATGCCAATGGGTTTTGAATGCTGATTTTGTGAGTTAAAACAAATGTGTTTATGGAGTTTATGAATTGAAATGGTAAGAGAATTTAATTTAGACCCTTACATGCTCATTTGAAGTATGAAAGGTGTGTAAAACCATTGTTAAAGGTTTTTGCTACAGTTGTATTTCATTGCCATTAATCATATAGTGTCCATACAGAGTATGTTGTGATAGAAAGCATTTGATGTTCATTAGTCTATACATAGGACAATTACCAGTTCATGCATGGCATGTGTTAGTGAATCTAGGCGGCTAGTGTCATACCATAATATAATAGCATAAAATTTACATGTCAAAGTGCTTATAACATTCATTTTCATATTTTCAATATTTTTAACAGTGAAAAATATTGACATTAAAGGTGCAAATACTTCAATTTAGCTTAATTGCACCATTTTAAATTACCAAACTTGAAACTTATCCTTAATATATCTGCTTACAAAAAGAAACAATCAATTTGGGTTTAAGCCATGCATTTAAACTAGTACAATTTCATCAATCCATTCATGTCCATAATTCTATCACTAACTTCAAAAAATTATATCTTGAGCTAAAGAGCTCCAAATCACACAAATGAGAACTTTTTGAAAAGCTTATGACATAAACTATATGTCATAAAAATTTCAAATCAAAACCAATTTGTTTGGATCATAAAAATCTAATGGGATGGTAACATTGTTAGGATTTCGTGCATATGCAGACCTAAAACTTTGAGTAGCATAACTTGAGCTACACAACTCCAAATTGAGTGATCTTAGTGGGTATGGAAACCTTATAATGCCAACTATAATCTTGTAAAATTTCATGAGCATTGGAGTTTATTTGCCGCCCTCCATTGCCTAAAAAACCAGAATTAACCAAATGAACAGTGCATATACAATTATGCATAATTTAGTCAATTTTGAAAAATCATAAAAATTATATAGAGATTTTAAAATTATGTTCTTTAGGTTGTGAAAAACTTTAAATGAAATCTAATTTTTTACCAAATTTTATGCCAAAACTCGTTCATTTGGTGTAGTTTTGGTTTAGGGGTAAATTATGGCTCAAAATAGTGCATTATGGATACCAAATGGTTCAAAATGGCTTCTTACATAACTTGTGACCATTTGAGCAGGTCTAAAACATGAAACATAGCATGTAAGACCATCTCATAAGGTCCCACATATCATGAAACTTGTAATGTCCCATTATTCTAAAAGCTGTAATTTAAGGGGATTACTAAAAGAGGTCCGCTAAATTGAATGATTAGACACAAAATAAAATTAAAGTAATAATCTAGACAATTGAAAATGAGGATACAGGGTTAGAAATGCCTGAAAACTAGAGCCAGAATAGTTAAGCAAAATTAGACGAAAAGGCAGTGGCATTTTTGGTAAATTTGGGCAACTTTTAGAAAACTGAAAGGAGAGATTTTTAAATGAAAAAAATTGAGTTTCTTAAGGTTTTTAGAGGCCCTAAAAATCATAAAAACTCCTAGAATGGTTAAAACCCATCCTATTTGTATTTTAGAGCGTTTGTTGATTGAAACTTTGACTGATTTGTTTGGGAAGATTTTAAATCTAATTTGGGTGAAACCAAAGGCATTTTATAAATTAGAGAACTTACATTTTATGATGGAAGAGAAGGTTCTTGAAAAGGAGTTAAAATGAGTCCAAATGGAAGGAACCAAGTTTAAGGACAAAATTGGAATTTTGAAAAAGTGTCTTAAACTAGTCCCCTAGCCCCTAAATCACATCCCTCTCTTCTCCATTCTCTTAACCAACTTTCATCTACTCCGAAATAGAAACCAAGCAAGCCTAAAGTGGTGCACAAGAAGGGAGGAAGAAGGGAAGAGAAAACTAAGTAGAAAGGTAAAAATTGAAGGCTTTTTCCATGCTTCTTGCTTTATCAAACTCCTTCCCCTCTTTCTTCTCTCTTTTCCTATAGTTTTGATGATTGATTTGGGACTGTTCTATGGCTGGTTCAGTAAGAGGAAGAGAGAATTTGAAGCCTAAAAAGACTTCTTGGAAAAGCTTGAAACCAAGGTAAATTTTGATAGCTTTGGTTACTTCTCCTTGGTTGTTTCTTGGGTATGAGTTTCAGCCAGACTTATGCTATCTAGGAGGCGATGTATTCTAACCAAACCAAAGTAGGAATAAGGTTTTTAGAGTATGAGGATTAAGAATATATAATTGGAATTAAAAGAGAAGCTTTAGAAATCAAGTTGTAATATCTAGGGATCTAGTTGCACCTAGTAATTCTTGAAGCTTTCTAAGGATAATTTAGCTTATGTGAGAGTAAGTAAGAGTTCATAAGAGGTCTAGGAAGCTTCATAAGTGCCATTTCCTTAAGAAAAATTAACAAAAGTCTATGAGTCCCTAAGTACCTAGTGAGATTTTTCTTTAATTCTAAGGATAAAAATGGTCTAGATATAATTAATAAACACCAAGGGAAGCATTAGTTTGAATGTAGAAGCCATGGTTTATAAGATAAAAGTTTAGGTTTTTTTTTAAGGCATAAAGAAGCAACTTGAGTTTAGACTCCTTGAATTGAAATTGTGATGACTCTAAAGAGTTTAAATGGAGTTATGAGACTTAAATTGAATGAGAAATTGAAGCCAAGATCATAAATACTAGGGGTTGTTTTATTATGCCCTTATATCGAACCATATTTATGTCGTAAAATTAGGTAAACTTGTATAGAGTTTATGTAAAGCTAGAATTAGTTCCAATGATTGAATTGTGTTTTATTTGATGTGTCTAGGCTAAGCAAATCAAGATCTCCCTAGGTGTAGGTGTAAGGGTAAGAAGGGGAAGTAAGAAAGCAAAGGAAAAAAGTTTGTGTTCTTAGCACAAGGTAGCTTTCTATTGTTTCTTGGATTGTTTGATTGTCATTGGATGTTAGTGTGTGTGTTTGAACTGTGAGATATGTTTATAACCACTAATTTAATGCATTGGTACAAATATGCTTCTTAAAATGTATTTTGAATGCAAGATGGCTTGAATGGGTATAGTTGTGCCAAAATTCCCTTAAAATAGGTGAGGAGAAGTTAAAAGTCTCTAAGAATAGGTGAGATAAAGTTAAAATTCTTAAGAATGAGTGAGGCTAAGTCAAAAGTCCTTAAAAGTGGGTGAGGCAAATCTAAAAGTCCCAAAGAATTGGGTGAGGCTAAACCAAAAGAGGCTTTTAGTACATGCTTGCATTCTTTGACATGAAAATGTGCCATGTTTGTATGCTTGAAAGGCTAAAAGAGCTATTGGGATCCTTTGAATCTCACTCTTCCCCACATATGTTTAACCATGCCTTGGTGAAGCTCAAGGAGCAAGAAATGGGAGCCAAGCTACTTGAAGAATATGACTTTAACAATAGTATAGGAATATATGTATTTTGATGTTAAAGTTTGTAACTATATGATATTTATGAGATGTAAACTTTTGAACATGTATAAAAGTATGCAATTATCATGTATTAATGGAATGTGGCGTTAAATGAATGATTATATGAGAATTTGACATTCTAGTGCTTTGATGTATATGGGTATGAAATCAAGAGGAAAGGTGGTTTTGAGTTGTATGATGATTTGGACCATTTGGGATATTTCTATATACTGTGTTTATGCTTTTAGACATGCTCAAATGGTCATAGTATGAGTAGAAGGTCATTTGATGCACCTTGACCCCATTATGGTCCATAAAATGGCTACTTTCTTGACCTAAATTACAAACTGACCAAATGAATGAATTTGTGCATGAAATTTATCAAGAAAATAGGTTTCATCTAAAGCTTTTTATAAAGCTAAAGAGTACTATTTTTAGAGCTCTAGAGAATTTATTATAATTTTTTAAAATTGGCCAAATTATGCAAAAACTATCACTGTTACTGTTCATGTGGTCAGTTTGCTTTTCTGTATCACTCAAAGGTCAAGTGAAGTCTAATACTTATGAAATTTTAAAGCCTTAGGAATCATAACTTTCTATAGCCACTTAGAACACCTAATTTAGAGCTCTGTAGAGGGAGAAATGAAAATTTGAAATTTCTTGTTTGTTGTAGAATAACCACCAGACCTGATGTACTGTTCTATCGACATTCATGGGTTAAACATGGTTGTTTTGATATGAAATTGTTATGGCAGCTAGATGACATCCTGAGCTTTCCAAAAAGCTATCATTTGCATGATTTGGATTATTTTAGGATTAATTATGATTTTCCAAAGTTTATATCAGAATATGGAATTCAATGGCAATGTGCAAAGTGTAATGTGATTTTGACATGTATGCCTTGGACCCAAGTTTTGAGCTTCATTTTGTGATATTTCTGATTGAAAAAATGTCTTAAGGATGGAAAATAAGTTTGGTGAGCTCATATGGTTCATTAAGCCAAGAATGAATTAATTTAGCTTTTAATGACGCAAATTTCCGCTGCCAAAAGTGCTAAATTCATGGAAATGAATACTTCTAACTATTTTGATGTAGAATAAATGCTAGCTACATATGGTGTGTTGTCATACCACATATATTCCATTAACATACTCTTCCATTCGGAGCATTAGGTGTGCATTTATAAGGTAAAAGTAAGGAAAAGTATGCAAATAATGCACTTTTGTTACACAACATCAGGGTTAAATTTTCAATTCACGTCATATGGGTCCCGTGGATTAACCAACAACATTCCCTAGTCATTTAGCCTTGGTAAAAATTATAAGTAACTCAATTTATCAGCAAGCCATGGTTCTCAAATATAAAACCTCAAAAATCCCTTCATTCATCACAGATTATATAGTGGTAGATTTAAGGAAAACTTTGAAAATTCATAACTAAATGTAGAAAATTCAAATTTGCCATGCCATATCTTTCTGGAAATATCTAAGTGTTAAATTTACATCACAAATGATTTAAAGTCATGAACATAGCATCTGCACCACGTTTGACATAAAAAAAGGCACAAAGGTCTGACTGGCTATGGGTACTGATACAAGTTTCTAACATGAACTTTAAAAATGTCCAATTAATTCCAAAAAAATCCAATATATGAAAATGATACCAATTAGGAACAATATAGATGTTAGCTAGAGGGAAAAATCATTCCAGACCATTCTAGGTTCATTCAGACCACAAAAACTAATCAAACAATGACACAGGTTTGACTGGATGCCTGGTACTAGATAGAAAATTTAAAAATTTATATCTCCCTCTCTAGACATCCAAATTGGGTAATTCTAGTTGATACAAGTCACTGGGGAGATCTAATTTCTATCTATAAAATTTCATGGCAATTGGACATTATTTGCCTCATAATTGACACAGAACAATTTTCAGACCATATGTATAGTAGCAGTGACCATATCAGAAAAATTTCCCAACTTTAAAAATTCATCAAATATTTTCTAGACCTCCAAATAATACCCACTTTAACTTCACAAAAATATCTTAACAAGCTCTAGATGTATGCCAAAGTTTAGACTAAGAAGAGCTCATTTGGACAAAAAATGGTATAGCCTCCCAATTTGGTCACTTTTAATCCAATTGAGGTACCAAATTTGTCTAAATGATTTCTTTAGTGTTTGGCACCTCTTGATCAAGTTGAAAAGTATGAATATAACTTGTATAAACTACCCAAATGGTCCCAAACCCCATGCATTTCATTCTGGTCATTCCGCACCCAAGAATGAATAGTTACATCAAGCCATCAAAAAGCCAAATTATACATTTGCATTAATTTAGTGTCACACATAGGCTATATAAGAGTCACACATCATATTAAATTTTTTCATGGTCTTACAACACAAAAATAATATGTACAAAGCCACTTTCACATTCAATTACAATTTAGACTACATAACAGGCAAAGTAAGGGTTTCTATTATTCTTGGCTTGCATTTCCTTGTCTTTGAGCGCCACCTAGACATTTCAAGAGTGAAAGGGAAAGGGGAGTGAGATTCCAAGAATTTCAATAGCTCATACACCTATTCATACACACATTCAAAGCATACATACATCAATTGTACAAGTAAACAAGCTACCAAGATCATAAATGCTCATTCCAACATTCTCATGCCACATTTTTACAATCAATCCATCAAGAAGCTCTAGGGCCTTTTGGTTGTGTCTTACCTATTTCTAGGACTTTTGGATATGTCTCACCCTTGGCCTATGGAATTTTAACTTGGCCTTACCCATCCAAGAGACTTTTGTCCTAGTCTCACCCATGCCTTGAGAGTTTTGGCACTTCCTCACCTACATTAAGGGACTTTTGGCATCACTTCACCCTTGGGAGCTATTCTCACAATTAATGGCATTCAAGATAACACATTGGTAATGCAACCTCAAGACATCAAGTGGCATGTTATCAAATCACAAGAGTATACACAAGCATACAAAGACATACATATGCACACAAGAATGTAAGAGAATGAGGTGGAGAGCTACCTTAAATTTATGCAAGCTTCCTTTAGTCTTTCTCCTTCCCTTTCTGGCCTCACAAGCACACCTAGGTGGGTGGATATTTTCTTGGCCTAAACAACATAAACAACACATAATCACACACTTGAAGTAAGCCAAGACACCAAAGATACCCTTGAACACATATTTAGTTCCATAAGTGGCATAACGGTTTCATAATTGGCCTATTGAAGCAACTCTTACATTTCAAGTTCTAGGCTCCATTCTCTTGTTATTTCTAGACTTCTTGGACTCATTTAAGGTCCTTGGAGGCCTCACACATTCACTTGCACAATTGGAAACCCAAGTTGCTTCATAAGGCACTAGTATGGACACCATTGCTCCATCTTTCATTCCATGGCTCCTAAATTTTTTTCAATGGTTTCTCCCATCTTCTAACATGATATAAAGTCCAAACCAAGGCTAGAATAAATTAAAACACTCCCTAGTCCTATAAACTTCATTTGGCTTAAACATAAGCACTAAAAGGGGTTCTTGGAGTTTCAAAATTTTCCTTGATGGGAGAGCCACTTAGGGAGGTTTTTAAAGGTCTTAGGAGCTCAAAGAAACATTCAAATAGCCAAAGAAATACTTATACAAAATTAAATTTTACAAAACCCTAAAGAACCCTACACTTTTCTATCTTGTTTTCCATGGGTTTTTCTTGAAATTTCTTGCCATATTCCATCTCCCCATAGCTTAATTCCCTTGTTTCTCTTTTGTTTTTAGACAGAACTCCCTCCCCTCTAATGGTTCTATACAAGGCCAAAATCACACCAAGGGAGGTGCAAAAGGAAGAAGCAACAAAGATAGAAAATCACCTTGGATTTAGCTTCCTTTTAATGATCTTTCTCTTTGGTTTGCTTCCCTTCAAAAATTTTGAACTTCCCCCCTCTATTCTGGACCAAAATAGAACTAAATAACTCAAATAATTCATGGAGAGAAAGCATAGAAGGAGGAGAGTAAGGTTGGAGGAAGAAAAAGCATGAAATTCCATGGATTTCACACCTTTTCTTGGCTTTTCTCCCTCCTTCTTCTTCCTTTTTTTGTGCGCCTAAGAGAGCTGTTATTTTTTTGTAATTTGGGCAGAGGAAATCATGCTCAAGAAGTGGGAAAAGAAGGGAGAAGTGTGTGGGAGCTTCTAGAAAAAAACATTTTTTTTAAAAAAATCTAACTTTGTCCTTTGGTAATGGTAATTTTGTTTTGGCTTTGTTTTAGCTCCTTTTTGAGAACTGTCTCTTCCATTACAAAATTTAGGTTTCTAATTTAAAAAAATTACTTTGGAATTACTCAAATTGGAGCCAAAACCTTCGTGAACAAATCCGTTAAAGTTCAGGCTCACCGTCATTGAAAAAAGTACATCGGAGTGGCTTTACCAGTCCCAAGGCTTCTTATAATTTTTGGGGCCTCTGAAAACCCTGGGCAACCCAAATTTTCCATTTAAAAAGTTCTCCTATGTGTTTTTTCAAAAGTTGCACTTATTTACAAATATACCATTATGTTTCATTAGTTTTCGTTACAAATTATTTTTTCGTCCTAACTTCATTTTTCTTTTCTTCTGAGCCTAGAATCATCATTTTTATGAGTCTAAGACTCTACCCAAATTTTTTAGGACATTATCTAGCTCGTTTCAAAGAATTTGCTCTTATACGACTTATTTCATCATTTTATGAAAATTACATTCATTATATGTGAAACATCCGGTTCCTCCATAAATGTGAGAAACATAATACTTAATTTCTCTGTAAACGTACAAAATGCATTGGATATAAAAGGAAGTCCCCTATATAGAATGATTTGAAACCCAATAAAATTAAAGCAATAATCTAGACTTCTAATAATGAGGATCTGTAACACCCCATAATTAATTAAGGTGTTAATCATGGATTAGATTAATTAGACGAAATTAATATGGGATAATTAGGCAAATTGAGTGGATGTGAATTTTAGATAAATAAATCATTAATATGGGTTTGAGAATTAATTGGCAGAGAAATTTCATCTAGGCCCAAATTAATGTAGAAGGCCATGATAAGAGGTTAATGGAGGCCCAATTGGTTAGGTGCAGACCCAACCCAATTTAGTATGATGGAGGCCCAAGATCCACCTTGTATAGACTCCTTTAAGTGGCCCAATAACCCTTGTGCAGACCCAAAACCTTTGGGCTCTTAAAATTTGGTCTGGCCCAATTAAACTTCAGCAACCCATTGCATATAAAACTGGCCCAGTAAAATTATGCAGCCCAACACTCTAAAAACTGGCCCAACAAGCAAAAACCTGAAGCCCATTAAGAGATGGATCTTGGAGCAACCCATGACCCACATTTGACCCAACTAAAACCCTAATACACCAGCCTCTTCCTCACACTTGCTGAAACACAAAACACAAAGAGAAAATTCGGAGCTTGGAGAGGAGCCTAGGGTTGGGGGCAATAATTTCGCATTTTCTCACATTTAGAGCAAGATTCAGCCAAGGTAATAGTTATACAACTTAATCCCCTCATCTTCCTCTTTAATTTGGTCTGATTAGTTTTTCATTTGGAGCATTTTCACTCTATCCAAAATCTGAAATGTAGAAATTTAGAGATTTTCTTGGTGAAATTCGTAGGTTGAGGTTAGGGCTGACCTTGGGTGAGTTTAAACCCTCCATTATGATGCTTCAATTGTTAATTTGAGACCCCCATAGCTGATTTATAAAATGGGTATTAATTATGTACGAATTTGCTTAGGATTTTGGATGAAATATTGAGTTTTTCTGGTGGAGGACAATTTAATCCGAATTTGGGACTTATAGTGACTGAGTAAGTGATTCTTAGGTAGTCATTAGCATCTTAAATTCTTTGGGTATTGATTGTAACTGTTAATGATGAATTAGAGTAGTAATTCTATGATGCTATGGTTATAGGAGGATTTCTGCACCATTGGTGACTGTTGCAAGTGTCTACAAGTGAGGTAACCGGGTTATATCAATTCCATGTATATATTTGATTTAATTTCATATGTTGCTGTATATGAATGATTTGAAATGTTGAATGAATTGGTTGGCTATCTGTTGAATTGTGATTGGACCTTGTGAGTCCATGGTGGAGCTGTGGTGCGGCTGCCACCCGTGTATGTGTTTCGATCGAGCACCGGGTTATGATCAAACCCAGATGCACTGAGCCCCGGTTGTGCTCAATAGGGAGTAGGTGCCGTGGATGGGCCTCTCTCGGTGTTAATGGCCTTTAACATGTGATAATATGATTGCTAGTATGAGATAGTAATCATGATAGCCTAATCATTTCATTTGCTGATATGATGGATATGATTCTGATGTTGATTTTGATTCATGCTTATATGCCAATTAAATTGGATATATGATGGAATTGCCTTGGTTACTGAGATTTATATCTCACCCCGTTTTATGGGATTAATATTTCAGGTGAAAGTTCCTCGTGTAAGGATAAGGGTAAGCAAGTGGATGAACATCCATGAGCTGAGGTCGGGTGTGGGGAGCTACACTTGGTCTGAGTAGAATAGGGTAGATGCAATTTTGTTATTAGTTTACATAGCATCATCATGTAATCATGTTGCCAAGTGTAGGCGTTTATATTTTGTTTGATTGAAATGTAACCGTTAAGGATTCAAGTCTCATTATAGTTGAATATTAATGTATGAACTTATAGCATTATATATATATGTAGTTTTGCTGAAATTGTGATATGGATCACCATATGGGAATCGTAGTCATATGATGCCTTGGAGGTAAGCTATTATTGAATGGAATCTCTATGGAATTTGCATGGGATGTAAATTGCTGCTAATGCATGTGATCTTGCTGTCATATATTCTTGAATTTGCTTATATGAGCTAGTGGAACAAGTAGGAAGTAGCATTTTAGTTTTGCAATGGTAATGGATGGATTGATGGGTAAATAGGGTAGATAAACACCATTAGGATCACATAAAACAAGGGTAGGTGGACCTAAAGTGTTTCTAAGATGAGATTTGGAGTGTAGAGGGAAAAATTTGGGTAATATGGTCATAGGAGGGAGTTCCGCCGCGGCTAAAAAGGCTTTGTCGCGGCTAAAGGAGAGACAGAGCCGAAAGGCGTTGCGGCATAACCAATCCCGCCGTGGCGCAAGGAAAAAAAAATTAGCCCAGGGAGTAATAGTGGCGAGGAGCGCCGTGGCCTGATAAATCTCGCCGTGGCGCAAAGTGGAAAAATCGCCCAGGAGGGTAACAGAACCAAAACTCGCCGCGGCACATTGTGTCCTACCGCGGCGCGAGTTGAGAAAATTAAATAAGGGTTGGACAGAAGCAAAACTCGCCGCGGCGCAAATATATTGCGCTGAGGCGAGAATCCTGGGAGTTAGAACAGTAGTTCCAGGAGGTATTTCCGCCACGGCGCCATATAGGTTGGTCGCGGCGAAGGTCCAACTCGCCGCGAGATTTGTGAAGTTAGGCGATGATATAGGAACACTTGTGAGAGGTTATTAAGTATTGAAACTGATGGATGGATGAATCATAAACCCCTTATGGTATTAGGATTTCTTTTGTGCAAATTTTGTGCAAACTGTGGATGGATGGATGGATGAAAAAGATGGTTCTCAAAAAGCAGTTGAAATGAGCCTAAACAAAGTAAATAGGTACATAGGGGCAAAATGATCATTTTGAAAAATTGTAAAAGAGGCTTCTTAAGTAAGATTACACCTCATCACCTTCTTCAAGCTTCCATTTTCAAAATTTTGAGCAGCCATGGTTTGACATTAAGGAAAGGGAGAGAGAAAAAGTTCAAGCTATTGTTTAGGAAAATAAAGGGCCCCGTTTCATCCTGCGCTAATTAGGAAAGTTATTCCTCTCTTTAAGAGCTCTCTAATGATGGTTTTCTTTTCTTGAAAACTTGAAGATTCAGGCCTGACCCAAGCCAAAAAGGAACTCTTTTCAAGAAACCAATCAGTGAAAAATAATCTACGCAAAGAGAGTTTCATTTTAAGGTAAGACTTTACTTGAAATACTAGCAAAATCTTATGTTTCCAAGCCATTTAAGCTTTGGCCTAGAGAGAGAAAGTGAGGAGAGTTTCTCCTCATGTGTTCTTGATGGAACCGAGGGTTATGGAGTGTGAGGATTAAGAAGATGCCATTGAAATTGAATAAGAAGCATTAGATTGTAAGTTACCAAACCTAGGGATTTAATTGCACCTAGGCTAAGATGAAACTTCCTAGTAGTAATTTAAGTTGTCTAAGGGTATATATGAGTTCTTAAGATATCTAGGAAGCCTTCACATGCGCCAATTCCCTAAGAGAAAGTTAGCAAACTCCATGGGTGCTATATGCTTGCATAGTCTCGCCCAAGAGCTCTTCATGCACTTAGGGAGAGTTTTAAATTTTTCTAGGGCTAGAAAGGGATTAAATATGATGGAAGAACATCAAAGGAAGTCTTGAAAAAAATTTAGAAGTCTTGGTTTGTGAGATAGATGTGTAGGCTTCATAATGAGAGTTAAAGAAGCAACTTGTATCTAGGCTCTTAAGAATGAATTTGTGATGACTCCAAGGAGTCTAAATAAAGTCAAGAAACTTAAAATGAATGAGAAATGGGAGCTAAGATCATGAATTCTCATAGTTACTTCCTAAGGTATTGTATACAAGCATAATGGAGCCATATAATAAAGTAGCTTCACATAGAGTGTGTATGATGCCAAAACTTGTTTCCATGAGTGATTTATGTCTCTTTTGATGTGTCTAGGTCAAGAGAACCAATGCCCACTTAATAGCAAGGCTTGACCGAGAAAGGGGAGAATAGTTCAAGAGGAAAGTATTGTGTTCTTGCTTCAAGGTAACTCTCTAACCTTTCTCTCATGCATGGCTTGGATTTTTGATTGTCTTGAATGCTTGTATATATATTTATGCCATAAGAAATGTTCCTAGCAATTTCTTACAACCTATGGTACCATTATGCTTCTTGATATGTGTTTATATATGTAATATGGCTTGAATGGGCTAGGTTGTACCAAAAGTCTCTTAGTAAGGGTGAGGATGAACCAAAAGTCCCTTAAAAGTGGGTGAGGCAAATTCAAAAGTCCCAAGGAAAGTGGTTGAGGTTAAACCAATGCAGTTTCCATGAGTTGTGGGCATGATTTTAAGATGCAAATGAATTGTATACATGTAATTAAATATGGGAAAGTATAGTATGAGTTCACACGGTCCATATGATACTGCACAAAATTTTTTTACGTGACGCAACGCAAAAATAATCACTACGTTAATGCATTTTCTTGCCTCTCATATGAATTGATTAATATGAGGTATGAAAATAGCATGGAATGAGCTAAGAAATTATGGTATTACATATTGCATGCATAAATGTAACACCTAATTTTCATAAAAATGATGGAAATAGATATGCTTTAAGAGTAAGTCCTCTAAAATGAAGTAGTTAAAGCCAAAAAAAAAAATAGAATAATGATCTAGACCTCAAGTAATAAAAATAGGAAGCCAAAGGTGCCTAGAAACCGAAGCTAAAATAACTAGACATAATTTTTAGTCTGAGCTAAGATAGAAGAGGGGATAGAGGAAATTCCAGTAGTGAGAGAGTTCTTAGAAGTTTTTTCTAAAGAGATTAGTGGACTACCCCTAAAGAGAGAAGTTGGGTTTCCTATAGACATTGTACCTGGGGTGAGTCCAATGTTTAAGGTCTCATATAGAATGGCTCCCACCGAGCTCGATGAGCTTAAGAAATAGATAGAAGAGCTTTTAGAAAAAGGTTTCATTAGACCCAGTGTCTCACCGTGGGGAGCTCTAGTCTTGTTTGTAAAGAAGAAAGATGGGAGTCTTAAACTATAGGTTATAAAGAGCTCAATAAGATAACCATTAAGAATAAATATCCTCTCCTCTTCATAGATGACCTCCTCAATCAGTTAGTAGGAGTGTCGATATTTTTTAAGATAGACCTCAGGTCGAGATATCATCAACTTAGAATTAAGGCTGAAGATATTCCTAAGACAACTTTTAGAACTAGATACGGGTATTATGAGTTTTTAGTTATGCCCTTTGGATTGACAATGCACCTGCTATATTCATGGATTATATGAACAGAGTATTTAGGCCATACCTAGATCGATTTGTAGTTTTCTTCATAGATGATATCCTCATCTATTCCAAGAGTAGAGAAGAGCATGAGTAGCACCTAAGATTAGCCCTAGAGACCCTGAGAGAGAAATAATTATATGCTAAACTTAGTGAATGTGAGTTCTGGCTCATTAAGGTTCAATTCCTAGGTCATGTGATTTCCCAAGCAGGGATCACAGTAAATCCCTATAAGGTAGAGGCAATATTACAGTGGGAGAGACCTAGGATAGTGACAGAGAGTATAAACTTCCCAGGTTATTACAGGAGGTTCATTCAGGGCTCCTCTCAAATAGCAATGCCACTAACTAGGCTCACCAGAAAGAATGTGCTTTTTGTATGGGATGAGAAATGTGAGAAGATTTTTCAAGAACTAAACCATAAGTTAACCATGGTCCTAGTTTTAGTATTTCCTGACCTAAAAGAGACTTTTATAGTCTATAGTGATGCCTTTAAGAAAGGGTTAGGAAGTGTGCTTATATAAAAAAGCCAAGTGGTAGCTTATGCCTCTAGATAGTTAAAGCCTCGCAAAGAGAATTACCCCACACATGACTTAGAGGAAGCAGTAGTGGTGTTCTAAAATTATGGAGACACTACTTGTATGGGGCAACCATAGAGATTTACAGTGATCATAAAAGCCTTAAGTACTTATTTGAGCAGAATGAATTAAATATGAGATAGAGGAGATGGTTAGAATTCCTAAAGGACTATAATTTTACTCTGAAATGCCATCCCGATAAGGCGAATGTGGTAGTTGATGCCCTGAGTCAAAAATCTATACATATGGCCTATATGATGATTATAGAGCAGGAGTTGGTTGAGAGGTTCAGAGATATGAATCTCTCATGTCAGGTGCATTCAGGGAAACTATTAATGAGTGAAACCCAAATAGAGAATAACCTGAGGAGCCAAATAAGAGAAGCTCAGTCTAAAGATGAGCATATAAGAAAGATTAGGTCCTAAATATCCCAGGGTAGCACTCAGGATTTCAATCTATCTGAGGATAGTATAGTGAGATATAAGAATAGGTTGTATGTGCCTAAGAATGCTGAAATCAAGGAGAGAATACTAGATGAGGCACACATGAGTAAATACACCAATCATCCAAGTAGTAATAAGATGTATCATGATTTAAAAAAAATGTTCTGGTGGCCTAGAATGAAAGCAGATATAGCAGAGTACATCTCTTGATGTTTAATATGTCAAATAGTTAAAATAGGACACCAAAATCTAGTTGGGTTACTTCAACCCCTAAATATCCTTGAGTGAAAATGGGATAGTGTAGCTATAGATTTTGTTATAGGTTTACCCAAGACATCATCAGGGCATGATGCCATATGAGTAATAGTGGATAGATTAATGAAGTCCACTCACTTTTTAGCAATAAAAGCCACTTTTACCCTAGTTAAATTAGCCCAAATGTACATCCGAGAGATAGTGAGGTTACATGGTATGCCTAGAAGCATAGTATTAGATAGAGATCTCAGGTTTACTTCAAACTTCTAGAGATCATTATAAGATACTCTAGTACTAAGTTAAGATTTAGCACAACCTATCACCCCCAGACAGATGGGCAGATGGAGAGAACTATCCAAACCCTAGAGGACACGTTAAGGGAGTGTATACTAGAAATGAAAGGAAATTAGTAGAAATACTTGCCTCTAGCAGAGTTTACCTATAATAACAGTTATCATGCTAGTATTTAGATGGCACCATACTAGGTATTGTATGGGAGGAAATGTAGGTCTCCAATGTGTTAGTTTGAGCTAGGAGAAATAAGCCTAATGGGCCTAGAATTAGTGGACCAAACCTTTAGGTGAATTAAGACCATAAGAAAGAAACTCCTAATGACACAAAGTAGAAAGAAAAGCTATGTAGATAGATGGAAGATACCATTGGAGTTTAAGATTAGAGACTATGCCTTTGTTAAAATGTCTCCAATTATAGGGATAGGTTAGTCCATTAAGAGTAAAAAGCTCAGTCGAAAATACATAGGTCCATTCCAAATTCTTGATAAAGTAAGATCTGTGACCAACATACTTGTTCTTCCTCCAAACTTGAGCCAAGTACATAATGTATGCCTTGTATCCTGTCATACCTTATTATATAACACATTTCCTACTACAAATACCTCATATGGAACTTAAAGGAATCAATGGAAACCTGAACTGATTAAAATTTTCTTTTTACTTTAGGGTTGGGTATATACATGGCTTTCTATTACATGCCTTATTATCATACATCATTATAAAACGACTCATACATACCATAATCCAAAGATATTTAATTACATGACAAAATGTGATACATAAAAGTAAGGTCCTCAATTTATACCTCCACACCCTTTGCCCTTTCTTTGCTTGAACTCGGACCTAGTATGAGTTATATTTAAGGTGAGATTATGAAATCTTAGTAGTAGTAAACCAATCTCATTCATAAGCAAGCATGTAAATACATAGCATAAGACCAATCAAGATGCCACGTACCACATAGTAATACAAGAAATTTCATACAAGGGCAAGCACAATCTAAGTATACATATCTCATCTTATAGCATAAATAAAAACTTGATATAGCATAACACTCATCATTATAAAAACAAAAAATCTTAAAGAAAGAGAAAGGAAAACAACTACCTTAGCAATCTTGCTCCTCAAGCCTTAGGACTCGGTCTACTTGCTCTTGAAGTTTCCAAACAATTATCAAACCCTATAATCATAATAATAAATTACAATCAACATTATAGACCTAAAATCCTAAAGTAATATAGCCCTTTTTAAACTTAATAGGACCACTAGAATTGGAAAAATCTAACTCCTTCCCTTCCAATTCACTATGGCTGAATAATATGCATTTCCTGGCAAAAATTTAGAAATTTTATTCCATAAGTTTTGGGGGCTTTCCCATAGGTATTCCTAGCTAAAAACACCCTTTTGAATCCATTGGAATGGACAAAATTATCAAATTCTAGCACCAACAATACATTTTGGTCATAACATAACCTAGCTCTGTTTTAGGCCTAAAAGTGAGTTTCTTTGGTTCTAAAAATTCCATAGCCTCTTCCTTTATGTTTTAGGACATGAAATTTGGTATACATGACTTTAAGACATCAAGAAAACACCAAAAACAATTTGGGAAAATTTGGACAGCATCTCCCTAACATTTCCATTTTCCCAAAAATTATAATCTTTGTGTTTTTCGAAGTTCCAGCACATAACAAAAATGGATAAGCTCATATGACCTCCATAGTCAATATATAAACTCCATTCCTAGGCCTTCATATTAAACATATAAACTCCATTTCTAATGATCCATATGCTATCCAAAAGTGACTCATAGCTAGGGTTTAACAAAACTAACTTAAACAATGTGATTTTCAAGTGCAAGGTGGAGAAAACTTACTGTTTAAGTTTAATCATTGCTTTCTTTGCTTTCCTCACACTAAAATTTGTTCTTTTCCCACTTAGAGCAACATTCCACCTTGAAGAAAAGATGAAGATGCAGCTGCCCTTTGGAGAAAATGGTTGGAGGATGAAGAAGATGAAGAAATTTGATGAAGAATGGTAGTAGTTTTGCTTGATTTCACATCTTCTTCCACTTTTTCTCCCTCTCTCTCTCTCTCTTCATGTTTTTCTCTCCTTCTCCCTTGTGTGTGGTATGAAAATGGTGGAATAGTGGTGAAGGAGATGAACTTAAATGAAGTTAAATGGTCATACCAAACCATTGGATCAATCTTTTCAAGATCAAATCTTAGCCTTCCATTCCTTTTTGGCCACAAACTTGGATACCTTTTCTTAGCCCTTAAGTTATGGTTAGTAACCATGGTTAATTTTCTTAACTCAACCATGGTTAATTTTTAACCTAACCATGGTTAATTCTTTAAACTAACTAAAATCCTTTTCTTATTTCCTTTTTATTTTATATTTCTATTTGGATTTCATCTTCTCTAAAGCCCTAATTATATCTTCTCTTCTCTTATTGGGCCTTTAGAATCAACTATTGGCCCTTACAGCAGTCTAAAAATTGGCGTCCGTGCCCGATTAAGGTTTTACGGTACAATACATGCCTTTAGACTTTCTAAAATTTATAAATATTGTTTCCTCTACTTTCTGGCCATATTGAGCCTCAAACATGGATCAGGGGCCCTCAAGCTCGATCATCATGAATTTCGGTGTCAATCAAACATTTGGGTCTTTAGGTGTAATTTTTACCATTCTATATTATGATTGTGCTATAAAATTTTTATTTATTACAATTTAGTCCCTGAAACTCTTTTAGGGTTTCTTAGGCCTTTAGCTATTTCTATTTCTATAGTTGTTACAACTTTTCTTTTCTATTTTGCTCATGGCTACTAATCAGGCTAATCAAATCTTGGACTGGATCCCACCTAGCCATCTGGACAACGTGGCATCATCAGACCCATCTCATTAAATAGAATTTAACTATGGGTCACGGATTTATGAGATTCCTGTCCTATTTTTTGATATTTGTGTCTAAAGTCACGAATAGAGGCTGAAACTAGGGTTCCTTGAACTTTCAAGCAATTTATACATTTTGCGCCACATATAACTTTTCTTTGCATTTTAGTCCTTGGCTCTTTCATACTTAACCTTAAAGACTCTTCAAGACCTCCTTTTTTTTTTCTTTCATCTATTTTGGCCCCAAATTTTAGAGCACCTCTGACCTTAACTCATCATTATTTGTGGTATAACACCATATATTTTTAGCTTATTTCATAACATTTTCATGCTTTATATCATCAATCCTATGAAGGAGTAAGAAAAATGGATTAAAATAATACATTTTCTTGCGCTACGTCGTGTATAAAAATTCCATTTGATGTCACGTGGATCAAGTGAGCTCATACAACACATTATCATATTTAATTATATGGATACAACTCATTTGTATCATGAAATGTAGCTTACAACTCATGGAACTCGAAGGGAAGCTTAAAATATACATATATATTTTCGACCAAAATTTGGCTCATTTTTGTCACAACATTGAAAAATCATAAGTAATTTTAAAAAAATTGAAATCATGAATTTTTGGCCATTCTAGAAAGATATACATGTCTAATTCATGCTAAAAATATGTCCAGACCATAACATCTAACACAGAGGACGTTTGACATTTGAAAAGGTCCAAAGGTCAGGCTATCCATTGGTGCTATCATAGATTTCTACAGTAAATTTAAAAAATGTCCAATTAATTCTAAAAAAAATCAAATCCATGTAAATGATACCAATCTAGAAAGCTGTGGATATTAGCTAGGGGGAAAAAATAACTCCAAACTAGTTCAGGTACGCCCAGACCTCAAAATCTAATCAAACGATAACAGCGGTCGACTAGAATTCCTGATACTGGATAATTTCTTTGAAAATTCATATTTCCCTCTCTAGGCATCCTAATGAGGTGCATCTAGTTAGCACAAGTCATAGGAATGTCTAGTTTCTCTGTATAAAATTTCTTGTCAATTGGACATCATTTGGGCCCTGTGTAACATATTTTATTTTTGGACCAATATGAACAGTGACATGACCAAAATCAAAAAATTTCTCAACTTTAAAAATTCATCAAATATTCTCTAGGCCTCCAAAAATTCTGTTCTTTAGCTTCCTAAAAAGCTCCCAACAAACTCTAATTGCATGCCAAATCTTAAATCAAGAAGAGTCCATTTGGACAAAAAGTGACATAGGGTTCTATGAGGGTCAAATTTGGCTCCATATAGGATACCAAAGTATCAAGAGTTTTACCTAACCTCAGTTACTGTTCCATTGAATTTTGAGGTTTGAGCTACCTGAGCTGGTCTGGAGTTATTTTTCCCTCTAGCTAACATTTACATCTTTCCAAATTGGTATTATTTTCATGCATTGGAAGTTTGTGGAATTAATTGGACATTTTCAAAGTTTGCTGCAAAAATCTGTGATAACACCAGTGGGTAGTTTGACCTCTGGACCATTTCAAATGTCAAACGTCCTCTGTGATGGATGTTCTGGTCTAAACATATTTTTATTATGAAGTAGACATCTGTAGCTTTCCAAAATAGCAAGAATGCGTGATTTTAATTTTTCTAGAATTAGTTATGAATTTCCAAAGTTTGGTCAGAAAAGAGCCAAATTCTGGCCGAAAATATACATGAGTATTTTGAGCTTTCCTTTGAGTTACATGAGTTGTAGGCCACATTTTATGATGCAAATGAGTTGTATTCATGTAATTAAATATGAGATTGTATTGTATAAGCTTACACGATCCACGTGACACCGAATAAATTTTTTATACATGACGCGACGTGAAAATACTCATTATTTTTATTGCCTTTTCCATGGGTAAATCACATGATTCATGAACTTGAGTTATAAAAAGGCATGAGATGAGCTAGAAATTATGGTGTTACATGAGGCAGGCTCAAAATCCCAAAGAGAATAGGTGAGGCTAAACCATTTGCTTGCAAGCTAATGTATGTTTTATGTGACTTCTTGAATGCAAGAAATGTTCCATGAATGATTATGCACTCTATGATATCCATGCATGCCTTTTTAGACTTGAATTTGAATCCTTTATGTATGGTTGAAGGGAGAAGAGCTATTGAGATTCTTAGAATCTCGTCCCTTCCTCCCCATTACTTAACATGTCTAGGTGGAGCAAGTGAACCAAGGAATTGGAGCCACCAAGCTTGATAAAGGAAGATTGACAAAGAAATATGTTATTTTGCTCACTTTGTACTCATTTTGATGGCATAAGATGTAATCCTATGATGGATATGTTGTATAATCATTTGAACATATGTAATTATATAGATACTTGATGTATATATGAGATTTGATGCCATCTGAATGATATAGCAACTTTTTGGCATTGAATGGAAAGAGGAAGCTTGTATGTTCTTGTGTATACCTTGGGGTGAGAGAGTAAGTTTGTGAAATCTAGATTTGTGCACCTTTGAGACATGTTTAATTGACCATTTTGGTGCTTTCCTTGGAAGCAAATTTGACCTTTTTGAGACCCTTCAAGAAGCATAAAAGAGCTATTTTGGAACCCAAATCAAGATCTGACCAAATGAACAAATTTTCTCATGATATTTGGCATGCATGTAGATCCCATATAGAAATTTTTGGGAAGCTAAAGAACAAATTATTTGGAGCTCTGTGGAATTAATTATGAATTTTCAAAGTTGCCAAAATTTAACTGCTTTGGTATAGTTACTGTTCATATGGTCAGTTACTTCTCCTATATCATTCGATGGCCAAATAATGTCCAATGCTCATGAAATATTACATGCACAAACTAGACATGATAGGCTTTCTATGGCCACCAAGATCACCCTGATTGGATGTCTGAGCAGAGAGATATGAATTGTTGAAGATCTGTGATAGTACCAGTAGTGCCAGCTAAGTTTATGTACTATTCCATCACTTTCCACTAGCTAGATGTTCCTGTTTTGGTCTGAAATTATTTATAACCTAAAGTAGACATCTGTAGCTTTCCAAAATAGTATAGTGTGCTTGATTTTGATTTTTCTAAAATTAGTTATGATTTTTCAAAGTTCATGATAGAAACCCGGCATACCAATCCGAGACTGAACATGTAATTTTTATGTATATGGTTCATGAGCTCGAGTTTTTGGCCACATCTTGAGATGGTTTTAAATTGTATATGTGTATCTAAATAGGAGAATAAGATGAATGAGTTTATATGGTCCATGAGACACGAAATGAAAATTTTATCCATGACGTAATGTAAAAATAATATATTATTTTAATGGGATTTTTCTTGAAAACTTGTGTTATTCATGAAGGTATGCCTAAAAAAGAGATGAGATGAGTTAAATGAATATGGTGTTACAGTTACCTTATGGATTGAGAAGCTTCAAGCTACCATTAACACATTTGTTTATTCTCCTTTCTTTGATCCTCTTTAGCTTGATTCCCATCATTATGTGAACTTGGGGTAGCTTGGCCTACATATGTCAATTTGCAATGCAAAATAACTCATTAGGATTTATTCTAACTCTTGTTATTAGTACTTAACCTTATTAGAACTTAATATGCAACATTGACTTATTTTAGATCCCTCAAGAGGCAAGTCTTATATTTCACCTTCTAGGCTCCAAAATCTTATTTGCTATAAGCCATATAACTCTAAAGGAACTCATTTGGGGCCATCATACATATGATTACACAAACTAAAGATGAAGTTGCTTCACCTTTCAAAATAAGGCTTCTAAATTCAATCCAATGGTTCCATTAGTATTTATAATTCATATCTAGACTACTTATAACCTTAAAATAAATGAAACAACTCCCTAGGTACTCAATCTATGTCTTGGTCAAGACTAGCAGCCATATACACACTCTTGAGAGTTTTGCTTCTTCCATGGAAAATTGATGAATATTGTAACATCTTATTCTTCTGTAAATATGAGAAACATAATGTTCAATTTTTTCTGTAAATGTACGAAACACACCAAATATAAAAGGAAATCCCCTAGATAAATTGATTTGAGGTCTAATAAAATTAGAATAATAATCTATACCTCAAATAATAAGGATCCAAGGCTGGAGGTGCCTTAAAAACGGAGCCAAAATAACAAAAAAAAATTTAATAAAGATGTAGTGGCATTTTCGTCATTTCTGGAACTTTTTAGAAAACTCAAAGGAGAGATTTCTAAATGGAAAAAATGAGTTTTCTGGGCTTCTCAGAGGCTCTAAAAACTACAAGAACCCCTAGAATAGTTTAAATGCCTATGCTTTATGTTTTAGAGCGTCAGTTGACTCAAACTTTGACCAGTTTATTTGAAAGGTTTTTAATCTAATTTGGATGAAATCAAAGGCATTTTATGAATTAGAGGACCTAAATTTTATGATGAAAAAGACGATTCTCAAAAAGGAGTTGAAATAAGCCTAAACGGAGCAAATAGATGCGTAGGGGTGAAATGGTCATTTTGAAAAATTGTAAAAGATACTTCTTAAGTAAGATTATACCTCATCATCTTCTCCAAGCTTCTATTTTTAGATTTTTTGAGAGCTATGGTGTGACATTAGGAAGGGAGAGAGGGAGAAGAAGTTTAAACTTCTGTTTAGGTAAATAAACGACCCTGTTTCATCCTACGCCAGTTAGGAAATTTGTTCCTCTTTCTAAGTGCTTTCTAATGGTAGTTTTCTTTTCTTGAAAACTTAAAGACTCAAGTCTGACCTAAGCCAAAAAGGAACTCTTTTCAAGAAACCAATCAGTAGAAAATAATCTATGCGAAGAGAGCTCCATTTTAAGGTAAGACTTTACTTGAAACACTTGCAAAATCTTCTGTTTCCAAGCCATTTAAGCTTCGATCTAGAGAGAGAAAATGGGGAGGAGAGTTTTTCTTCATGTAATCTTGATGGAACCAAGGGTTATGGAGTGTGAGGATTAAGAATATACAACTAGAATTGAAAAAGGAAGCTTTAGAATGCAAATTATAGAATTTAGGGATTTGGTTGCACCTTGGCAAATATAAAGCTCTTTAATGATAATTTAAGTTGTCTAAGAGTATGAATGAGTTCTCAAGACATCTAAGAATCGTTGATAATTGCTAATTTTTATATACTTTATTCCCTCAAATTTGGGCACTTTAATAATTGAATATGGCTCATTGCATTCTATTAGATGATAATTGAATTTAATGACTATTTTCTACACTTTAGGAATTAAGTGGCAAAATGATTGATTTTAATGCATAAGTTTCTTTAAATAATTTTGTGAATTTTTTGCTATTGAATTTTTCTTACTCTTTATGCAGATTTTTTGTTGGGCAATGGGAATTTTAAGGATGGGAATTAATTTGGAAAAATGATTGAAGCTTCAAGGTTAAATCAAGAGCTAAACTACATGAAGGAAGTCACACTTTGAAACTAGAAAGAAGAATTTTTGGATGGAAGAGGATGCATCATTCATGGGTTCTGTTTCATGCACATTCCACGTAGCATGTTCATCTCATTCATGCCCTCCAACCCTTGCACAAACTCATTTCCATATGGTTCCACCTCTATTCACCCACATAGCTTGCATGGATATACATTTCATGTAACATCCCGTCCCTCCGTAAACGTGAGAAACGCAATGTTCGGTTTCTCCGTAAACATCAGAAATGGGCCAAATATAAAAGGAAGTCCTCGAAATAGAAGGAATTGGGGCCAACTAAAATTATGATAAAATTTTAAATATTAGAAAATGAGGATTTGAGGTTTGAGATGCCTAAAAACCAGAGCCAGAAGAGCTCAGAAAATTTGCCGAAGAAAGTAGGGGTATTTTTGTAATTTTTGAAAAATTTTGAAAACTCACAAGAGAGCTTTTTAAATGGAAAATTTGAGCTTTTTGGGGTTCTCAAAGGCCCAGAAAGCCATGGAAACCCCTAGAACAGTTGAAACCCCTCCGGTGAGCAATTTCGGCAAAGGTTGACCAAAACTTTGACCTAATGGTTCGGAATAGTTTCAGATCCTTTTTAAATGATTCCAAAGGCAATTCTTATGATTAAGAGCCCAAGGAATATGATGGAAAAGACAAATTTTAAAAAGGAGTTGATATGAGCCTAAAATGAAAAAACCAAGAAAAGGGACTAAAATGCAAAAGTAAAAAGTTGCATAAAGTGACTTTTGGCTTCTTCTTATCCACGTTCCAGCAGCTCCTCTGAGTAAAATGCTCTATTTTTGCCCAGAAAACAGAAAGAGAGAGTGGCGCACAAGAGCAAGCTCAAGGGAAGAAGAAAAGCCAAGAGAAATGTATGAATTCATGGAAACTTTTGCTCTTCTCTTTAGAAAACTTCTTCCCCTCCTTTCCTCCTTTCTTCCTATGGATTTAGTGAGGTTTTTGGTTCTGTTTTGAGCCCAGAATAGAGGGGTAAATTTTGAAATTCAAGGAGAGAGTTGAAGCAAGGAAGAGAGCTCTTGAGAAAAGCTAGGAAATCAAGGTAACTTGTTGTCTTCCATGCTTCTTCTTCCCTTCTCCTCCTTGTGATAATTTCGTCCCATATAGAGCCCAATCAAAGGGAGATGAATTTTGGTCCTAGCAAGGGAGATTCATAGATTTTGTGAGAAGCAAGTAGGTGCAAAGAAATCAAAGAAAGAAGCATGAAAACACAAGATAGAAAAGTGAGGGATTCATGGAGACATTGTGAAATCTGTTTTGATCCATGAATTCCCTAGCTTAGATGAGTGTTTCCTTGAGTTCCTAAGATCCCGAAGAGGTCCCCCATATGCCTCTTCCTCCATGAAAATGAACAAAACCCCATGGAAAGTCATGAACCTAAAAGTTAGAAAAGTGTAGAGCATTTAAGGGGATTGTAAAAACTGATTTAATCTATGAGTTCTCTTGGCTATTTAAGTGTTTCCTTGACCTCCTACAACTCCTAACAACCTCCCTAAATGGTTCTCCCATCAAGGAAAAATCAAGAAGCTATGAAATCCCATTTATGCTCTAAGTTTCAGCCAAGTAGGGATGGCATAGTTAGGGAGAGTTTTAAATTGTTTCAAACCCATTTTTGAGTCATATATGATGAATGAATGTGAGGGGAAACCTTGGGAAAAATTTAGGAAGCTTAGAGAATGAGTTAGTGCTTTAGGTTCCATATTGTGACCTAAGGAAGTAACATGATGTTAGGCCCTTTGTTTTAATGATATGATGACTCCAAGAGGTTTAAAAGGAGTCAAGAATCATATTTGAGAATAAAGAATGAGGCCTAGAAATCGTTTGAGGGGTGTTGCTTCATTAGGTGCCAATATGGACCATAATGGAGGTTATAGAGTAATCTAGGGTTTAAGCAAGTTGCATGGCCCTAGACATTGTTTCATGAACTTAATTGGCTCCCATAATTTGTGTCTAGGCCAAGAGACACTATTTCCACCAACTTGTGGGTGTGTGGCTAAAAGAGGAGGCTTGAAAGCTAAGGAAAAAGTGTGTGAAATTATGCAAGGTAGCTCTCTCCACCTTCTCTCATTCATGGATGTGTGTTTAGCTTATTTTAGAATGTGTGTATGTGAATTTTCAAGCTAAGAAAAGTATGCTAGCATGCCTTTATATGCCATGATGCTTGATGCTATGTTATGTTTTCAAATGATTACATGATGTTTGTGTGAGTTTGCTTGAGTGTGGAAAGGCCAAGAACTCTTCCCTTTGGTGAGGATGAGCCAAGAACCCTTGAGCTTGGTTGAGACAAAGTAAAGAGTTTCCCAAAAGTAAAGTGGGCTCCCAAGAGTATGGTTGAGTCCAAAGTGCTTAAAGAATGGGTGAGGCAAGTCCAAAATCCATGAGGAGAAGTGTGAGGCCAATCCAAACACTTAGTGAGCTCTTGAATGTCTTGCATGATTGATTCACATGCCAAAGTTGCTTTAAAATGCCTATGATTTCTACTTTCTCCATGCATGCATATATGAAACTTGCTTGCACATATTATGTGTGATGGAATGGGAGATGAGCTATTGGGATTCTTTGAATCTCATCCCCTCCTCTCCAATGATCTAACATGCTAGGTGAACCAAGTGGATATGCTAATGGGAGCCAACAACATTGAAGAAGAGAGATTGACATTCATATGTCTAGCTTTTACCCTTTTTGAGCCATAATGATGTATATGATTATTGTAAATGGCACATGAACCTTGAGACACATGTAAATATGATATTATGTGATGTATACATGTATGGATATGATGTATGAACTTTAGAAATGAATTTGGATATGTAATGCCAAGTTATGCAAATTGGAAGTTTGATGCAAATGTGTATAAATGTGGGTTGAATGGCCAAAATGAGATGCATGAGATTTGGGACCATTTGGGCAGCTCAAAAAAGTCTAAAATATGCTTTCGAACTTGCCCAAAAGGTGCCAAGACCAAGGGGAATCCATTTGGCAATTTTGGTACCCAATATGGAGCCAAAATTGACCATAATAGAACCCAATGCCATTTTTTGGCCAAATGAGTTAGTCTTGCCCTAAAACTTGCCATGCAATTAGGTCTCATTAAGAGATTTTTGGGAAGCTAAAGATCATAATTTTCGGAGACCTAGAGAATATTTGATAAATTTTCAAAGTTGGGATTTTTCATGGATTCTGGTATGGGTACTGTTCATACTGGCAGTTTTGAATTCTGTGTCACCCGATGGCCAAATGGCGTCCAATGCTTATGAAATTTTACACTCATAAACTAGAGGTCATAAGTTTTCTGTGGCCACCAAGATCACCTCATTTGGAGGTCTGAGCAGTGAGTTATGCATGTTTGAAGTTAACTGTCAGCATCAGTAGCGCCCCATGAGTCCGGTTACTGTTCCATAGGGTCCAGCTGACTAAATATATTTTTTTCATTCTGGAATTATTTTTACTATAAATTTAAGATTTTTAGCTTTCCAGAATGACCAAATTTGTGTGATTTTGATTTTTATATAATTAGTTATGAATTTTAGAAATTTGTATCGGTAATCTGAAACAGCAGCCCAGGCAGCAGCGACCTCTGGACCTTTTTGGATGTCAAACGTCCTCTGTGATAAATTTTATGCTCTGGACGTATTTTTAGTGTAAAGTAGACATCCATAGCTTACCAAAATGACCAAGATTGCATGATTTCAATTTTTCAGATTTATTTATGATTTTCCAAAGCTTGCCCAGAATTGAGGCCAGTGCTGTCCGAGAATGAATACCCATTTCCCATAGCTCCTTTCGATTTCCAAGAGTTGTAGGTGGGTTTTTGTGATACAAATGAGTTGTAATAATGAAATTAAATATGAGGAGGCATAGTATGAGTTTACCTAGTCCACGTGACACTGAATGGGTCTTTGGATATGATGACTTGCAAATAAAAATCTAAATTTTCATGCTTCCTCTATTAGAATTATGTGTATGTTTCATGATAATTATACTATTCAAAGGCATGAGATGAGCTAGACTTATGGTGTTACATTTCATCCATTCCCTCATTTACTATAGCATTCTTTCACTCTTATTTACACCTTCAAAACATGTAGGCAATCACCCACTTCATTCACTTATACATACGTTGCTACAGCTCTCTTGTGCATGGTTCCATACATTCCATGTAGCACCACACACAAAACAAACAGCCATGGGTTTGGGAGGTCTATGAGAGTCTTGGGTTTAAGAAGCAGAACGTGCCACTGTTTGAGTGAAAAAGGAAGCTCGAGTTGAAGGAGCTTGGGAGCAGCAGAGGAAAGAGCCATAAACTGACATGGAATAAGAGGAAAGAGCATGATCAAGAGCCACAAGTTTGATGGAAAGAAGCTTCAAACACACACGAGGGATGCAGTTTTACTAAAATGTACTCATGCAGAAATAGAGGGTTAGCACAAGCTGGAAGCTAGAACAAGTGAGCAGAGTAAGACAAAAGAAGCATAGAGAGAAGGCTTGAGCTGAAGGGACTCACATATATAAAAGTAGAGTACGTGGAAGAGCTTGGGTTGACATAGAAGAAATGAGCTGAATGAGTTGAAAGGAGTGCACGAGTAAAACAGGGAAGAAACGTAGCTGCATGATGGAAGAAATAACGTAAAAATAAGGGGAGCTAAATCACGTGGAAGCTTGGGCAGACAAAAGAAGAAGCAACATAAGGGATTAAATGAAGAAAGCTATGAGTTAGAAGAGCAGAAGCTACACAAGGGCAAAACACGAAAAATACAATAGGGAGCTGGTTGAGTAAAAACACGAAGGAAAGAACGCGAGGTGAGGGGGAGATTAACGTGAAAAATATGGAATCTTTGTGACGGCCTTAACTTCTGACCATTGTAATTAAGGTAAAATACATGATTAATAACCATAAATCAGGGTTACAAGACATTAAGACTAATTACATTCGAAAAATATAGGAAAATTTGAACCTTTATGTTATTAGAGTCATCAACCAAATAATTACAAGCATTCATGTACACAAGGGAAACAAACGCTCATTTATAGACCTTTGGTTCTATCACCTATTAATTCTGACTCACAAGAATCTTCTACCATTGTTTCTAAGTCATCCCTTGAGGTTATCATATGGAAAACCAAGATTTCTAGGTTAGAATGAGAGTTTGGGACTGTTAGCCATGGCTAAATATCCTTGCGCCACGGCTAATTGCTCTCGGGTTCACTCTTTATCTTCACAAGTTTCGCCACGGCGATAGCCATAGTGAGTTGGAGCTTCGTTGCGGCGAGGAAGCCTCTTAAAACATACCTCGCTCACCTCTCACTATTGGCCGCGGCCAATTCCTCCTTTCGCTGCGGCTCATTCCTCTCTGGAACGCCTGACATAATTTCACAAAAGTTCGCGCGTGGCCAATTTGTAACACCTCTTCTAATACCCTTCTTTATTTTATATATTTATGAAGAATTCCTTATTTGAGTTTAATCACTTTTTCTATTTTAATTATTCCTTTACAATAAAATCTAATTAATGGCGTAGTGGACTACAACAATAACAAAAATACACTGTAACTTATACAAATTAGTTTAAGAGTTCCCTCATAAGGGAACGGGGTCTTACAAGTCACATCACATCAAAAGGGAATCTATCCTATAACCATTCAAAAAGAAAGTCCCCCAGATAACAAAAGGGTCAATATTAGTAACTGGGCCTCTGTTCATGCAAATAGAAGAGCAGGAGGGTCAACTCCACCTACTGGGAATGTGTGGGACTCTAGCTCTCCTGGGGACACAAAATATACCAGTACAGCACGAACAACGTCATCACATGATATGATGCGTATATTATAGATGACGAAGACCCACCCCCTGAGTTGGAACTGGATCCACTCTGCCTTGAGTTCTAGGGTCACTTGATAGATTAGCATCTAAGAAAAATATAAACCACACTAGAGTGAGAAATAATTTTCTCAGTAACAGACAGGATTAATACCATATAATATCCATGAAGAAGAGCCAAGTACTTTTAACAGACAACAAGCAATATAGTGGTAAGACAGTTAATTTATCGAACAATATAAACAGAGAGATATACTTGTTAACAATATCTAACGTGAATATGAAATAGCAAAGTGAATAGGCATGTTACATCTAAAGATAGGACATAAATAAAATACAAGGATTGTCTTAACATAATTGATACTCAGCAGTTGCGAGGCATTCATGAGATTTCCACATATATAGAATATAGAAAATATCACAAACAATATTTATTCTCTCTTGACCATTAGGCCTTGGAGACCACCAGGCCCAACACTTAGACTGTGTCGCACTAGCTTCGGCAGGCTCAAGCCTAGCTCATCTTACGCTGCCATGACATAGCAGGCTCACCCCTACTTCCTTTACTGAGGTGTCCCCTAGTGGGTTCCCAAGGAAAGTCATATAAAATATTACAATAATATGTCATCCAAGCCATCATTTAATCAAGGCATATAGGTATATTTGGGAAAGAACTGCCTTGCACAACTCTGTGTATAAATAATCTCGATAGCATGACAGCGTACTGGAGTCCGAGGATTAGTGGTTTAGATATTTTAAAGTGTCTTTAAGATTGGACATTCAACACAACAGCAGCTACCCAATGGCTAACTCTGGCACACACAGGGCTCATCCCCTGGATAAGGCTACTCCGCCATATATATATTGTCAGTCCTTTACCAAATAACCCATACTTATAAAATCAAGCAGTAAGCAACATATTATTCATGTCAAGAATTCAAACGATATATCAGCATAGTAAACAATGCAATTCCAAAATACATTTTATCACATATTTCATTCTTGACATAACGCTGCGTAAATTTCCAACTATCACAAATGAGCTCCAAAATTTACAAAGTAAATATCAGCATAATCCAGACAGCACATAGAACATATTAGATCACAATAATCATGCAAAACATATCAAATATCATTAGGGAAAATTCAGGACATCTTGGTCAACACTTTTTCTCAAAAATTTGACTTTTTATACAATGATCCATAATTCACCAAAATTTCACAATAGGCCTTATTTTTCATGTAGATTAACCTAATTTAGTTGGATTTAAGAAAACTCTTCCCTAAGTATATGTACATGTGTTGGCCGAATCTATACATATAAGAAGACATGTGATTTCGTTTCATTTTTATGTTGCCAAATAGCCACACATACATATTCAAGGATGATAAACAAAAGCCCTCAATCAATTTTTAGAGATTTCATATGGATTCTACAATTTTCTCAAGATAAAATTCTAGGGTTTTCTTGCCAATTTCTTCATGAAAATCAAAGTTGTATTAATCTTCCTCTTCCGTAGGATTTCTTCCATCACTTCCCCTTTATTTTCTCCTCAATTTAGGCCATGGCATCTTGAAATACAAAGCTTCTTAATTTGTAAAAAAATTGTCAAGAATAGGAATTTTCTTGAATCACATGAATCTATAAGCCATATATATGATTTCTCCATCTTTTCTTGGCTAGAATTCATGGAAACAATAAAATTTCCCATCTCCTCATGCCATGTACGAAATTTAGAGAGAAAGAAGAAAAGAATTCTTGGAGAAAAATAGAAGAAAAACCAAGAAGAAAGGCTATCTATGTTACCTTAGCTTCGCGGTGTTTGATTTTCCCCAATGGCTTTTCCTTCTCTCTTCCTTCTCCCTTCTCTTCTTCCTTAGGTCAAGCTCCTTCTCCTTCTCCTTCTCTTTGTCTTGGCCAAATTTTGGTGTGTATTTTGTGTGTGTGAGAATGGCATGAAAGTGTGTGTGTGGTTCATATATATTCTAGTTATGAATGGTTAAGATTTAATTAACTTTAAGGTGGAAGATCTTAGCCTTTAGATTACATGGATGGTCAAGATTTAACCTTGAAATAAGAGATAAAATGTAGGCCTTTAGATTAGATCAAACGTGGTGGTTTGATCTTAAAAAGGTGAAGAAATCTAAGCCATTAGATTGCATCAATGGTTTAGATCGTATCACGTTTGACGGATGAATATTAACCATTGGATTACTCTGTTTACTTTTTCGTAATATGTGAAGATAAGATTGCATTTAATGTCGCTTAAATCAGCGTCTATGTCATGCTGAAGTCAGTGGTAACTTTTTCGTAATGTGTGAGATTTTTAAGATTTACTGACACAAGCCTGTGTAATCGCTCCATTGCTCGTGCAGTTTCTAGAATTCTCTTCCAACTTTTCAGCTTCTTCTTCACACATAGCGCCTCATCATCTCTCTCTTTTCTACATGGTGCCACATCAGCACCTTCTTAGCTTCCTGGTGCCACGTCAGCTCTTCCTCGGTTAGACTTACAAAATTACCACTATTTTCCTAGGTTTTCCATAATATCTTATTTAATCTATATTTTTTAAGTTATCTGTTATATTTTAATATTATTTGTCCCTATGTGGGTCCTGTTTAATGTTTCCAAAAGGTCCCGAAGAGTCTCCAAAGTCAAGTATGAAGGAGCCGGGGACTAAAATGCAAAGAAAAGTTATATGCCGAGCAAAATGTATAAATTGCCCGAAAGTTTAGGGAACTCTAGTTTCACCTTCTATTCATAGCTTTAGGCACAAATATCAAAAAATCGGGCAAGAATCTCATAAATCCGTAACCCACGGTTAAACTCAGTTTGATGAGACGGGTCAAATGACGCCACATTGTTCGGATGGTCGGGCGGGATCCGGTCTGGGTCTGGTTAGCCCGATTAGTAGCCATGAGCTAGATAGAAAAAGAAGTTGTAATAACTATAGAAATAGAAATAGCTAAAGAGCTAAGAAACCCTGAAGGAGTTTCAGGGGTTATTTATTCTCCTAATATTCCCATTCCTTCTAGAAAAAATTATCAAAGTTTATCTGGGTGGCAAATGACAATTTTGCCCCAAGACCCCCCTGGACCCCCTAAAATCTCAAAAATTCCTATGGGTCCTATTCAGCTTATACTTATCATATACGAAGCTATTTCATTCAAATTCTTGTTATTAAAGCTTGATAAATTCATTACATAAAATACTAAATAATTAGAAAATCCTAATTTTAAGGATGTTACACAACTCCCATTTAGCCGCGGCAAATTACCCTATGGATGACTCCTAGTTTTGTCTCTCACATTTCGCCACAGCTAAAAGTGGAATTAGCTGCAGCAAATTGCTCTCTGTACTCTCCCTAGGCAACTTCGCCTTGGCCACAGCTAATAATATTTTGGCTGCGGTAAAATGCCTTTTGATCCTACAACTCCTAAAATCTTGTCTCATACTCTCTACTCTCCCTCCAATGACACCCTGGGCCACTCTACCTTAATATGTGGGGTTCCAATAGCTTTCACTAGTCTAATTTACCCAGCCTATCTATCATTACTAGTTCAAGACTTAAATGTTAATTTCTACTCCTCTAACTACCTTATATCAGCAAGTCCATAGAGTAATAATAGTAAGAGTTCATGAACTATCAACCATTATCATTCAATACATATTTTGTCAGAGATTCCATACATCACTGATTCAAATCAACAATCTAATATATCCCATGATGACATTTCCAATAGTAGACCATATCATGAATTCAACAAAGCTCATACATCAGATACTATAAGTTCATACATCCAATACCAAGCTATAATGAGACTTAACTCCTTAATAGATACATTCCAACTAATTAAAATGTAAAGGCCTACACTTGGAAATATGATTACATGATGATGCTATATAACGAATAACAAAATTGCATCTATTCTACTTAGATCAGCCCAAGTGTAGCCTCCTCCACACATGGTTGGATCTCATAGATTTTCATCTACTTGCTTCCCCTTATCCTTACCTGAAGGGCCTTCACCTGAAAGTATAATCCCATGAAACGAGGTGAGATGCAAATCTCAGTAACCAAGGCAAATTCCATTCATATATTCCAATTCAATTAACATATATGCATGATTTCATATAAGCATCAGAAAATATACCAGCCATATCAGTAAATGAAACAATTAGGCTATCTATGATTACTATCCCATACTATCAATCACAATTCCACATGTTAAAGGCCAATAACACCAGGAGAGGCTCGTCCACGGCACCCACTCCCCAATGAGCACAACCAAGGCTCAGTGCATCTGGGGTTTGATCATAACCCAGTGCCCGATTAAAGCACATGCACGGGTGGCAGCTATACCACAGCTCCACCATGGACTCACAAGGTCTAATCACACATAACAGATAGCCAACCAATTCATTTAATGTTCAAAATCATAATCATGCAGTAGATACAAAATTAAATAAGTATATGCATGGAATTAGCATGAACCCCGGTTACATCACTTTGCAGATAATTAAAAAGCCACCAGCAGTGCCAAAATCTCCCTATAACCATAATATCAGAAGATTACTACATTAAATCGTCATGTACAGCAGCAACAAGTACCCAAAAACTAAAATACTAATGGCTACTCAAAGAACACTTACCCAGTCACTACAAATCCCCAAATTTGGATTGAATATGTCCTCTACCAGAAACTTCAATATATCACCCTAATTCCCAAGCAAATTCATACATAATTAATACCCATACTACAAATCAACCATGGAGGCCTTAAACCAGCAGGAAATGCATTAAAATGGAGAGTTTACACTTATCCAATGTCCTTCCTAGCCTCTACCTCCGAAAATCCTCTAGGAAAATACCAAACAACCACATTTCAGATTTTGGGTATGGTGAAAATGTTCCAAATGAGAAACTAATTAGGCCAAAATGAAAAGAAAGAGAAGGGGTTAAGTTATATAACAAGTACCTTGGCTGATTTTGAATTTGGAAAGGCTGAATATGTTTAGGGTTTTGGATGGGTTTGGGCTAACCCAATGGCCTAAGTCCATATGGGTTTAGATTTTAAGTAGAATTGGGCTGAGCTTTAATTTGTTGGTCCAATTTCAACAATTCAAACTTTTAGTTAGGTTGGGTCAAGTTTTCAAGAGCCCACTTAGTTGAGATATGCACAAAGGGTATTGGGCCAATTACAAGGGTTTATATAGGTTGGGTCTTGGATCTCTATCTTATTAAATCAGATTGGGCCTTCCCTAGGTATTCTCTCTTGGGCTAAGTCTCACATTAAAAGGTTGGGTCTGCACTTACAATTATTGGGCCTCCATTAGTCCCTAACCTTGGCCTACTTAATTTAATTTGGGCCTAGATGGGGTTTCTAACTCAATTAAATCTCAAACTCTTATTAATAATTTGTCTCTCTAAAATTTTCATTCGCTTAACTTGCCCAATTATCCCATATTAATTATTCTTAATAAACCCAAATCCATGATTAACATCTTAATTAATTTTTGGGGTGTTACAATCTTGGTAGCTAAGAACACAGCATAAATGGAGCAAAGGGTCAGGTTGTCTCATGCAAACAACAGCTCGCATGAACAGTAGCTAACGTGAGAAACATAGAAGCCACAAGCAGAAACACATACACAAAGAAGAAAAGCTATGGGTTAGTAAGGATCCTCGCATGAGACTTGAACAGAAGCAGCACACGATGAAACTCAAATGCAGAACAAAAGAGAGCTGGGCTGGATGTATAAGTTGAGAAGAAGCCATGTAAAGAAGAAGAATGAGTTGAAAAAAGAGAAGCTGTGGGAAAGAGGAGTTGGAGTGAGAGCTACAGAGCACATGGAGATAAGACGCATGCAGCTCGAGTAGAAAGTCAACGTAGCTGGCTAAATAAATGAAACACATGCAAAGGAACACGTGGAGCTTACATGGGAATGAATTAAAAAAAAAGAAAAGAAGCTCGGGCAGCTCCAGATCAAGGGAATTAAAAAACATTATATTCAGGTAGCATGTCATGCATAAATCCATTCATCTAAACCATGTGGAAGAAGTTGTGGGTTGATTTTTCTAAGCACGTGAAGAGCAAAAAATGAGCCACGTGAGAGGAATAAAAGAATTTAGCTAGGAACAAGAAAAGAAAGGCACGTGAAATGAATAAAAAAAGCATGCGGAAAGAGGTAGAAGTGAAAAAAAAGATGGACTAGCTGGGAATAACGTGAGGAAACTACAGAGAGACGGAGGAAGCTCCAGAGGTGAACAAAAAAATCATCCATCGTCTTTCCAGAGGGTTGTAGCTATTATCATTGAATTTCCTCCATTTAATTCCTCCATGACAGCTTGAAATCTTCTTGGTGGCTAGCTAAAGATAGGATACTCCCAGATGCGGATTTGAGCTCCACATTTCTTTTCCAATTTGGATAAATTCTTTCTCCTTATTCTTTTAATTTCAGCATTGATTTTTTTATTAATTTGACTAGGTTTAGCCTATTAATTTAGGAATTTCATTCCTGAAATTTGTTGGATTAATTTGGATTGTGGATTGGTTGTAATTTCTTATTTGATTGTTAATTGTGATCATTACATGTTTGTGGAAAATTCAGAATTAGTGGTTGTGCAATTTACTCTTAATTTCCTCTTGATTATAGGCCAATTGATGCAATGGTTATTGGATTAAGTGGCTGGAATTTTTGTACAATTAATTGTTTGAGGAATTGATTAATCTAATTGGTTTATTAGCATTTTAAATGGGTTGTGCAGCAGATTTTTATGAGCAATTAGGATTGGTTATAGTGTGTTCTTGTTTGTAATTTAATTGATTAATTTTTCAAGGTTTCTTGTGGTTGCAAAATCCTTGAATAATTGATGAATTGAATCTTGGACGGTTATTCAAAAGTTTTTATAGAGAATACACTAATGAGCAAGAATTTAAATACAATTTTGGTACACTAAAAAGGGAGTAAGGATAATTGAATTCTAGGGAGTCCATCTAAAGGCTAGCTACCACATTTTCTTAATTGTTCACTTCACTTAGTCTTAAGTTTTTTTTATTCTTGTCATTTCAAATTTAGTTCAATTAAATTCTAGTATTTCAAAATCCCCTAAACAATTCCCAATTAGTAATACTTGAAATACTCTTTCACAAACAATTAGAGCCAAAAACTTCTTAGGAAATGATCTTGGTTGCATCGTTACCTACAAATTTATTTTTCTACCTAGTTTTATTTGAGATTGCACAACACAATCGTCAAGCATTACATATGCCATTTCCCTAAATGAAATGAAGCAAACTCTATGAATGCTCCAAGCCTCAATAGTCTCGGCCAAGTAAGATTAAGGCACTAGAGAGTGTTTTAATTTGTTCCAAACTTAGAATGGGACTATATATGATGGAAGGACCTCAAAGAAAACCTTGGAAATAATTTAAAGGCCTTGGAATGTGAAATGGAGGCGTAGGCTTCATAATGAGACATTAGGAATCAACTTATAGCTAGGCTCCTTAAAATGAATGTGTGATGACTCCAAGGAGTCTAAATGGAGTCAAGAGACTTAAAATGAATGAGAAATGGGAACTAGGATCATGGATTCCCACATTTGCTTCATTAGGTCCTTTATGGAACTATAATTGTGTCTGAGGACAAAGTAAGACTCCATAGAAATTTCATAAGGCTAGAGCTTGTTCCCATGAGTGATGTATGTCTCTTTTGATGTGTCTAGGCTAAGAGAACCAAGGGCCACCAAATTGTAAGGCTTGGCTGAGAAAGGGGAAGAAGAATTTCAAGAGGAAAGTGTTGTGTTCTTACTTAAAGGTAGCTCTCTAACCTTTCTCTCATGCATAACTTGGATGTTTGCTTGTCTTGGAGTGCTTGTGTGCATTTGTGAGTTATGAGAAATGTTTCTAGCCAATGCTTATATGTTATGATACCATTATGCTTCTTAAAATGTGTTTATGGTTGCATTATGGCTTGCATGAGTTTGGTTGTGCCAAAAGTACCTTAGTAAGGGTGAGGATGAGCTAAAAGTCCCTAGAAATGGGTGAAACAAAGCTAAAAAATCTCAAGAAGAGTGAGGCTTAGTCAAAAGTCCCTTGAAAGTGGGTGAGGCAATTCCAAAAGTCCCAAGAAAGATGGGTGAGGCTAGACCAATGCCCTTGAGATCTTGTGCTTGTTATATATGAGTTTATGTGATAAGGAAAATGTTTTATGTATGCTCATTGATAGCTTGAATGCCATGCATGCATTCTTTGACTTGTAAATATATCCATTATGTTTGTTTGAAAGGGTTAAGAGCTATTGGGATTCTTTAAATCTCACTCCTCTCCCACATATGCTTAACCATGTCTAGGTGAGCCAAGAGGACCAATAAATGGTGGCCAACAACTATGAGAGGCAAGACTTTGACAAAAGGATAAAGAAATGAGCTTTGTATTTGCATTTTGATATTAAAATATGTAACCATGAGATGTATCCATGATATAAATCATTGAGCATGTTCTAATGTATGCATAAATGATGTATGTGTCAATGTAGAAGCTAGATGAATGAATATGTATGTTCTTGCAACCTAGGAGTCTTTATGAGATGTGATATTCATGTGTATGTACACAAGTGGCAAGGTGAGATTGACCTCCATGAGGATTTAGACATTGTGTCATGCTTTTATATGTTGTAAGTATGCTTTTAGACATGCTCAAGTGGTTGTGGAAGGTTAAGAAGAGCATTTGGTGTCTTAAAATCCCATTTGGACTTCAACTTTGACCAAATGGAGAGCTAAACCAAAGTCTGACCAAATGAGTGAATTCTTTCATGAAATTTGGCTAACAAGTAGGTCTCATCTATAGATTTTCATAGTGCTAAAGAAAACTTAATTTGGAGCTCTATATAAATTATTATGATTTTTCAAAGTTGGCCAAATTATACATAAATGGTATGGTTATTATTCATTTGGTCAATTTGCTTCTCTGTGTCACATGTGGGACAAATGAAGTCCAATGCTTATTAAATTCTCTAGGCACAAATTAGACACCATAATTTTTCTATAACTACTAAGATCATCTCATTTGGAATTTTGTAGAGGGAGATATGAATTTTTGAAATTGCATGATAGTATCAGCAATGCAGCCTAACCTGTGTTATTGTTCTATTGATTTCTGGTGGCTTAAGGCTACTGCATTGGTTTGGAATTATTGTTAGTCAAACATAGACATCCACAACTTTCCAAAATGGTATGATTTATGTAACACCATAACTTTAACACTTAACTCATGCAAATCCCATGCCTCATCTCATATAAATTATGTGGGAAGCAATATAATGGCATAGGGAATCATAAATCAAAATGCCTTTCTCCATAGGTAAAAAATTTCTCTTAGAGTCCTGTGCATCATGTGGACTCATTTTCACATTTAAATACCTAAATAACACCTATAACAAGCTCAAGAGATGGTTTATACCTCGAGCAAAGGGAGTAAATACACAAAATACACTAGTATAGCCTCGGATCAATTTTCCAGATTCTATGCCTGAATTTGAACAATCATAACGAATTCTAGAAAAATAAAAATTAGGAACATTATACTATTTTAGAAAGCTACATATGTCTACTTTATGCTAAAAATAAATACATACCACAACAGGGGCTACTAGGTATCAAAAACTGATGGAATAGTATTAGAGGTTAGTTGTCATCCCTGGTACTGATCTTCAATTTCCAAAATTTATATCTCCCTGCTTAGAGGTCCAATTGGGGTCATCTTGGTGGACATAGAAAGATTATTATGTCTAGTTTATGCCTATAAAATTTCATGATCACAAAAAATGATTTTACCTATGAATGACACAGCCCAAGTTTCTGACCATATGGATAGTACCTATATCAGTTCAGTAGAAAAATGGCAACTTTGGAAAATAATAATTAATTCCATAGAGCTCCAAATGATCTAGTATTTGGCTTCCCAAAAGTATCTAGATAATATCTACATGTGTGCCAAATTTCATGAGCAAATTCATTCATTTGGTCAGATCTTGACATTGGGTTGTAAAATGGTCATTTTCAAGCTTTATAAAGGGTCCAAATGGTCCAAATTGAGCTCCAAGGAAACCATGAGCACGTGGAAATGCACCAAAATGACATTCTAGACTTGTCTCAAAGGTGCACAAACCCAGATTTCTCAAACTCACTCATCCACCCCATGATATACACAAGAATGCATATGTCTAGTCTTGCCATTCCATACCTAAACCATGTTATATCATACATTTGGCATCAAATCTCATTCATACATCATACATTTGGGTAATTACATATGCTCATATGATTACATAACAATTTTATCATGAGATTACATCATATGCCATACGTATGGCTCTAAAGGAGATAAAACTAGGCATTTTCATACACTTTGATGTCAATCTCCTTCTTCTAGGCTTGGTGGCTTCCATTACCTTGCTTAATTGCTCCACCTAGTCCACATATAAAGTATGCAATACAAGCCTTAAAAATGCATGCATAGACATATTAATATATGTGAGCATTCAAGAAACATTCTTGGCATGTAAACAAGTCATACATAACATACATAAACTTGCCAAGTGAGTGGATTAGCCTCACCCATTCACTTATAGATTTTGGACTTGCCTCACCTATTTTCTTTAAGAGATTTTTAACTCAACCTTAATCTTAGGATTCAACCTCACTTTTGGGAGACTCTTTACTTTGTCTCAACAACTTTAAGGGTTCTTGGCTCATCCTTACCATGGCTAGAGGGTTCTTGGCTTCTTCACACTCAAGCAAACCAAGACAAGCACATAAAACATCATTTTCATACATAAAACATCATCATGGTACCATGGAATAAAAGCTCAAGCTAAAATAATTTTCATAGCTTAAAACATATATACACACATTCAAAGACAATGTAAGCACACATCCATGCATGAGAGAAGGTGGAGAGAGCTACCTTGCTTGCATTCACACACTTTTTCCTTGAGCCTTGAGTCCTCTCCCTTGACCTCACACACCTAAGAAGGTGGAGATTATTTCTTTTGGACTAGACACATCATATGGAAGCCAATTATACTTTTGAATCAAATTCTAAGGCCACACTTTCACTAGAAAAGCTAAGTGACTTATAAGGCACTTTTATGATTCCATAATGCACTTAATGAAGCAACCTTAGGAAAGTATCATCTTGGCTCCATTCTCTTCATCTATTCATGATTCTTGACTCCATTTAAACCTCTTGGAGTTATCACACAATTAATTCAAGGAGCCTAGCTAGTTGTTGCTTCTTTAAGTCGTATTATAGAACATATAAGGCCATCTCACTTTCTATGGTTTCTAAAAATTTTTTAAGGCTCTCTCATAGTCTCCATTGATGAGTCATGTTGCACAACCCTCAAAATAAAACTAGATTAGATTAAATTTTATAGTTAGTGGCACAACCTAGGTCATCTCCCTTGGAAATGAAATTCAATATTTAATTAGGTTTTCTAAGTGTTAAAGCATCCTAGAACTACCTAAATTAAGGGGGGTTTTGATCTAATTAAGCTAAGTAAATTGAAATTGAATTAAAATGACTAACTACCTAATTGTATGAATTATGGTTGAATGATGGACTTGTGACTAGCTTTGGATTCATCTCCTGGTATCCACTATCCTTATCCTAATTCAATTGTAATTAATTCTGGCCTAAGAGTCCCTATCTGTGTCCACAACAAGTTATCTTGTGTTACCACTCAAGAATCAAGAGATAACAAAGTAATATTGCATTGAAACCTTAATCCCACATTAAATCGTTAACTCTTATCATTAGGATTAACAAACACTTCAATTTGATTCGTTCATTGATTAATTAGTCTCTGAATTATTACCCTAAGATGTTTAATTAACCAATTAAACTCAAAGTAATCCTCAAATCAAATAATCAAGCACACAATCTCACTCATGCATTTCATCGAACACCTTGATGGCATACATGGGAAATTAGAGAATAATGAAAAATTTAGTGTTTAATCCAATCAATTAATCAATAAAAAGTATCCTAATTAGTGTCTAACCAGCCATTAACTATAGACAACACATTTTTCGAATCAAATACAATTTTAACCAAGACAATATAAGAAAAGAAAAGTAATAGAAAAATAAGAGAATCTTAGCCTAAAAATCCTTTGTTATCTCCAATGGATTCAAGCTTCTCCAAGGTTGTCTTCCAAGCTAATCACAAGATAGAGATTAGAGCTTCATTAGAGGTGGAATGGAAGATGATGGAATGGGAAAATGGTTATGGCATGGAGGTGGATGAGTCTAGAGTGTATGAATGTAAATGACGATGATGGTCCTATGAAGTGTATTTTGGATGAATGGATGATCTCCCATTCTGCCTTTGCCCAAGTGTATTTTTAATCTCCCTCACGTGCTTCATTTTTACTCTTCACGTGCTCAATCCAGCGCTTCTCCACTAATGAATCACGTTCTTTCTTCTTGTGTATATGAGTATGGGCCCTATTGTGATGGTGATGAATTACGAAATGTGGTATGCAACCTTTAATTCTTTTCTTCATGTGTTATTCTCCCTTACATTATTTCCATTTACTGATCACATGTGCTGCCCTTTTACATGTTGCCTCAACTATACATGAATAGACTACATCAACCCATGGTCACATGCATTATTTCCACGTCATTCATATTCCCATGTACTTCTTTATTCCTCTCATTCTCAGCTTCTTCGCATCATCCATGGCTTCATTTGCGTCATTTCCACATGAGATTTCTTCATTACAAGAACATGCTCTGCACACGTCAGCTTCACATTCTGCCTATGTTTCTTTTCTGTTCAGCCACATTCAACCCATGGCTTTCTCCAGCTCTTGTATGAATTGAATCTGCATGTGTGTTTTTCTACTCGCCCTCTCCTCTACTTTCCAGCTCTGCATATGTATATTTGTGACGTGGAGAAGAGCTCGTTAGTGTCTTCCAAGTCTGAGCAGAACTTTCCATGTGCTCTTCTCTTCTTCCTCTCAAGCTTTCTTCTTCTTGATTCATATACCAAAGCTCGAGACTTCTTCCATATGCTTGTTGCTTCCAAATCTTTTCCCTTCCAAGTAACTTCTGCTACCCCTGACACGTGTTTTGTGTGAGTGTGGAACCCAGGGCAATGTGCTGGTGTGTTCGAGTGTGACGGGGTGTGAATAGATGAGCTAGAAGTATGCATGGATATGCTTGAAGCTTCAAGTGATGCTGCCAATATGGGTGAATGGAAAGCACCTGGAACTATGTGTTAGTGTTTGAAGGGATATGCCTGAGTGTGTTCTGTGCTTCTACATGGATGAACGAGCTCGTGTTAGTGTGTGTATGTGGTTGAAGTGTAATGTGGCCACGTGGATAGCTCGTGTGTGTGTGCTTAAATCGCAGCTCATTCATCTCATTCATTTTTTTATTCTTCTCTTATTCTTTTTTTTCATTTTATATTCTTATAAACAAATGCATTTAAATTGTGGAAATTATTTCCTTTTGAGATTGCACACTAACACACTTGAAGCCCATCTCTTCTCTTGTTCTTCTTCAATTCAATTTTCTATTCAAGCTTCAATTACCCCATTAAAAATCTACACAAGTAATAGGAAATATTTAATAGGAAAAATTCACTAAATCATTTAAGAAATTTAAACATTAAAATTCAATAATTTTGCAAATAAATTCCTAAAGTGAAAAAGTAGCTTTTAAAATAAAACCTCATCTAATTAAAATCCAAAAGTCATATTTAATCATTAAAAACTCTAAGTTAAGAGGAATAGAAGATATAAAAATAACATTTATCACCCATCATACATGATACAAAACTAAGCTTGGAAGGAATTAAAACACTCCCTAGGTGCATGAGCTCTTCTTGGCCGAAGCTATGCTTCCATATGGCACTAATGGAGTTTTTTTGCTTCCTTTGATGGGAGAATCATGTAGGAAGCTCTCTTAATCCTCACACTCCATAACCTTTAGTTCCATCAAGAACACATAAAGAAAAACTCTCCTCCTCACTTTCTCTCTCTAGACCTAAGCTTAAATGGCTTTGAAACATAAGATTTTGTAAGTGTTTCAAGTGAAGTCTTACCTTAAAATGGAGCTCTCTTCGCATAGATTATTTTTCACCTATTGATTTCTTGAAAAGAATTTTTTTTGGCTTGGGTTAGACCTGAATCTTCAAGTTTTCAAGAAAAAAAGCCACCATTAAAGAGCTTTTAGGGAGAAGAACAACTTTCTAAACTGGCACGAGATGAAATGGGGTCGTGTACTTACCTAAACAGAAGCTTAAACTTCTTCTCTCTCTCCCCACTTAATGTCATGCCATTGCTACCTATTTTTCTGTAAATCAAAGGTTGGAGAAGGTGATGAGGTGTAATCTTACTTAAGAAGCCTCTTTTACAATTTTTCAAAATGACTATTTTGCCCCTACATGCTTGTTTGCTCCGTTTAGGCTCATTTAACTCTTTTTTTTAGAACCGTCTTTTCCATCATGAAATTTGGGCCCTCTAATTCATAAAATACCTTTGGAATCACTCAAATCAAAACTAAAACCTTTCTGAACGAATTAGTCAAAGTTTAGGTCAACTGACGTTGGAAAACATCCACCAGAAGGGTTTTAGCTGTCTCGGGGCTTCCCATGGTTTTGAAGGCCTTTGAGAAGCCTAGGAAACTTAAAACTTTCATTTAAAAAGTCCTTTTATGAGAATTCCAAAATTTTCTCAAAATGACAAAAATGTCCTTACATTTTGTTAACCTTTCGTTACATTTCGTTTCTTCATTCTAGCTCAATTTTTCTTTTTGTTTGAGCCTAGGATTCTCATTTTTAAGAGTCTAGAATGCTTCACAAATTTGTTTGGACCTTAACTAAGTCATTTTAGGGGACCTCTTTTTATATTCGGTGAATTTCATAAGTTGACACAGAAACCATATATTACGTTTCTCACGTTTTCTCTCGTTTTCAGAGAACCAAATATTACATTTTGCTTGATTTTGATTTGTCTAGAATAAGTTATGAATTTTTAAATTTGGTATCAGAAAATTGAAATCTAAACTCGAGAGCAAACCATGGATTTTGTGAGATGTAACTTAAAGCTCGAGGTTCTTGAGATATTTTGTGATAGTTATGACTTGTATGGATGTGTTATGAATAGAAAATGATATTGATGAGTTCATATGGTCCATGGGACATAAATTAAAGAAATGAGATCTTATGTAAAGCAAATAAATACCATTAAATTTATTGCCTTTTTCATGTGAAGTGTGAGGTTTCTTGCATTTGTGCTCTAATCCATATGAAATGCATTGAGATGGACAAGGAGACCATGGTATAATAACTGATAGGTTAAGGTATTACATATGGCATATCCTTGGCTCTTTTCGAGTTTGGTCTTAGGTGTCTTAAAACATTCTCTTAAGGTTTCAAAATTTTTAAGGTGCAATAAAACCCTCGATGCCCTAACTTGAATCCTTTAGCTTCTTACTTGATTATATTTGCATCATCTTATTCTCCATTCATCCTTCATTCCGAAATTCCCTTTACATCCTAACAGTTTAACACCTTTATTTGAGCTCATCTTGAATCCTTTTTGAAAACCATCTTTTCCATAATAAGATTGAGCTTTTTAATTTATTAAAAATATTTACTTTAAAATTTATTGGATTTAAAATAATCTAGAGTAGCTCGGTTAAAATTTTAGTCAACTAACATCCTAAACTATACATCATCAAGGTTTTAACCATTCTTAATAATTTTTAGGACCTCTGAAAATTCTAGTGAGCTTAATTTTGGCATTTAAAACTCTATGTTTTGAAATTCTAAAATTTTGTCTTAAATTATGATTTTGCCACTACTTTATTAGTTTATTTTAGTTAGCCACTTTGGCTATGATTTTGGGCCATCAGTGACTTTGTAACCTTGTTTTGTATATTCTAATTAATATTCTACTCTTATTTGCCATTAATTCCTTTTGCTTTGCAGTCCTTTTTCATTAACCTATCGATTCTAGTTTAGTTTTAAAAGAATTGGATGTTACAACTACTATTCTATATTTTGTATACTAAAATAGTCCCTAAAGAATGGAAAGGAATAAATAAAAAAGGGTCACAGGGAAGGGAAAGACTAATCAGGACTAAAAGAATCGATTTGTAATATCTGATACCTCCCTAAACGTGAGAAATGTAATACTTGGTTTCTTTGTAAATGTACGTAATTCACTGGATATAAAAGGAAGTCCCCCAGATAGAATGATTTGAGGTCTAACAAAATCAGAGTAATAATCTAAACCATAAATAAGAAGGATCTGAGGCCAGAGGTAGTTTGAAACAAGAGCCAAAATAACTAGACAAAATTTAATAAAATGGTAACATGACAGAATGACATTTTCATAATTTTAGGCAAATTTTAGAATACTCACATGAGGGCTTTTTAAATGGAAAATTTGAACTCTTTGAGGTTCTCTGAGGCCTTGAAAATCATGGGAAGGCCCTAGACAGTTAAAACATCTCTAGTGTACGTTTTCTGACAACGATTGACCTAAACTTTGACCTTTTTGTTTAGGAAGGTTTTAGCTTTGAATTAAGTGATTCTAAAGACATTTTATAAGATTGAGAACCTAAATTTTATGATGGAAAAAGAAAATTCTAAAAAAAGAGCTAAAACGAACCTAAAACAAATATACCAAAAAGACGGGATGTATATGGAATTTTCTTGAAATAATTTTTATCCCTTCCTATTTAAGTGATGCACCCCACTCTTCTCCTTATTTATCTAAATTTATTTTTGCCTAAGAATAAAAGTGAGACTAAGGGAGAAAGGAGAAGGGAAATGGAAGAGGAAAACAAAGGCAAGAAAGGTATGAAATTTATAGATTTTCTTAGTCTTTCCTTTAGTAAACTTAATATCCTCCTTCTTTTCTTTCTTCCTATAGTTTTATTGAAGTTTTTAGTACTATTTTCAGCTCAGACCAAAGGGGAGAATTTCAAATTTGGAAAGGAGAATCAAAGCAAAAGGAAGAGTATCTAAGAAAAGCTAGGAAACCAAGGTAGTTTTGCTATTTGCATGCTTGCTCCTCCTTATCTTCTTTCTTGTAGATTTTGGACACTATATGGATAGCCAAGAGGTATTGAATTTTGAACCAAACCAAGGATGAGTCTTAGGAATTAGAGTGTGGGAAATAAGAATATGTAAAGAAAACAAAGAAAGGACCATGATTTTTCAAGATGCATAACCTAGGGTTTTAGTTGCACCTTGGTTTGTAGGATGATTCCTAACCATAATTTAAGGTTTCTAAGAGTTCATATGAGTTCCTAAGACATCAAGGAAGCCTTCCACATGCTTCTCCCATCAAAGAAATCAAACAAACTCCATTGGTGCCAAATGGAAGCATAGCCTCAGCCTAAAAGGGTTCATGCACTTAGAGAGCGTTTTAATTTCTTCCAAACTTAGTTTTACATCATATATGATGGGAGAATATGAGAGAAAGCCTTGGAAAAAAAATTAGAAAGCCTAGAAAGCGTGATGGGGGTATAGGTTCCATATTGGAGCATAATGAAGCAACACATAGGTAGGGTCCTTGAAATGAATGTGTGATAGCTCCAAGGAGTCTAAATGAAATCAAGAGTTATAGATTAAGGGAGAGAATAGAGCTAAGATCATGAATTCTTATGGTTGCTTTATTAGGTGCTTTATAGAACCATAATTGAACCATAAGAGCAACCTAGCTCTTCTAGTGTGTGTGTGGCTTTAGTAGATGTTTCAAGAGTATAATTAGATCCCATTTGATCTGTTTAGGCCAAAGGAATCAAGTTCCACCTCTTTGTGAGTGTTTGGCCAATGGAGAGGAAGAATTTCCAAGAAAGAAAGTGTGTTCTTACATACAAGGTAGCTCTCTCCCCTTTCTCTGATGCATCTTTGGATGTTTTTTTGTCCTTGAATGTGTGTGTGTATATGTTTAAACCATAAAAAATGTTTCTAGCAAGTCTTTATATGCCATGGTATCATGATGCTTTGCTTATGTACTTGAATGATACTTTTATGAATGTGTTTGGGTTGCTTGAGTTTAGTGAAGCCAAAAGTCCCTTAGCTAGGGTGAGGATGTAACACCATATTTATTCATCTCATTTCATGACATTCTAGCTTGCCTTTCCTTGGACTAGCATATTTTCTCAAGAAAAAGTAAATAAAATAATGGATTATTTTATGTTACATCACGGATAAATTTTTCATTTTATGACCTGTGGACCATATGAAGTCATCCATATCATTATCATATTTAAATACACAAATCTCAAAACTATCCTAAGAAGTGGCCAAGAACTCGAACTAATGGAGTATATACATAAAAATAGCATGTGCAGCTTTGGGTTGGTATTTTAGCTTTCTGTTATGAACTTTGAAAACTCATAACTAATTATTGAAAAATTGAAATCAAACACACTATACCATTATGGAAAACTACAGATGTCTACTTTATGGTAAAAATATATCTGGACCATAATAGGGACGTCTAGCTACTAGAAATTAATGGGACAGTAACCAAGGTCACCTGTCACTACTATATTGTCACTAAACTTCACAAATTCATATCTCTATCATCAGATATCCAATTGGGGTGATCTTGGTGGCTATAGAAAGCTTATTATGTATAGTTTAATTTTGTAAAGTTTCATGAGTATTGGACACCATTTGGCCTTCAAATGATATAACACAAGAAATTGACCATATAAACAGTGCTTATACTAGAATAACATAAAAAAGGCAACTTTGAAAAATCATAATTAATTCTACAGAGCTCCAAATAATCTAGTCTTTAACTTCACAAAAATATCTAGATGAGATATATATGCGTGCCAAATTTCATGAGTAAATTCGTTCATGTGGTCAGATCTTGATGTTGGGTTGCAAATGCTCTTTTGGTGCCTTCTAAAGGTCTCAAATGGTCCAAAATTGCTTATAGGACATCCATGGCCACTTGAGCATGTGGGAAGGCACCAAAATGGTCTACTAAACATGTCTTAAGATTTACAAACTTAGATTTCACAAACTCACACTCTCACACCAAGGCATACACAAGAACACATAAGCTAGTTCTTGCCATTCAATGTCCAAAAATTACTACATCATTGATATGGCATCAAATCTCATTCATACATAATATATTCATATATTTACATGTGTTCATGAGGTCATACATCATATACAACAAAGGGTTACATCATATGCCATTCACATGGCTACAAAATGAACATTTTCACACACTTTGTTGTCAATCTCCTTCCTTTATGCTTAGTGGCTTCCATTTCTTGTCTCACTTCATCCACCTAGTCACGTTAGACAATTAGGGAGGAAGGGATAAGATTCTAGGAATCCCAATAGCTCTTCTCCCTTTCAATCACACATAAAGAATGTAAATATAAGTCTAAAAATGCATGCATGGACATTATGGCTTTCACAATCATTCAAGAAACATTTTTAGCATTCAAGGAGTCATACCAAACGTATATAGGTTTGCCAAGCAAGTGGTTTAGCCTCACCCATTCTCTTTAGGGATTTTAGACTTGGCTCATCCATTTCTTATAAGGCTTTAAACTAAGTCTCACTCTTGGAAGACTTTTGGCTTTGTCTCAACCATTATTAAGGGTTCTTGGCTCATCCTCACCACTGTTAGAGGGTTTTTGGCTTCATCACACTCAAGTAAACCAAGTAAGTTCACAAAGCCTCATTTGAATGCATAATGTAATATCATGGTACCATGGCATATAGATACATGCTAAAATATTTTTCATGGCTCAATATGTATACACACATTCAAAGACAAGATAAACACCCATTCATGCATGAAAGAAAGAAGAGAGAGTTACTTTTGTTACAACAACACACTTTTCTCCTTGAATTTAGTTCTTCTCCCTCAGCCACACACTCACAAGAAGATGGAGATTGGTTCCTTTGGCCTAGGCATATCATATGGAAGCCAATTATACTCTTGAATCAATTTTTAAAGCCACACATTCACTAGAAAAACTAGCTTGCTCCTATGGCTCATTTATGGTTCCATAATGCACCTAATGAAGCAACCTTAGGAAAATATGATCTTCGCTTTATTCTTTCCATCCATCTATAGTTCTTGACTCCTTTTAAGCCTCTTGAAGTCATCACACAATTAATTTAAGGAGCCTAGCTACATGTTGCTTCTTTAAGTCATAATATGGAACCTATAACTACATCTCACTATTTATGACTTCTAAAATTTTTCCAAGGCTTCCTCTCATCCTCTCCCATCATATATGATACAAAACCAAGTTTGGAAGAAATTAAAACACTCCCTTGGTGCTCCTTCCATGCTAGGCCGAGGCTATGCTTCTTAAGGACACCAATGGAGTTGTTTTGATTTCTTTGATGGGAGAAGCATGTGGGAGGCTCTCTTGGTATCTTATAAACTCATATAAACTCTTAAACACCTTAATTTATGGCTACAAATCATCTTGCAAGCCAAGGTGCAACTAAAACCCTAGCTTTCTTATCTTACAATTTCATGGTTCTTTCTTTGTTTCTTTTGCATATTCTTATTCTCCTCACTCATTTTCCTAAGATTCCTACTTGCTTTGGTTAAAATTTCAACTCCTCTTGGCTGTCCATATATAGGGTGAAATGCACAAGTAGAAGAACAAGGAAGGAGAAGTATGAAAGTAGCTAAACTACCTTGGTTTCATAGCCTTTCTTGGATGCTCTTCCTTTTGATTGGATTCTCCTCTTGAATTTTGAACTTTCCCCCTATGGTTTAACCTCAAAACAACCCCAAATATATCAATAAATCCATAGAAAGAAGGAGGAGAAGGAGGAGAGCAAGTTTGCTAAATGGAAGACTAAGAAATTCCATAGAAAACATAACTTTCTTGGCTTGTTTTTGCTCTTCCTTTTCCCTTCTCCTGTACGCCACTCTCCCTAGGTCTCTCATCTATTTTAGAATAAAAATAAAACTAGCCAAATGAGGAGGAGTGTGGAACGTGACCTATATATAGGTGGAGAAACAAAATTGTTCTAAAGAAATTCCATTTACGTCCCGTCAACTTGGCATTTTGTTTCTGATTCATTTTAGCTCCTTTTATGGAACCATATTTTCTATCATAAAATTTAAGTCCTCAATCTTATAAAATGCTTTTGAAGTCACTCAATTTGGAGATAAAACATTCTCAAACGAATCAGTCAAAGTTCAAGTCAACCAAAGTTAAAAAAAGTACACCATAGGGGTTTTAATTGTTTCAGGGCTTCCCATGGTTTTCAGGGCCTCTGAGAATCTCGGAGAACTTAAATTTTCTATTTAAACAATGTACCTTTTAAGTATTCTAAAAATTACCCAAAATTATAAAAATGTCATTATGTTTCATTGCATTTTTGTTAAATTTTGTTTGTCTATTTTTACTCTGGTTTTAAGGCACCTTTGGCTTTCTAAATTCATTATTTGAGGTCTAGAATATTGTTATAATTTTATTGGATCTCAAATCACTCTATTTGGGGGACTTTCCTTTGTATATAGTGAATTTCGTATGTTTATAGAAGAACTATACATTATGTTTCTCACATTTTCTCATACTTTTGAAGAACCAGATATTACAGAGGATGAGTCAAAAGCTCCTAAGAATGGGTGAGACAAAGCCAAAAGTCTTTAAAAGAGTAAGGCTTAGTTAAAAGTCCCTTAAGAAAATGGGTGAGGCAAGTCAAAACGTCCCAAAGGGAATGGGTGAGGCTAAACCATTATCTTGGCAAGTCTATGTATGTTATATGTGATCCCTTGAATGAAGGAAATGTTCTATATATGTTTATGAATTTCAAGATAGCTATGCATACATTTTTAGACTTGAAATTGCATCCTTTATGTATGGTTGAAAAGGAGAAGGGCTATTGCAATTTCTAGAATCTCACTCTTCCCTCCCCATTGGCTAACATGCTTAGGTGAAACAAGTGAGAAAGGAAATGGGAGCCACCACACTTAAGAGCAAGGAGATTGACAATGGAGTTGATATTTGTTCACTTTGTAAACATAACATTGTCAAATGATGTATGTCCATGATGTATATAATGTATAAGCTCTTGAACATGTGTAATTATATGGATATGTGATATATATATATACATGGGAATTAGAAGCAAATGAATGATATGATATGTTCTTGACATTGTATGGCAAGAATGCATGTGTATGCTTCTTATGTATATTGTCAAGTGGGAGAGTGAGCTTGTGAGATCTGTAACACCCCAAAATTAATTAAGGTATTAATTATAGATTTGGGTTAATTAAAAATAATTAATATAGAATAATTGGGCAAGTTAAGTGAATGAAAATTTTAGAAAGATAAATTATTAATATGAGTTTGAGATTTAATTGAGTTATAAACCCCATCTAGGCCCAAATTAAATTAAGTAGGCCAAGGTTAGGGACTAATGTAGGCCCAATAATTTTAGGTGCAAACCTAACCTTTTAATATGAGACTTGGCCTAAGAGGGAGAGAGCACCTAGGGAGGGCCCAATCTAATTTAATGAGATAGAGGTTCAAGACCCAACTTATATAAGCCCTTGTAATTGGCTTAATACCCCTTATGTAGACCCCAACTAAGTGGACTCTTGAAAACTTGGCCCAACCCAACCAAAAGTCTAAATTTTGGAAGCTAGTCCAAGAAATTACAACTTCAGCTCAACAATTAGTGGGAGCCCAATAGGTCCTTGGGCTGATGGGTTGACCCGTAACCTATTTTAAACCTAACTTAAAACCCTAAAAACCATTTTTAACCACCCCTATTTTGCAAAAACACCAGAAACAACAGAAAAATTCGGACATCCAAAGAGGAGGCTAAGGTTATTGACATATTTCCATCATTTCCCACTTTTAGAGTAAGATTCAGCTAAGGTAATAGTTGTATAACTTAATCCCCTTCTCTTTCTCTTCATTTTAACCTGATTAATTTTTCATTTGGAGTATTTTCACCATACCCAAAATCTGAAATGTGATTGTTTGGGATTTTCTTGGTGAAATTTCGTAGGTTGGGGCTAAGGGTGTTATTAGGTAAGTATAAACTCTTCATTTTGATGCATTTTCTACTGGTTTAAGACCCCCATAGTAGACTTATAATATGGGCCTTAATTTTATGCTAATTTTCCTATGGTTTGGAGTGATATTTTGATGTTTCTAGTCTAGGGAAGGCAAAACCCGAAATTAAAGGCTCTTGGTGATTGGGTAAGTGTTTCTGAGTAGTCCTATATAGCTTAACTCATTGAGTAATGGTTTTGCTGATATAAATTGTAATTAGGGATAGTAATGGCTTGATTTTGTGTCCATAGGCTAAAGTAACATTCAATTGGCTCTTAGAAGATTGACTACAAGTGAGGTAACCGGGGTTTATGCTAATTCCATGCATATGTTTTGGTTTAATTTTGTATTTGCTGTATGATTATGATTTTGATGCTAAATGAATTAGTTGGCTATCTGTTATGTGTGATTAGACCTTGTGAGTCCATGGTGGAGTTGTGGTGTGGCTGCTACCTGTGCATGTGCTTCAATCAAGAACTGGCTTATGATCAAACCCCAGATGCACTTAGCCCTGGTTGTGCTCAATGGGGAGTAGGTGCCATGGATAGGCCTCTCCCAGTGTTATTGGCCTTTAACATGTGTAATTGTGATTACTAGTATAGGACAGTAATCATAGATAGCCTAATTGTTTCATTTACTAGTGTGGCTGGTATCTTTTCTGATGCTTATATGAGATCACACATATATGTTAATTGAATAGGAATATATGAATGAAATTTGCCTTGGTTACTGAGATTTGCATCTCTCCCCGTTTCATGGGATTATACTTTCAGGTGAAGGCTCTTCGGGTAAGGATAAGGGAAAGCAAGTGGATGAAAATCTATGAGCTCCAACCATATGTGGAGAAGGCTACACTTAGACTAATTTAAACAGAATATATGCTAAATTTCTATTCCTTTTATATAATATCATCATGTAATCATGTTGCTAAGTGTAGGCTCTTATATTTTGATTACTTAGGATGTATTTATTGAAGAGTTAGGCCTTATCTTAGCTTGATATTGATGTATGAACTTATAACACCTGATGTATGAACTTTGTTGAATTTATGATATGGTATGCGTTTAGGAATGTAAGTATGTGATGCATTAGATGTTGATATAAACCATTGATGTATGAAATCTCTAATGGAATGTGTATCGAATGTTAATTGTTGATAGTTCATGAACTCTTTTTGTTATTACTCTATGGACTTGCTAATATAGGGTAGTTGGAGGAGTAGAAATTAGCATTTAAATCTTGAACTAGGAATGATGGATAAGTTGGGTAAATTACACTAGTGAAAGCTATTGGAGCCCTAGAAATTAAGATAGAGTGGCCCTAGGATGTCATTGGAGGGAGAGTGGAGAGTATGAGATAAGATTTTAGAAGTTATAAGATCAGAAGGCATTTTGCCATGGCCAAAATATTATTAGCCGTAGCCAATAGAGGTGAAGTTGCCCAGGGAGAGTACCAGAGAGAAATCTTTTACTTATCCTCATCCAACATCTAAGGACTTTTGGCTTATCGTCACCCACTTTTATAGACTTTTGACTTAACCTTACCCACTCTTAGGAACTTATGGCCTAGGCCCCCCTACATTTGGAGACTTACGGCTCAACCTCACCTATCATGAGCCAATCGAACCTCAAATGCAATGAATGTCATACAATTGCATGTTACGCTAAAAAATCAATAATTCACATAATTTGAAAACAATACATACAAGAAATCAAGAAACTCAAGCAAACTAACCATATATATATATATATAAGAATGAAGGAAAAGCTACCTTGACACACAAATTTCAATTTGTTCCTTTGGTCTTCTTCTCTACTTCCATGGCCCTACACATATACTTGGATATAGTTTTACTTGTTTAGCCTAGACATATCAAATTAAGCATAAAATGATTTATGAAACCATATTTATACTCATGTTAGTCTTACATATGCAAATGAGGTATTTAGGTATAACTTATGGCCTCTTTCTATGTCTTAAGGAGACACTCCTAAAATTCAACTTCTAAGCTTCAAAATCTCATCATATATTATCTTTATAATTCTTATAAAACTCATTGGAGTCATAAAAAACATCATTAAACCTATTTAAAGCCATATGATCCAATTAGATATCTTTGAACCATAATTTTTCACTTCAAAAAATAGAGTTTTTAAATTTATTCCAATGGCTCCATTAGTGTTTATAATTCACATCTAGATCACTTTTAATCTTAGAATCAATGAAACAATTCCTTTGGTACCCAAACCAAGGCTTGGACGAGACATAATCTTGGTTTTTATTCCTTAGAATTTTGGTTGCATCATAGGGAATTTGATGATTTTAGGATTTCCATAATTCATTTCTAACTCAATCATGGCATTACAAAGATTAATTAACTCCCATAAAGTTTGGAATCACTCAAGGTCATAACTAAACCCTAAATAAGCTATACAATATTCCTTTAATTCTTTATCAATTCTATTTGCATATTCTTATTCTTCACCCTCCTCAACCTTTGTTTTCACTAAGTTTTCATCAAACTCAAATCTCCTTCCCTTCTTCTCCTTCTTGGCCGAACCTAGGTTAGCTTAGGGTTTCAAGATTACACAATTTTCCTAGTCTAAATCATACATCATTTGAAAATGCTCTTGATCAAGAATATTTTATTGCAATTGGTTTCTTTAAGGAGCTTCTTCATCCAAGAGTTAAGCCATAAAAATTACCCTTTCAGGAAACCAAAACCATAAAAAGAAAGAGGAGAAATAGTAGGAAAAATTTTATAACAACATCATATTCAAATTCTCCATACTTGCTTACCTATAGATAGCTTCTTCCTTCCTTCCTTCCTTCCTTCTTCCTTGGTCATGCCACAAGAGAGCTCATGTTGCTGCCCCAGGTCTATTTTAGATGGGGGGAGGTGAATGGCATCTCATGCATATATATAGCTAGTGTTTCCACTTTTCCAAAATGCCAATTTTGCCCTTAAGTTATAATTTCACTATTTGAGCTTATTTCTTTGTAGTTTTAGAAACTGATAGCTCCATAATAAAATTTGGAGTCTACTCTTCATTAAAAATATCTATTTTGAGGTTACAAAAACTTAAAACAATCAAAAGAAGTCCAATCAAAGTTATGGATAGCCAAAGTCCTAAACCATACACCATTAGGGATTTGATCAAATCAACCTCATCTGGTTATTCTACTAATCATATTTCATCATATTATGATAACGAATATTCATTTCCTAAGCCAATTCTTATATTTCCTAAATCCCCAAATTTTCCATCGGTTAGGCTCATATCGGTTCCTTTTATTTCTAACTAGCCTTTTCTAGCATTATAACCCTTTTTTTAATTAATCCATTCTATTCTTTGGGGACTATATTGGATTACAAAAAATAAAATATTACATCTCCTACCTCTCATAACCGACCTTAGGTAGTTCTACAGGGACACTTGGTGAAGTGAAGAATAAAAGAAGGAGAAAGGAAAAAGACGTTTCATATAACTAAGCAAATTTGCTAAATTTGAATATGATGTTGTAATAAAACTTCTCCTAGTCCTTCACCTCATTCTCATGGTGGTTTTTGGTTTCTCAAAAGGGAGAGTTTTGTGGCTGGTCCCTTGAGTGAAAAAGCTCTTTTAAGGAAATCAATTGTACAAAAACAATTTCCATTAAGAGCACATCAAATTAATGTACGATTTAGGTTACAAAAAATTTGTATTCTTGAAACCCTAGTGTAATATCATAATTATATAGCTCATCTTATTCCTTATCTAAGCTCATTTTCAAGAATTTCACAAGTTTTTACAGAAAGAGCAATAAAAATAATGAATAAATTTGCGCCACATAAGGGATGAATTTTTCATTCCGTGTCTTGGGGACCATATAAACTCATTCAACTCATTCTTATATTTAATTACACTAATACAACTTAAAAACATCTAAGGAAGTGGCCTAGAACTCATGCAAGTGAAAGAAATACATAAAATTCCATAGTGTAGCCTCGAGTAGAATTGCATGTTTTTTATTACAAATTTGAAAAATCATAACTAATTCTAAAAAAATCAAAATTATGCATTTTTCACCATTCTAAAAAGCTACAGATGTCTAATTTATGGTAAAAATAATTCCACATCACAGAACTTCAAGTAGAAGATGTGTAAGATTTGAAAAGCACCCAAGGTCTCAGCTGTCTGAGCTACTGTCACAGGTTACAATCATAAATTTTGGAAATTCATAACTAATTCTACAAAAATCCAAATGATCCAAATTTGGTCAATATGAGAAGTTACAGATATTAAATTTAAGGAAAAAATATCTCCAAAACTGAGTTATGATGGAATAGTATTCGAGGTCCTATGGTATTACTGGTACTAACAGTAAACTTTAAAAATTCATAACTCTCTACTCAAACGTTCAAATGAGGTGGTCTTGGTGGCCACAAAAATATTATAACCTCTAGTTTATTCCTGTAAAAGTTCACAAGCATTAGACACCATTTGGCAATCGGATGATATAGAACACAAAATCGACCATATGAACAGTACATGCACTAGAATAACAGAAAAATCCCAACTTTGAAAATTCATAGTTAATTCTGTAGAGCTCAAATTTTTCTGTACTATAGCTTTCCAAAAAGCTCTTAATGAGGTCTACATCTCTGCCAAATTTCATGGGAAGATTCATCCATTTGGTCAGGTTGTGCCGTAGGGCTCCGGTTTGGTCATTTTTTATAATCTCAACTAGCATCAAAGTGCCCAATTTTGCTTCCCAAGCTTGTGTGGCCACTTGAACATGTGGGAATGCATCAAAATGACTCTAACCTTGCTTCAAAGGTGCATAAACTCAGATTTCTCAAACTCACTCATCCAACCCATGATATACACAAGATTACACATGCTAGCTCTTGCTATTCAATACCCGAAACATGCTATCTCATACATTTGGCATCAAATTTCATTCATATATCATACATTTGGGTAATTACATAGTTCATATGATTACATAACAATGTCATCATGGGATTACATCATATGCCATGTGTATGGCTACAAGAGAGACATAACTAGGCATTTCATACATTTTGATGTGAATCTCCTTTTCCTTGGCTTGGTGGCTTCCATTACCTTGCTCAATTGATTCACCTAGCATGTTAAGACATTGGAGAGGAGGGGATGAGATTCAAAGAATCCCAATAGCTTATTTTCCTTTCAATCACACATAAAGTATGCAATACAAGTCTTGAAGATGCATGCATGGACATATTGAAATGTGTGAGCATTCAAGAAACATTCTTAGCATTTGAACAAGTCATACATAGCATACATAGGCTTATCAAGTGAGTGGATTAGCCTCACCCATTCATTTATGGATTTTGGACTTGCCTCATGTAATAACTTATGTTTCTAACTCATTTCATACACATTTGCATGCTTAAATGATACATCCCATGAAGGAAGTGAGAAAAATCCATTAAAATAATACATTTCTTTGCGTTGCGTCACATATGAAAATTCCATTCAGTGTCACATGGACCATGTGAGCTCAGGCATCATACTCTCATATTTAATTACATGAATACAACTCATTTGCATCATCAAACATGGCCTACATCTCAAGGAACTCAAAGGAAAGCATGAAATATACAGATATATTTTCGGCCAGATTTTTCCACCTTTTTGTCACAACTTTGGAAAATCATAACTAATTTTAGAAAAATTAAAATCATGAATTCTTGGCCATTCTAGGAAGCTACAGACTTCTCCTTCATACTAAAAATATGTCTAGACCATAACGTTCAACACATAGGACATTTGATATGTGAAATTGTCCAGAGGTCAGGTTATCCACTGGTGCTGTCATAGATTTCTGTAGCAAATTTTGAAAATATCCAATTAATTCTAAAAAAAATCCAATCCATGCAAATAATAAAAATCTTAAAGGCTATGGATGTTAGCTAGAGGGGAAAAATAACTCTAGAGTAGTTTAGGCATGCCTAGATCTCAAAATCTAATCAAACAGTAACAGAGGTCGGCTGGAGTTCTTGATATTGGATAGAATTTTTAAAAATTCATATCTCCCTCTCTAGACATCCAAATGAGGTGATTCTAGTTGTCACAAGTCACTATGAATGTCTAGTTTTTATATATAAAATTTTGTGGCAATTGGACATCATTTAGCGCTGTGTGATAGATTTCATTTTCAGACCAATATGAACAGTGACATGACCAAAACCAAAACATTTCTCAATTTTGAAAATTCATCAAATATTCTCTAGACCTCCAAAAATTATGTTCTTTAGCTTCATAAAAAGATCTTAATAAGCTCTAGTAACATGCCAAATCTCAAATCAAGATGAGCTCATTTAGATTAAAAAGTAATATAGGGTTTCATTATGGTCAATTTTGGCTCCATATGGGATACCAAAATGTCCAAATGGCCTTCCTTGGGGTTTGGCACCTCTTGGGAAAGTCCAAAAGCATAATTAGGACTTGTGTGAGCTACCCAAATGGTCCCAACCCTCATGCATCTCATTTTAGCCATCTCATCCACATATATGCATAATTCCATAAACTAATTCAAGAAGCTACATTGCCTATACATACTAAATTTTCATACTAGTAGTCACATAATACATTCTCCCATTGAAGCATAACATATTATCATACTTGCATATGTTCCAAAGGCCATAGACCATTTACAATAATAATTTACATCATTATGGCTTCAAAGAGCAAAAACCATACATATTGGTGTCAATCTCTTCTCTTCAAGGTGGTTGCCTTCCATTTCCTTGTCCACTTAGTCCACCTAGCATGTTGATTATTAGAGAGGAGGAAATGAGATTCAAAGAGTCTCAATAGCTCATCTCCCATTTAATCATACATAATGGATACAAGCAAGACTCATAAATGCATGTATGGTCATGTTGACATGTGCAAACATTCAAGAAGCATTTTCATCATTTAAGAATGTCATACATAGCATATAAAGGCTTGCCAAGCAAGTGGATTGGCCTCACCCATTTACTTGTGGATTTTGGACTTGCCTCACCCATTGTTTAAGAGATTCTTGGACTCAACCATATTCTTGGGAGCCCATCTTGTGTAACATCTAGTTTTTTAAAAACAAGAGAAAATGTGAGAAACGTAACGTACTGTTTCTCCGTAAACAAAAGAAATTCACCGGATATAAAAGGAAGTCCCCTGAAATGATGTAGTTAAGGTCCTAAAAAATTTGGGAAGTATTCTAGACTCCTAAAAATGAGAATCCCAGGCTCAGACGGAAAGAAAAATAGAGCTAGAATAAAGAAACAATTTCTTATGAAAAACTTATGAAACGCAATAACATTTTCGTAATTTTGAGAAAATTTTGGAATTCACATAGGAGGGCTTTTTAAATGAAAGTTTTGAGTTTCCCAGGGTTCTTAAAGGCCCTGAAAACCATGAAAAGCCTTGGGATAGTTAAAATCCCTCCGGTGGCCGTTTTCCAAAGTCGGTGTACCCGAACTTTGATGAATTTGTTCGGGAAGGTTTTAGCTCTGATTTGAGTGATTCTAAAGGCATTTTACAAAATTGGAAACCTAAATTTCATAATGGAAAAGATGGTTCTAAAAAAGGAGTTAAAACAAAGGAGAAACAAAAATACCAAGAACAAAGGGCAAAATGAGAATTTTTGAAAAGTGTAACTTCTTCCCACTTATATATATGATGCACCCTTCTTATCCCTTCATTATGCATGACCATGTTCTGCCTAAAACTAGAGGAAAACCCTAGGGGATGAGGCACACAATAGGAGGAAGAAAAGGAGGAGAAATTCAAGGTAGAAAAGTATAGATTTTCATGGTTTTTCATGCTCTTTCTCTTCCAAACCTCTTCTCCTTCATTCTCCTTTATTTCCTATGATTATAATGAAGTATATAGATCTGTTTTAAAGGAGAAATTGAGGGGAAAATTCGGATTTGAAGAGAGGAGCTTAAAGAACACAAGATTCAAGTGAGAAAAAGCAAGAAAACAAGATAATTTCTCTTCCTATGGTTGTCATCTTTAGTTCCCTTCTCCACTATTTCGCCCCACTTGAGAAAACCCTAGGAAGACTTGATTTTTAGGTAGAACCAAGGGTCAATCTAAGAAAAAAGGGTGTAGAGATTAAGAATATGTAAAGGGAATTAACAAAAAATCATTAGATTTCAAGATTAAAGTTCTAGAGTTTCAATTGCACCTTGTAAAATATGATTTTGTATGATGATTCCTAAGCCTAAATAAGAGTTTAAATGAGCTCCCAAGATCCCTAAGATGCTCCCCATATGCTTCCTCCTTCAAGAAAACTAAGCAAGATCCATGGAGACCAATAAGCTCCATGGTCTCGACCTAAGTAGGTTAGGGTAGCTAGGGAGAGTTTTAAATTTTTTCAAGCCCATTTTTGTGTCATATATGATGAATGAAAATGAGAGGAGGCCTTGGGAAAAGTTTAGAACCCATAGAAAGTGAGTTGGTGCTTTAGGTTCCATATTATGACCTAAAGAAGCAACATGTAGTTAGGCTCTTTATTTTGATTATGTGATGACTCCAAGAGGTTTAAAAGGATTCAAGAATCATATTTGAAAGGAGAGAATGGAGCCTAGAAATTATTAGAGGTGTTGCTTCATTAAGTGCATTTATGGACCATAATGGGGTTTATAGAACAACCTAGTGTCTAAGTAAGTTGTATGACTTTCAAAATTATTTTATGAACCTAATTGGCTTCCATAAATTGTGTTTAGGCCAAGAAAAACCTTCCCCACACTTTTGTGGTGTGTGGCCAAAGCAAGGGAAGGCATTTCAAGAGAAAAAGTGTGTGATTGTGTGCAAGGTAGCTCTCCCCACCTTCTCTCATGCATGGATGTATGCTTAGCTTGTCTTAGAATGTATGTATGTGTATTTTCAAGCCATGAAAAGTATGATAGCTTGATTTCATATGCCATGGTTTTATGATGACATATTATGTTTCATATGATGTTTTAATGTGTGCTTGGATTTGCTCGAGTGTGGTGAGGCCAAGAACCCTTAGCCATGGTGAGGATGAGCCAAGAAACCTTGAGATTGGTTGAGACAAAGTAAAGAGTCTCTCAAAAGTAAGATGGGCTCCCAAGAGTATGGTTGAGCCCAAGAATCTCTTAAAGAATGGGTGAGGCAAGTCCAATATCCATAAGAAATTGGGTGAGGCCAATCCACTTGCTTGGCAAGCCTTTGTATGCTATGTATGACTTTCTCAAATGATGGAAATGTCTCTTGAATGTTTGCACATGTCAACATGACCATACATGCATTTATGAGACTTGTTTGCATCCATTATGTATGATTGAATGGGAGATGAGCTATTGGGATTCTTTGAATCTTATCCCCTCCTCTCCAATGTTCTAACATGCTAGGTGGACCAAGAGAGCAAGGACATGGAAGCCAACCACCTTGAGGATGAGAGGATGACAACAAAGTGCTTGAATTTTGTTACTTTAAAACCATACAATTGGCAAATGATGTAATCCATGGGTGTATATGAATCATGATGTCATAAGTACATGTAATTATGATAATATGTCATTTATGAATGAGAGAATATGTTATGTGACCATTAGAATGTGATTTGAACATGTTTTGGCAAATAAGCTTCTTGGATGACATTATGGAAATGTGCATAAGTATGGATGAGATGGCTAAAATGAGATGCATGGAGTTTAGGACCATTTAGGCAGCTCACACAAGCCTTAATCATGCTTTTAAAATTGCCCAAAAGGTTCCAAACCCTAGAGAAAGCCATTTGGTTACTTTGGCACCTCATATGGAGCCAAAATTGACCATAATGGAACCTTATGTCACATTTTGGCCAAATGAACTCTTCTTAATCTGAGATTTGACACACAATTAGGGCTCATTGAGAGATTTTTAGGAAGTTAAAGATCATAATTTTTTGAGGTTTACAGAATATTTAATGAATTTCCAAAGTTGACAATTTTTCTGATTTTAGTTCGCTACACTATTCATTTGGTCCAAAAATGAAATCTATCACACAGGGCTCAAATGATGTCCAATTGCCATCAAATTTTATACAAAGAAACAAGACATTTATAGTGACTCGTGCCAACTAGAATCACTTCATTTAGATGTCTAGAGAGGGAGATATGAATTTTTGAAAATTCTGTCTAGTATCAGGGATTACAGCCGACCTCTGTTACTGTTCCATTGAATTTCGAGGTCTGGGTGGCTTGAACTAGTCTAGAGCTATTTTTCCCTCTAGCCAACATCCACGGCTTTCTATATTGGTATCATTTGCATGGATTGGATTGTTTTTTAATTAATTGGAAAATTTCAAAATTTGCTATAGAAATCTGTGACAGCACCAGGAGGCAGTTTGACCTCTGGACCTTTTCGGATGTCAAACGTTCTTTGTGATGGATGTTATGGTCTAGACAGATTTTTAGTGTGATGTAGACATTTTTAGCTTTCCAAAATAAACAAGGGTGCATGATTTCAATTTTTATAGAAATTAACAAAATTCTAGCCGAATATATGTGGGAATATTCTAAGCTTTCTTTTGAGTTCTATGAGTTGTAGGCCATATTTTATGATGCAAATGAGTGGTATCCATGTAATCAAATGTGAGAATGTATAGTATGAACTCACACGATCCACGTGACACTGTTGGAAATTTTCATACATGATGCAACACAAAAAATTGTATTATTTTAACTCTTTTTTCTTGCTCTTTCATGGAAATTATGAATGTGAAACATGTAAATGTTGTGATATGAGCTAGAAATATATGGTGTTACATTTATTAGTATCAGAGCAAAGTTCTAAGCTCTCTTGGATTGAATTTGGCTTGAGGATGTAGTAATAGGGCTATGTAAAAGGCTTGAATAGAAAGGTAGAGCCTTGTATGAGACATGTTGGGTGCATGAGTATAGTTTGTAGCTTTATTCATGATGAGTAAGTTGTATGATGGTCTTAGAATAGCTAGTGGATATCGAGAAAGAGTGGCCTCTAGAGTAGCTTAAGTAGAGTGAGTGATTTGATGGCTAGAGCTTGATGAGATATGATAGCTCACTGAGATCAGTGGTAAGCCCTAGGTAGTAACGATGAAAAGTGAAATCATTGATATGAAGAGGCTTACTAGAGAGAGAATGTGAGGCCTAATTCTCCTCGGTAGTCATACTCAGACCATTTTGAGATGTCCTGCTTAATGCAAAGATAAGTAGTGATGTAGTACGGTATGAGATGAGACTGTGGCTGCACAGGACCAGTTTAGAAGGGAATGAGAAAGAGAGTTACCCCATAGCCATAACACTCCAATGTCTAGATAAGTATTAGAGCCTGAAAGGTTAATTCCCTCAAGCCAGAGATTGAGTTACAAGTTACACCCCTAGAGCTCGATAGCCCAAAGATGATAAGTAGTTATGTATGAATAAAACAAGAGGTAGAATCCTCTAGCTTGATGACGGGCTAGATATAGAGGCGATGAGGCTCGAGTTGAGAGTTACAGATGAAAATCCAATCCCTGAAAAAGTAAGCCAATTAGAGGCCGTTAGCCGTGGCCAATTAATGGCTTAGCCACGACTAATTATTCCATAAAGTAGCGAGGTAATCCAGAGAGTTCCTCGAGGCAGTCAATACTCAGACAGGAAAACTAGGGTGAACCTGAGGTTAAATTAGCCATGGCAAATGATAGATTAGCCACGAAAAATGGCATAATGAATGCCTTGTTAGTCATATTCAGGCTAACTTGAGGAATGAGTTGATAAGGGATCAGATAATCTATAGAGAGTGAGAATCCCTAGTATAAGTAGAGAAAATGATAGTTAATAGTTACGAAAGATTAGTAAGAAATCTGTGGGCCTAGCAAATGGGAAAAGAGCTTAGCATAGAAAAAGTTAGATACATGGATGATAAGGTTGTTGAGACCCACCTTTAAGGCGTTGACTCCAACCTTGGGTGCTACCCTATGAGACATTGAATGACAGAATGTTAGTAATGGCCTTGAAATAATGTAAGATAAGACTACCAGTAGTAAGGCACATAGCAAGTGGCCTAGAAAGGTGTACTTCATAGCTAACACCTAAAGGTAAGTATGAGTAGCCCAGTAATAGAGGCTCAGAAAAGAATAAGGATAGTTAGTAAGCTACGGGTTTGATGAGATGGCTAATCTAGGCTAAGTATAAGCTAAATCCTGGGGAAGATGACCAGTAGCATTATTCCAGGTGAGATATGGGAATGGAAGGCTCAGTGAAAGTTCTCCCTAGATCGAGAAAGGAAAGATGAGACATCTTGAGTTGGGGAAACCACCTAGTAGTGGTTAATAATTTCTTTTAGATAGACGCCCCTGAGTCATAAAGTATAGTGATAAAGGAAGTGAGAAAAAGCTGAGAAACTAGCTACAAAAAAGATGCCCTCGCTTTGGTAATGATTAAATGCATAGACTAAACCCAGAAAGGTAAATAGATAAGGGTCTGATAATTAGTCAAATAAGCTCCCTAATATGAGAATGATATGGGGTTAAGGCACATGAGTGATTAGAGCACCCAGTAGAGCATAAGCTTTAATAAGATAGAATCCAGACATTGAGTATATGTCCTAAATTGGGTTAGTAGATCCCAAAAAAATAGTATACTGTGCTCCTGGGGATAAGGCTAATGTGGTTAAACAAAAAGAAAGCCCAGCTCTGATCTAAACATAGAAATACCCGTACTCTGCTCTTAGCTAGACTATCCCTTGGTAAAAAGGATTCTATTTCATATAATCGTAAGAATTTCATTCTATGGTGCTCTCTGCTTACCCTTTTTCTTTACATAGCACTAGGCTCGCCTTCTTAGGCAGTCTCTAGCTCTCTTGAGCTTTCTTGATGTTACAAAGAGTGAACAAGTGGAAGAAACCCAAGAAAATGTAGGTGCTCTTGAGCAAAAGGAAACTTGAACTGGCAACAGAAATAGCTAGTAATAGAATATCCTTTTACCTAAGTAAGAGTATAAGAAAGGTAGAAAGAGAAGATATGACAGTGTTCAAACCGAGAACATATTAGATTGAAAATAGATATTCAGTTAATATGCTTGAGTACTTAAGAAAGCATAGTTGTCCTTGGCATAAATGCCATTCTAGCATGATAACACCCGAAGTAAAAATAACCAGGCAATATAGAGAGATCTCGAGATGAAATAAAGGAAGAATCCTATTTTCTCCAAGTACTTTACAAGAATAGGGCAGATTGAGGAAAGTAAGAAAGGAATACTTTAGATTATTGGAAAACTTATAATATACAGGCGATAGTGGCTTTGAGCTCAGTCATGAGGTGCTTATATATTAGTGTTTGATGTTATGGTTTGCTTTCAACAATGGTTACATGATATTGGGTCTGGCTAACCCAGTAGTAATGTGACTTGAATGCGTAGCAAATAATGGCATCAATCATCAAAGTGTCCCAATAATTGAAAGGTATCCTAGTTAGTTAGATAACGAGATAAGTCAGGAAAGAAAGGTAAAGGGATTTCAGTAATATCAAAATAATGAGAAAACATGCAGAAAGGAATCCCTAGTAGAAAATGTTTAGATTCAGTATGCATAGCCCGAGTCCCTTATAGCATATGTAAATGAAATGAATAGGGACCAGTGTATAGCCTCTTTCCTACTAAAGATGTTCACCACACTCAGTGTATGAGATGCCCTAGTGCCAAAGCACTTAAAAGCAGAATGTGGGCATAGTGAGAATTGCAGGATATGAGAGGAAGGCTAAAACGAGTATATGTAAGTAAGTAAGTCAATAGAGTAAGAAAAGAAAGCCCAAAAAAAAATGCTGAAGTGAGAATTTGAGGATCTTATAAGGAGCGATGAATGAAAATTTAAAATGCTCCCTAGTATTAGTATGATGAGATCCTAGAGAATGAGATGACACAGAACCCACTTCGCATGAAGAGCATGATGTACTTCTGACTTTAGCCTTAGCTATTATGAGTAATGGTAACCGGACTAAGTGAGCATGTATTTTACTATCAGATACAAAGATCTTAGGCTTTGACGTCTCCCAGAGATAGATCGCAATAGATCCCAGTATAACACAGCAGATTGCAGTAGACACTAGCAGGGCTCTGAGAGGTCGCAGTAAATATAGGGGTTACAGTAGATCCCATAGAATTATAGAGAGCCCTAGCCATAGCATGATACTTCTCTAGTGAGATGACAGCCTGAGAGAGTTTTACAGAGTAATTAGTCTCAGAGACCAGTACAGTTTCAATTAGATTTTGTCTTAGAGACTAAAAATCTCCTAAGTCTAATAGACCATTGTCATAGAGATATAAAGGCTTTACTCAAATAGTTAGACCACTAACTAGCTCTCTTTAGAGAATAGCATAGTGTATAGGATGAGGAAAGCAAGAAATTATCTTTCCAGAGTTAGAACCAAATGAACCACTACCTAGCAGATAGCAACCCTGACCGAGGGATAGAGAGATCCCCCACATGCTAGCTTATGTATCCAAAAAGGGGTCAGGTGTAGTTTTTATATGAGGTGAGTGGTACAGTATATCTCTAGTAAGCAAAACTATAACAGTAGCTAGCATCCTACCAGAGCTCAGCAGTAGTCAATGGTAGTAGTTCTTTGGTGCTAGTATGAGACACACATGTTAGGCCTATCAGTGTTGAAATGAGGGACTACAAAATGCCATTGTAATTGAGCAAAGAAAGTGAGAAAAGTCCTGGCTTACAAAGACATATGTAATAGTAAACAGAGAAGTTAGGATCATTGAAAGTAGAAACTCCTCAAAGGAGTTGTAATCCCAGTAAGTAACTAAGATTTGAGGCCTATGACAGAAAGAAATGTAAATTGTCATGGGATGAGCTGGTAAGAAAGAACGCAAAGATGAACAGTGGACAGAATATGTAAATAAGTGAGCAGATAGACAAAAGCCTTCGATGGCTATAATGATCAGAAAAGATGATGAGGTGTCATGAGAAGCCATTAAGAGAGGATATAGGAGACATGATACAAAATGAGTTACCTCCCTAGATGTGTAAATGAGTCCACTAAAAGAAATGTTAATCCTGCAAACCAGTAAACATTAATCCAATATGAATAATAAGCTCTCCCAGGATAGGCCTCTAAAGTCAAAAATTTCTTTCCCTTATGAGAAAGAACTAGTTAGTATTTTATAGCAATAGAACCCTCATTAAAAGCTAATAATAAAAGTTCCTTAGATGAGAGAAAATTTAGAAGAATGAAATTGCTGAGAAAGTGTATAGAGCCAGGAAGGAGGGAAAGAAAATAGTAGTTAGCTAGAAAAGAAATGGAAAGTATACTCTAAATTTTGAAGACAAAATTTATTTGAGGGGGGAGAAATGTAATATCTGATTCTCTGAAAACAAGAGAAAACATGAGAAATGTAATGTAAGGTTTCTCCATAAATGAATGAAATTCACTGGATATAAAAAGGAAGTCCTCTGAAATGATGTAGTTAAGGTCCCAAAAAATTTGGGAAGCATTCTAGACTCCTAAAAAAAAGAATCCCAAGCTCAGACGAAAAGAAAAATAGAGCTAGAATGAAGAAACAATTTCTTACGAAAAGCTTACGAAATGTAATGGCATTTTCATAATTTTGAGCAAATTTTGAAATTCACACAAGAGGGCTTTTTAAATGAAATTTTTGAAATTTACATTTCTCCCCCCTTAAATAAATTTCATCCTCAAAATTTAAGGTACACTTTCTTCTTATTATTTTTCTTTTCTAGCTAATATTCTTTTCTTTCCCTTCTTCCTAACTCTATATGCTTTTCTCAGTGATTTCACTCATTTTAATTTTTCTCTTAGCCAAGGAATTTTTTATTACTAGCCTTTAATGAGGGCTCTATTGCCATGATGTACTAGCTAGTTCTCTCTCATAAAGGAAAGAAATTCCTAACTTTGGAGGCTTATCTTGGGAGAGCTTACTAATTATATCAGGTTAATGTTAACCCGTTCGCAGGATTAATGTTTCCTTTAGTGGACTCATTTACATATCTCAAGAGATAACTTATTTCATATCATGTCTCCTGTATCCTTTCTTAGTAGCTTCTCATAACATCTCATCATCTTTTGTAATCATTAGAGCTATCAGAGGTTTTTGTCTATCTGCTTATTTATACGTTTCATCCACTATTTATCTCTACGTTCTTTCTTATCAGCTCATCCCATGATTACAGTTCACATTTCTTTCTAGCATAGGCCTCACATCTTAGTTACTTATTAGGATTACAACTCCTTTGCGGAGTTTCTAGTTTTAATGATCCTAGCTTCTCTATTTACTACTACATCTGTCTTTGTAGGCCAGGACTTTTTTCTCACTTTCTTTGCTCACTTATAGTGGCATTTTATAGTCCCTCATTTCAATACTGATTGGCCTAACATATATCTCATACTAGCACTGAAGAGCTACTACACTGACTATTACTGAGTTTTGGTGGGATGTTAGCTATTCTCATAGTTTTGCTCATTAGAGATATATTGTACCACTTACCTCATATAAAATTGCACCTGACCCCTTTCTGAATACATAAGCTAGCATGCGGGGATCTCTATATCCCTCAATCAAGGCTACTATTTGCTTGGTAGTGGTTCATCTGGCTCTAACTCTCAAAAGTTAATTTCTTGCTTTCCTCATCCTATACACTATGCTCATCTCTAAAGGGAGCTAGTCAGTGGTCTAACTGTCTGAGTAAAGCCTTCATATCTCTATGGCAATGGTTTACCAGACTTAGAAGATCTGCAGTCTCTGAGATAAAGGCTAGTTGAAACTATATTGATCTCTGAGACTAAATACTCTATAAAATTATCTCAGGTCGTCATCTTACCAGAGAATTATCATGCTGCAGCTAGGGCTCTCTGTAACTCTGTGGGATCTACTGTGACCCCTGGGTCTACTGCGACCTCTCATAGCCCTACTAGGGTTTACTGCAACGCTGTGCTATGCTAGGATCTACTACGATCCATCTTTAGGAGATGTGAAAGCCTAAGATTACAGTATTTGACAGTAAAATACATGCTTACTAAGTCCGATAACTATCACCCATAATAGCTGAGGCTAAACTCAGAGATGCATCATGCTCTTCATGTGAAGTGGGTTCTGTGTGATTTGATTCTCTAGGATCCTGTCATGCTAATACTTAGGAGCATCTTAATGTTCATTCATCGCTCCCCATGGGATCCTCAGGTTCCCACTTTAGCCTCTTTCTTTTCTTACTCTATTAACTTAATTACCTTAACTATACTCAGCTATCTTTCCTCTCATATCCTGTAATTTCTAACTATGCTCACGTTATGCTTTTAAGTACTTTGGCATTAAGGCATCTCACACTCTGAGTGTGGTTAACATTTATGGCAAGAGAGAGGCTATATACTAGTCCCTACTCATTTTGTTTACACATACTATAAAGGACCCAAATCATACATACTGAACTCATGCTATCTAGATCTGAACATTCTTTACTGGGGATTTCTCTCTACATGCTTTTTTTTTCTTATTATTATGATATTAATGGAATCCCTTTACCTCTCTTTTTTAACTTATCTCATTCTTTAACTAACTAGGATACCTTTCGATTATCAGGACACTTAGGCAATTGATGTCATCGTTTGCTACACATTCAAGTTACATTACTATTAGGTTAATCAGGCCTAATATCATGTAACTATTGTTGCAAGTAAATCATAACATCAAACACTAAGACACAGGTACTTCATGACTGAACTCAAGGCTACTATCACCTATATATTGCAAGTTTTCCAATAATCTAAAGTATCCCTCTCTTATTTCTCTCTATCAGCCCTATTCTCGTAGAGTACTCAGAGAAAGTAGGATTCTCCCTCTACTACATCTCGAGATCTCTTTGCATTGCCTGACTATTTTTACTTCGGGCAGTATCATGCTAAAAGGGCATCTATACTAAGGACAAGTGTGCTTTCTTAAGTATTCAAGCACATTAATTGAATATCTATTCTCAATCTAATATGTTCTCTGCTTGAACAATGTCATATCTTCTCTTTCTACCTTTCTTATTCTTTTACTTAGGTAAAAGGATGTTTTACTACTAGCTGTTTTTATTATCAGTTCAAGTTTCTTTACACTCAAGAGCACTTGCATTTTCTTGGGGTTTCTCCACTTATTCACTCTCTGTAACATCAAGGGGGTCTACCTTTCGCTCATACTCTTATTTTGCTCTTAGCTAAACTATCCCTTGGTAAGAAGGATTCTATTTTATATAATCTTAAAAATTTCATTTTATGGTGCTCTCGGCTTACACTCTTTCTTTACATAACACAACGCTCGCCTTCTTAGGTGGTCTCTAGCTCCCTTGAGCTTCCCTGAGGGTATTAAGGCACTAACTGTCTATCTCAACTTATTTATACATTTGAATTAAAGCAGGGCTTCTTCTCTGTTTAATCTCTTTAGCCTCATCCCCAGGAGCATAATATACTGATCTCAGGGTTCTACTAACCCAATCCCAGACATATACTCTCAATGTCTGGATTCTATCTTACTGAAAACTTATGCTCTACTAGGGGCTCTAATCATGCATGTGCCTTAACCCCTGCATTCTCATATTAGGGAGCTTGTCTAATTAACTATTTCACCCCTATCTATTTACCTTTTTGGGCTTAGTCTACTTATTTGGTCATTATTAAAGTGAGGGTACCTTTTTTGTAGCTAGTTTCTCAGCTCTTCCTCGCTTCCCTTATCACTATACTTTATGACTCAGGGGGGTCTCTCTAGGGAAATTTGCTAAATACAGCTGGGTGTTTTTCTCGACATCAAGATGTTTCTTCTTTTCTTTCTCGATCCAGGGAGAACTTTCACTGAACCTTTTATGGACCTGGACAATGCTACTAGTCATCTTCCCTAAGCTTCAGCTTATGCTCAGCCTGGACTAGCCATCTCATCAGATTTGTAACTTACTAACTATCCTCATTCTTTTTCTGAGTCTCTGTTACTAGGATACTCATACTTACCTTTAAGTATTACCTATGAGGTATACCTTTCTAGGCCACTCACTATGTGCCTCACTGTTGGTAGTCTTATCTTAGGTTATTTCAAGGCTACACTGACATTTTATCATTCAGTGTCTTATTGAGTAGCACTCTAGGTTGGAGTCAATGCCTCATAGGCCGGTCTTAACAACCTTATCATTCCTATGTCTAACTTTTTTTATATTAAGCTCTTTTCTCAATCTCATTTACTAGGCCCACAAATTTCTTACTAACCTTCCGTGACTGTTCATTACTCTTTTTCCCTACTTATACTAAGGGTTCCTGCTCTCTGTGGGTTATCTGGCCCCTTATTAACTCATTTCTCAAATTGGCTAGAATATGACCAACAAGGTAATTTCTTAATTGGCCATGGCGAGGAACTCTCTAGATTACTTCGCTGCTTCATGGAATAATTGGTCACGGCTAAGTGATTAATTGGCCGAGGCTAACAGCCTCTGATTTACTTACTTTTTCATGGATTAGAATTTCATCTTTAGCTATCAACCCTAGCCTCATTGCCTCTATATCTAGCCTGTCAACAAACTAGAGGGTTCTACTTCTTGCTTCATTCACGCATATATAGCTATCACCTTTGGGCTATCAGGCTCTAGGATGTAGCTTGTAATTCGACCTCTGGCCTGAGAGAATTAGCTTTTTAGGCTTTGAAATTCATCTAGACATTTGGGTGTTGTGGCTAGGGGATGATTCTTTTTCTTACTTCCCCTCTAAATCAATCTCATGCAGCTGTAGTCTCATTTCATACTACACTACATCCTACTTGTCTCTAAATGAGGCGAGACAATTGAGAATGACTTGAGTATAAACTAGGGAGAAATAGACCTCAAGTACTCTCTCTAGCAAGCCTCTTCCTATCAACGAGATCATTTCTCATTGTTTATATCTGGGGCTTGCCACTAATCCCGGTGAGCTATCACATCTTGTCAGGCTTTAGTCGTCAGATCCCTTAATGTCGCTTAATCTTAGCTCAGCTCAAGCTACTCTAGAGGCCACTCTTTCTGTTACAATTCCCATGCCCCATCTTATATTTGTTCTATGGAAACCATATAGTGGCATAGGGAGTTATGAATAAAAATACATTTCTTTACTGGTAAAATTTTTCTTTCGGAGTCCCGTAGGCCATATGAAAGCATCTATCACTTTCTCATACTTAAACACATGAATATAACTCATTTCTATCATCAAATTTTGCCTACAACTCATGGAAAGCAAAGGAGCATATGAAATCCGTGTTTGCATTTTCGGCCAGGATTTCCTCTTTTCTGTCACAAACTTTGGAAAATCATAACTAAATCTAGAAAATCAAAAACATGCAATCTTGGTCATTCTGGAAATCTTGGGATGTCTAATTCATCATAAAAATATATACAAGTCGTAACATCCCACACATAGAGCATTTGATATGCGAAATAGTCTGGAGGTCGAACTGGATCCAAATGCTGTCACAATTTACTGATATGAACTTCAAAAATGTCCAATTAATTCCACAGAAATCCAATCCATGCAAATGATACCAATATGGAAATATGTGGATGATAAATAGACAGGAAAAATATCTCCAGATCAGTTCATGAAGCTCAGATCTCAGAAATTGATGGAACAGTACTTCTGGTCGGGCTAGGTTACTGATACTGGATAGAAACTTCAAAAATTCATATCTCCCTCTCTAGACCTCCAAATGAGGTGCTTCTAGTTGGCATTAGTCACTGTGATTATCTAGTTTCTCTGTAAAAAATTTCGTGGCAATTGGACATCATTTGAATTTCGGGTGACAGAAAACAATTTCGGACCAAATGAATAGTGCAGCAACCAAAAACATGAATTTTGCCAATTTTGAAAAATCCTCAAATATTCTGTAGACCTCCAAAAATTATGATCTTTAGCTTTCCAAAAAGCTCTCAATGAGACATAATTTCATGCCAAATCTCAGATCAAGACTAACTCATTTGGCTAAAAAGTGATATAGGGTTCCATTATGGTCAAATTTGGCTCCATATGAGGTACCAAATTTGCCAAATGGCCTTCCCTTGATTTTCTTCATGGAAGAAGCTTATGGGGAGCATCTTAGGTGTCTCAAGAACTCATTTAAACTCTTACTTAGACCTAAGAATCATCATACAATTTCAAAAATTGGAAGGTGCACTTAAAACCCTAGATTTTGCATCTTGATTTCTAATGCCTATTTCTTGGTTTTCTTTGCATATTCTTATTCCTCTCCATCAAATACCTAAGAATCATGCTTGGTTGGGCTTGAAATTTTACTCCCTAGGGCAGAACACATGTGGGGCGAAATGGAGAAGAAAGGCCATGCAAGGTATCAACCATAGGATGCATTTTTACCTTGTTTCCTTGCTTAGTTTGGCTTGAATCTTGATTTCTCCAAGCTCCTCTCTTCAAATCCGAACTTTCCCTTGAATATCTCCCTTGAATCAGATTTATAAACCTCATTTTAATCCAAGGAAAGAAAGGAGAATGAAGGAGAGGTGGTGGAAGTGGAGAAAAGTAAGGAAAATTGCCATGAAAACATACCTTAAGCTTGGCTTTCTTCCTCCTTCTTCTTCCTCTCTTGGGCGCCTCTCCCTTAGGGTTCTTCTTCTGATTTGGGGCTGGAAAATCTGAAGTGAAATGAGGGCAAGTGTGAGGCGCCACCTATATACAGCTATGGTAAAAGGACTTTTTCAAAAATTCCCATTTTGCCATTCATACTTTGCATTTTTGTTTCTCCTTCGTTTTAGCTCCTTTTTGAGAACCATATTTCCATTACAAAATTTAGGTCCTCAATTAAGTAAAATGCCTCTGGAATCACTCAAATTGGAGCTAAAACCTTCCTGAATCGATTCGTCAAAGTTCAGGCACACCGACATTGGAAAACGTCCATCGAAGGGGATTTAACTCTCCCAGGGCTTCCCATAGTTTTTAGGGCCTCTGAGAACCCCGAAGAACTCAAAACTTTCATTTATAAAGTCCTCCTGTGTGAATTCCAAAAATTGCTTGAAGTTACGAAAATGCCATTACGTTTCGTAGGCTTTTCGTGAGAAATTGTTTCTTCATTCTAGCTCCATTTTTCTTTCCGTCTGAGCCTGGGATTCTCATATTTAGGAGTCTAGAATGCTTCCCAAATTTTTTGGGACCTTAACTCCATCATCTTGGGAGACTTCCTTTTGTATCTAGTAAGTTTCATTCGTTAACGGAGAAACTATACGTTACGTTTCTCATGTTTCCTCTGGTTTTCAGGGAATCAAATGTTACATTTCTCCCCCCTTAAATAAATTTCATCCTCAAAATTTGGGGTACACTTTCTCTTACTCTTTTCTGACTAACTGTTCTTTTCTTTCCCTTCTTCTTGGCTCTATACATTTTCTCAACGATTTCATTCTTTCGAATTTTCTCTTAGCCAGGGAACTTTTATCACTAGCTCTTAGTAAGGGCTCTATTGCTCTCAAATACTAGCTAGTTCTTTTCATAAGGGAAAATAATTTCTGACTCTGGAGGCCTATCCTGTGAGAGCTTACTAATCATGTCGAGTTAATGTTAACTCATTCGCAGTATTAACATTTCTTTTAGTGGACTCATTTACACATCTCAAGAGGTAACTTGTTTCATATCACGTCTCTCAGATCTTCTCTGAATGGCTTCTCATAATATCTCATTATCTTTTCTAATCATTAAAGCCATCGGAGGTTTCTGTCTGTCTACTCATTTACATGTTCCATCCACTGTTTATCTCTACGTTCTTTCTTACCAGCTCATCCCATGATTACAATTCACATTTCTTTCTGTCATAGGCCTCATATCTTAGTTACTTACTGGGATTACAACTTCTTTGAGGAGTTTCTACTTTTAATGATCTTAATTTCTTTATTTACTATTACATATGTCTCTATAGGTCAGGACTTTTCTCATTTTCTTCGCTCACTTATAGTGGCATTATATAGTCCCTTATTCCAACACTGATAGGCCTAACATATGTATCTCATACTAGCACCAAAGAGCTACTACTACTGACTATTGCTAAGTTCTGGTGGGATGCTAGCTATTCTCACAGTTTTGCTCACTGGAGATGTACTGTACCACTTACCTCATGTACAAATTGTACCTGACCCCTTTTTGAATTCTTAGCATGCGGGGATCTCTCTATCCCTTAGTTAAGGCTACTGTCTGTTAGGTAATGGTTCATCTAGCTCTAACTCTAGAAAGCTAATTTCTTGCTTTTCTCATCCCATACTCTATGCTCATCTCTAGAAAGAGCTAGTCAATGGTCTAACTGTCTGAGTAAAGTCTTCATTCTCTGTGGCAATGGTCTACCAAACTTAGGAGGTCTGTAGCCTCTGAGATAAAAGTTAGCTGAAACTGTATTGGTCTCTGAGACTAACTGCTCTGTAAAACTATCTCAGGCTGTCATCCCTACCAGAGATCTATCATGATATGGCTAGGGCTCTCTATAACTTTGTGAGATCTACTGTGACCCCTAAGTCTTCTGTGACCTCTCAGAGCCCTATTAGGGTCTACTGCAACCCGCTATGCTATGCTGGGATCTACTACGATCTATCTCTGGGAGACGTCAAAGCCTAAGATCACTGTATCTGACAGTAAAATATATGCTCACTAAGTCCAATTACCATCGCTCATAATAGCTGAGGCTAAACTCAGAGGTACATCGTGCTCTTCATGCAAAGTAGGTTCTGTATCATCTAATTTTCTGGGATCCCATTATATTGATACTATGGAGCATTTTAATTTTCATTCATCGCTCCTCATAAGATCCTCAGATTCCCACTCCAGCCCCTTTTTACTTGGGCTTTCTTTTCTTATTCTATTGACTTACTTATACTTGTTTTATCCCTTCTCTCATATCCTGCAGTTCTCACTATGCCCATGTTTTACTCTTAAGTGCCTTGGCACTAGGGCATCTCACACACTGAATACGGTGAACATCTCTAGCAGGAAAGAGATTATACACTAGTCCCTATTCATTTCATTTACATATACTATAAGGGACTCGGGCTATGCATACTATATCTAAACATTTTCTACTGGGGATTCCCTTTTGCATGTTTTTCTTACTATTCTAATATCACTAGAATCCTTTTACCTTTCTTTTTTTGACTCATCTCATTATCTAGCTAACTAGGATACCCTTTGATTATCGGGACACTTTGGTGATTGATGTCATCATTTGCTACACACTCAAGCTACATTACTATTAGGTTGATCAGGCCTAATATCATGTAACCATCGTTACAAGCAAACCATAACATCAAACACTAATACACGAGTGCCTCATGCCTGAGCTCAAGGCCATTTTCGTAAAGTGCTCAAGGAGAGTAGGATTCTTCATCTACTACATCCCAAGACCTCTCCGCATTGCCCGACTATTTTTACTTCGGGTAGTATCATGCTAGAAGGGCATCTATGCCAAGGACAAGTGTGCTTTCTTAAGTACTTAAGTACATTAACTGCATATCTAATATGTCCTCAGCTTGAACACTGTTATGTCTTCTCTTTCTACCTTTCTACCTTTCTTATCCTCTTACTTAGGAAAAAGGATGTTTTACTACGGGTTATTTCTGTTGTCAGTGTAAGTTTCTTTATGCTTGAGAGCACCTGTATTTTCCCGGGTTCCTCTACTAATTTACTCTCTGTAACATCAAGGGGGTCAAATTTTTGTTCATACTCTTACTCTATCCTTAACTAGACCATCCCTTGGTAAGAAGAATTTTATTTCATATAATCCCAAGAATTTCATTATATGGCACTCTCAGCTTACACTCTTTCTCTATGTAATGCAAGACTTACCTTCTGAGGTGGTCCTTAACTTCCTCGAGCTTCCTTAAGGGTACTAAGGCACTAACTATTTATTTCAGCTTATTTTTATGTTTGGATTAGAGCTGGGCTTTTTCTCTATTTAATTTCTTTAGCCTCATCCCCAGGAGCACAGTATGCTATTTCTAGGGTTCTGTTGACTCAATCCATAACACATTTTCTCAATGTATGGATTCTACCTTACTGAAACTTATGTTCTACTGGGTGCTCTAATCACTCACGTGCCTTAACCCTGTATCCTTCTCATATTAGGGAGCTCGTCTAACTAACTATTGGACCCCTATCCGTTTACCTCACTGACTCAGTTTACTCATTTAATCATTACTAAAGCGAGGGTATCCTTTCCATAACTAGTTTCTCAACTCTTCCATGCTTCCTTTGTCACTATGCTCTACAATCAAGAGGTCTATCTAGGGGAATTTTCTATCCATTACTGGATGGTTTCCCTGACATTAGGATGTCTCATCTGTCCTTTTTCGATCCAGGGAGAACTTTCACTAAGCTCTTCATTCACATATCTCACCTGGAACGATGCTTCTGGTCCTCTTTCCTAAGCTTTAGCTTATGCTCTGCCTGGGTTAGCCATCTCATTGGACCTGTTGGGGAAGGCTGGAACGTGGTTTAAGAGAGCAAAAAGTAACTTTTCCTTTTTGCATTTTAGTCCCTATTTTTGTTCTTATCATTTTAGCTCAAATCAACTCCTTTTTGAAATCCATTTTTTCCATCATATTCCTTAGGCTCTCAATCATAAGAATCACCTTTGGAATCACTAAAAAAGGATCTAAAACCATTTCGAACCATTCGATCAAAGTTTTAGTCAACCGACGACCGAAATCACTCACCGGAAGTGTTTCACCAATGTTTTAGCCATTTCTGAAATTGCAAAAAGCTCTAGCCAAGGCATCATGTGGAAGGAGAAACAACAAAGGAGAAGAAGAAGCCTTGAATAGGTATGAAAGGGTGTGTTTTCTTCCTTTTGTCTTTACAATAAATATTCCCCTCCTTCTCCTCTATATTTCCATGGATTCAGAATGTATTTTGATGCTATTTTGGTTCTGGTCCAGTAAGGAGAAGTTAGGATTGGAGGGAAGGCTTGGGTGGAAGAGGAAGCCATTTGGAAGAGCAAGAATTTAAGATAGGTTTCCATTCCTTTCCATTGCTTTTCTTGCACTTCTTGCTTGTTCTCCTCCACATGAACTTCGTGCAACCTAGAGCCCATCCAAAGGGAGTTGAATTTTGACCATACCAAGGGAAGAACAAGTGATTTAGAGTGTGAAAATTTAGAATAGGCAAGTGGAAACAAAAAGAGAGCCTTAAAATTCAAGTTGGCGCAACTTGGGGCTTTGAAATAAATGATGAAATCTGATTTTTCTTAGAGGTATTCTAGTTTATGTAAGACATGTTTTGAGTCCCTTAAACCCCTAAGAAGTTACATATGTGACATTCCTTCTAAGAAAACAAAGCAAAGTTCAAGGGCTCTTTTTATGATGTATATCTTGGCCACACAAGGTCTGGTCACCTAGGGAGTGTTTTAATTGTTCTAAGCCTAGAATGGGACTTCTTATAATGGTAGAAGGTGGGAGGAATCCTTGAAAAAAATTTAGAAGTCATAGATTGGAAGATGAGGCAATGGCTTCCATAATGTGACCTTATGAAGTAACTTGTGTCTAGGCTTTTATAAATGAATATGTAATGGCTCCAAAGACCTTAAATGAGGTTAAGAGGCCTAGGAATGAGAAAAAAATAGAGCCAAGAACTTGAATTATATGGTTGCTTCAATAGGCCATTTATGGAACCATTATGTGACTTATGGAACCAAATATGTTCTTAAATATAAGTTTAATGTCCTAGCTTATTTCAAGAGTGTAATTAGCTTCCACATGATGTGTCTAGGCCAAGAAAAATGATCTCTACCCTCTTGGGTGTGTGAGGTCAAGGGAGAGGATTCAAGACTTAAGGAAAAAGTGTATAAATGTAAGTAAGGTAGCTCTCTCTCTTTTTTCCCATGCATGAATGAATGTCTACATTGTTTTTGAATATATGTATGAGTATTTTAAGCTATGAATTGTATTTTAGTATGATGCCTATGTTCCATGGAACCACAGTATTGCACTATGTATTCAAATGATGCCTATAAATATTGCATTAGTTTGCTTGAATGTAGAGAGGTCAAGAACCTTCTATTTTCAATGAGGATGAGCGAAGAACCCTTGAAAGTGGTTGAGACCAAGAGAAAGTCTCCCAAGAGCAAGGCTTAATTCAAGGCCTTTGAGAAAAAGGGTGAGGCAAGTCCAAGAACCTTGAAGAAAAAGTGGGTGAGGCTAATCCATTCATTTGGCAAGCCTAAGTATGTTATGTGTGCTTTGTGTAAATGCCAAGAATGTGTTTTGCACCATTTTTTATATTGATATGCCATGCATGCATCCTTAACACTTGTATTACATTCTTTATGCATGATTGAATGGGAGATGAGCTATTGGGATTCTTAGAATCTCACTCTTCCCTCCCAATTACTTAATATGCCTAGGTAGATCAAGAGAGCAAGGAAATGAGAGCCACCACACTTAGAAACAAGAAGATTAGCAATGGAGTTATAAAATATTTGTATTATAGCCATATGGTTGTCACATGATGTATCTCCATAATGTATATAATGTATGAGCTTATGAATATTTATAAAAGTATGTCCAATTAATTCTACAAAAATCCAATCCATGCAAATGATACCACTATATAAATCTGTGGATGTTAAATAGAGGGGAAAAATATCTCTAGATCAGTTCATGAAGCCCAGATCTCAAAAATTGATGGAACAGTACTTCTGGTCGGGCTAGGTTACTGATACTGGACAGAAACTTCAAAAATTCATATCTCCCTCTCTAGACCTCCAAATGAGGTGGTTCCAGTTGGCATGAGTCACTGTGATTATCTAGTTTCTCTGTAAAATATTTTGTGGTAATTCAACATCATTTGAATTCCAGGTGACAGAAAACAATTTCGGACCAAATGAATAGTGCAGCGAACCAGAAACATGAATTTTGCCAATTTTGAAAAATCCTCAAATATTCTGTAGATCTCCAAAAATTATGATCTTTAGCTTCCCAAAAAGCTCCCAATGATACATAATTTCATGCCAAATCTCAAATCAATACTAACTCATTTGCCTAAAAAGTGACATAGGGTTCCATTATGGTCAAATTTGGCTCCATATGAGGTACCGAATTTTCCAAATGGCCTTCCCTTGGTTGTGGAACCTTTTGGGCAAGTCCAAAAGTTCATTTGGCACTTAAGTGAGCTGCCCAAATGGTCCCAAATCTCATGCATCTCATTTTGGCCATTCAATCCTCACTTATGCATACATTCATCAAAATCCCATATTGCACACCTTGGCCTTCCATACTCAAAATAAGTGCTATAGGTCATATATCATTTTCATACATCTAAACATCACATAATAGTATATTTACACATGTCTTATGGTTCATGGTACATATATAACATCATATGCATTATGAACTATCATTATGGTTCCAAAATGGCTAAAATAACATATAGGCTTGTCAATCCTTGCTCTTCATGATTGTTGGCTCCCTTCACCCATAATTACTTAGTCCACCTAGCATGTTAGATCATTGGAGAGGAGGGGATGAGATTCAAAGAATCCCAATAGCTCATCTCCTATTCAATCACACATAATATGTGCAAAGCAAGCTTTACAAATGCATGCATGGAGGAAATAAAAGCCATGGACATTTTAAAGCAAACTTGGCATGTGAACAACTCATACAAATCATGCAAGAGCTCATCAAGCATTTGGATTGGCCTCACACTTCTCCTCATAGATTTTGGACTTGCCTCACCCATTATTGAGCATTTCGAACTCAACCATACTCTTGGAAGTCCACTTTGCTTTTGGGAGACTCTTTACTTTGTCTCAACCAAGCTTAAGGGTTCTTGGCTCATCCTCACCCAAGGGAAGAGTTCTTGGCCTCCCTACACTTAAGTAAACTCATACAAACATCATGCACTCATTAGAAAACATAACATGGCATCAGGGATCATAGCATATAAAGGAATGCTAGCATACTTTTCATAGCTTGAAATTATACATACACACATTCTAAAACAAGCTAAACACACATCCATGCATGAGAGAAGATGGAGAGAGCTACCTTGTATACAAGCACACACTTTTTCCTTAGCTTTCAAGCCTCCTCTTTCTGCCACATACCCACAATTTAGTGGAGATGGTTTCTCTTAGCCTAGATACAATTTATGGGAGCCAATTAGGTTCATGAAACAAACTCTAAGGTCATACAACTTGCTTAGATACTAGATTGCTCTATAGGCTCCATTATGGTCCATAAATGCACCTAATGAAGCAATACCCCTCAAACAATTTTGAGGCTCCATTCTTTCCTCTCAAATATGATTCTTGACTCCTTTTAAGCCTCTTGGAGTCATCACACAATTAAAACAAAGAGCCTAACATCATGTTGCTTCTTTAGGTCATAATATGGAACCTAAGGCACCAAATCACTTTTTATGAGTTCTAAATTTTTTCCAAGGCTTCTCTTCATCTTCACTCATCAAATATGACTCAAGAATGGCCTTAGAAAAATTTAAAACTCCCCCTACCTACACAAACAAGCCTAGGCCGAGACATAGGCTTCCTTTGGGCTTCTTGGGGTTCTCTTGATTTTCTTCATGGAAGAAGCTTATGGGGAGCATCTTAGGTGTCTCAAGAACTCATTTAAACTCTTACTTAGACCTAGGAATCATCATACAATTTTAGAAATTGAAAGGTGTACTTAAAACCCTAGATTTTGCATCTTGATTTCTAATGCCTATTTCTTGGTTTTCTTTGCATATTCTTATTCCTCTCCATCAAATACCTAAGAATCATGCTTGGTTGGGCTTGAAATTTAACTCCCTAGGGCAGAACACATGTGGGGCGAAATGGAAGAGAAAGGCCATGCAAGGTATCAACCATAGGATGCATTTTTACCTTGTTTCCTTGCTTAGTTTGGCTTGAATCTTGATTTCTCCAAGCTCCTCTCTTCAAATCCGAACTTTCCCTTGAATATCTCCCTTGAATCAGATTTATAAACCTCATTTTAATCCAAGCAAAGAAAGGAGAATGAAGGAGAGGTGGTGGAGGTGGAGAAAAGTAAGGAAAATTGCCATGAAAACATACCTTAAGCTTGGCTTTCTTCCTCCTTCTTCTTCCTCTCTTGGGCACCTCTCCCTTAGGGTTCTTCTTCTGATTTGGGGCTGGAAAATCTGAAGTGAAATGAGGGCAAGTGTGAGGCGCCACCTATATATAGCTATGGTAAAAGGACTTTTTCAAAAATTCCCATTTTGCCCTACATACTTTGCATTTTTGTTTCTCCTTTGTTTTAGCTCCTTTTTTAGAGTCATATTTTCCATTACAAAATTTAAGTCCTCAATTAAGTAAAATGCCTTTGGAATCACTCAAATTGGAGATAAAACCTTCCTGAACAGATTCGTCAAAGTTCGGGCATACCGACGTTGGAAAACGTCCACCTGAGGGGATTTAACTGTCCCGGGGCTTCCCATGATTTTTAGGGTCTCTGAGAATCCCGGAGAACTCAAAACTTTCATTTAAAAATCCCTCCTATGTGAATTCCAAAAATTGCTCGAAATTACAAAAATGCCATTACATTTCGTAGGCTTTCTGTGAGAAATTGTTTCTTCATTCTAGCTCCGTTTTTGTTTTCGTCTGAGCATGGGATTCTCATGTTTAGGAGTCTAGAATGCTTCTCAAATTTTTTGGGACCTTAACTCTATTATCTTGGAGGACTTCCTTTGTATTCGGTAAGTTTCGTTCGTTAACGGAGAACCTGTATGTTACGTTTCTCACGTTTCCTCTGGTTTTCAGGGAACCGGATGTTTCACTTTCCCGGTATCTACTACTCTAAGACCATCATACAACTTTCTCATCATGAACTTAGCCACAAACTATCCTTACACACTCAACATGTTTCATTTAAAACTTTACCTATCCATTCAAGCCTTTACATAACCCTATTGCTACATCCTTAAGTCAAATCCAATTTGAAAGAGCCTGGAACTTTGCTCTGATACTAATAAATGTAATATGTTATATTTATAACTCATTTCATCCACATTTTCATGCTCATATGATACATCCCATGAAGGAGGTGAGAAAAATCCATTAAAATAATACATTTCTTTGCGTTGCATTGCGTATAAAAATTTCATTTGGTGTCAAGTGGACCATGTGAGCTCAGACATCACATTATCATATTTAATTACATGAATACAACTCATTTGTATTATCAAATGTGGCCTACATCTCAAGGAACTTGAAGGGAAGAATGAAATAATACATACATATTTTGGGGTAGATTTTTCCACTTTTCTATCGTAATTTTGGAAAATCATAACTAATTCTAAAAAAATTAAAATCATGCATTCTTGGACTTTCTAGGAAGCTACAAATGTCTAAATAATACTAAAAATATGTCCAGACCATAACATCCAACACATAGGATGTTGACATGCAAAATGGTCCAAAGGTCAGGCTATGCATAGGTGCTGTCATAGATTTCTGTAGCAAAATTTGAAAATGTCCAATTAATTTCAAAAAAATCCAATCCATTCAAATGATAGAAATTTGGAAAGCTATGGATGTTAGCTAGAGAGAAAAAATAACTCTAGACTAGCTCAGACCTCGAAATCTAATCAAACAATAACAGAGGTCAGCTGGAGTTCTTAATACTAGATAGAATTTTTAAAAATTCATATCTCCCTCTCTAGACATCCAAATGAGGTGCTTCTAGTTGGTACAAGTCACTATAAATGTCTAGTTTCTTAGTATAAACTTTTGTGGAAATTGGACATCATTTGAGCCCTGTGTGATAGATTTCATTTTTGGATCAGTATAAATAGTGACATGATCAAAACTAAAAAATTTTTCAACTTTTGAAAATTCATCAAATATTCTCTAGACCTTCAAAAATTCTATTCTTTAGCTTCTCAAAAAGCACTCAACAAGCTCTACCTACATGCAAAATATTAGATCAAGAAGAGCTCATTTGGATAAAAGTGATATAGGGTTCTATTATGGTCAATTTTGGCTCCATATGGGATACTAAAATGTCCAAATAGCCTTCCTTGGGGTTTGGCACCTCTTGGGAAAGTCCAAAAGCATAATTAGGACTTGTATGAGCTACCCAAATGGTCCTAACCCTCATGCATCCCATTTTGGCCATCTCATCCATACATATGCATAATTCCATAAACTAATTCAAGAAGCTACATTGCCCATACATACTCAATTTGCATACTAGTGGTCACATAATACATTCTCCCCATTTAAACATAACATATTATCATATATACATATGTTCCAAAGGCCATAGACCATTTACAACAATAATTTATATCATTAGGTATCATTATGGCTTCAAGGAGCAAAAACCATACATATTGGTGTCAATCTCTTCTCTTCAAGGTGGTTGGCTTCCATTACTTTGTCCACATAGTCCACCTAGCAGGTTAGATCATTGGAGATGAGAGAATGAGATTCAAAGAATCCTAATAGCTCATCTCCTATTCAATCATACATAAAAAATACAAGCAAAAACCATAAATGCATGTATGGTCATGTTGACATGTGCAAACTTTCAAAAAGCATTTTCATCATTTGAGAATGTCATACATAGCATATAAAGGCTTGGCAAGCAAGTGGATTGGCCTCACCCATTTACTTGTGGATTTGGGACTTGCCTCACCCATTCTTTAAGAGATTCTTGGACTTAACCATACATATTACTTTTGGGAGACTATTTGCTTTGTCTCAACCAATCTCAAGGGTTCTTAGCTCATCCTCACCATGGCTAAAGGTTCTTGGCCTCACCACACTCAAGAAAACCCAAGCACACATAAAAAATATCATATAAGAGCATATTGTGACATCATGGCACCATGGAATTAAAATCATGCTAGAACACTTTTCATGGATTAAAAATACACATACATACATTCAAGACAAGCTAAGCACACATGCATGCATGAGAGAAGTTAGAGAGAGCTACCTTGTACATAATTACACACTTTTTCCTTTGAATCCAAGCTCCCCTTTTCGGTCACACACACACAAAAGTGTGGGGAAGTTTTCTCTTGGCCTAAACACAATTTCTGGAAACCAATTAGGTTCATGAACTTAATTCTAAAGCCATACAATTTGCTTAGACACTAGGTTAGCTTATAACCCTAATATGGTTCCATAATTGTACCTAATGAAGCAACACCCCTCAATTAAATTCTAAGCTCCATTGTTTCCTTTCAAATATGATTCTTGACTCCTTTTAAGCCTCTTGGAGTCATCACACAATCAAAACCAAGAGCCTAACTACATGTTGCTTCTTTAGGTCTCATTATGGAACATAAAACACTAACTCACTTTCTATGGTTTCTAAATTTCTCCTAAGGCTTCCCTTTATATTCATTCATCATATATCACTCAAAAATGGGCTTAAAAAAAATTTAAAACTCTCCCTAGCTACACAAACCCCTTTAGGCCGAGGCTTTAGAAGGAATGGGGCTTTTTGGAGTTTGCCTTGTCTTCTCAAAGGAGGATGCATACGAGGAGCCTCTTAGGAATCTTCGGAGCTCATTTAAACTCTTATTTAGGCTAAGAATCATAATACAAAATCAGATTTTATAAGGTGCACTTGAAACCCTAGGTTTTGCACCTTGAAATTCTATGGCCTTTTCTTGAATTTCTTTGCATATTCTTACTCTCCTCCCTTAAATTCACAGAATTCACCCTTGGTTCCCCTCAAAATTCTAGCCCTCTAGCATCTACATACATGGGGCGAAATATAGAGAAGAAGGGGGGAGGAGTAGCTACCATGGGATGCAAGATTTACCTTTTTTTCTTGCTTTTTCTCACTTGAATCTTGTGTTCTTTGAGCTCCTCTCTTCAAATCTGAATTTTTCCCTCAATTTCTTCTTTAAAACAGATCCATATACTTCATTATAATTATAGGAAATAATGGAGAATGAAGGAGAAGAGGTTTGGAAGAGAAAGAGCATGAAAAACTACTAAGTTTCCATACCTTAAGCCTTTGATTTCTCCTCCTCTTTGCCTCCCTCTTGTGCACCACTCTCCCTAGGGTTTTCCTCTGGTTTTGGGCAGAACTTGGTCATCAAAAATGAAGGGAGAAGAAGGGCTCATCATATATATAGGTGGGAGGAGGTTACACTTTTCAAAAATTTCCATTTTGCCCTTCATTATTGGCATTTTCATTTCTCCTTCGTTTTAGCTCTTTTTTGACAACCGTCTTTTCCATTATGAAATTTAGATTCCTAATTTAGTAAAATTCCTTTGAAATCACTCAAATCGGAGCTAAAACCTTCTCAAATGTATCCATTAAAGTTTAGGTACACCGATGTTGGAAAATATCCACCGGAGGGGTTTTAGCTGTCCTGGAGCTTTACATGGTTTTTAGGGCCTCTGAGGACTATGGAGAACTCAAAAATTTTATTTAAAAAGCCCTCCCGTGTGAATTCCAAAATTTTCTCAAAATTACGAAAATATCATTACATTTCATAAGCTTTTCGTAAGAAATTGCTTCTTCATTCTAGCTCCATTTTTCTTTCTGTGTGAGGCTGGGATTCTCATTTTTAGGAGTTTAGAATGCTTCTCAAATTTTTTGGGACCTTAACTATCTCATTTCGAGGGACTTTCTTTTATATCCGGTGAATTTTGTTCGTTCACAGAGAAGCCGTATGTTATGTTTCTTACGTTTTCTCTGGTTTTCAAAGAACCGAATGTTACACCTCACCCATTTTCTCTAAGAGGTTTTGACTCAACCTTACTCTTGGGAGACTCTTTACTTTGTCTTAACTAATTATAAGGGTTCTTGGCTCATCCTCACCATGGCTAGAGGGTTCTTGGCTTCTTTACACTTAAGCAAACTAAGGCAAGGATATAAAACATCATTTGAATGCATAAAACATCATCATGGTACCATGGAATAAAAGCTCATACTAAAATACTTTTCATAGCTCAAAACATATATACACACATTCAAAGACAATGTAAGCACACATTCATGCATGGGAAAAGGTGGAGAGAGTTACCTTACTTGCATTTACACACTTTTTCCTTGAATCTTGAGTCCTCTCCCTTGACCTCACACACCTAAAAAAGTGGAGATAATTTCTCTTGGCCTCGACACATCATATGGAAGCTAATTACACTATTGAATTACATTCTAAGGCCACATACTCCCTAGAAAAGCTAGGTGACTCATAAGGCTCTTTTATAGTTCAATAATGCACTTAATGAACAACCTTAGGAAAATATCATCTTAGCTCTATTCTCTCCATATACTTTTGATTCTTGACTCCATTTAAACCTCTTGGAGTCATCGTACAATCAAATCAAGGAGCCTAGCTAGGTGTTACTTCTTTAAGCCATAATATGGAACATATAAGGCCATCTTACTATTTATGGTTTCTAAAATTTTTTCAAGGCTTTCTCTTATATTTTCTCATCATACATGATGCAAAACTAAGCTTGTAAGGAATTAAAAGACTCCCTAGGTGCATGAAGTCTCCTTGGCCGAAGTTATGCTTCCATATGGCACTGATGGAGTTGCTTTGCTTTTTTTTATAGAAGAATCATGTAGGAAGCTCTCTTGGTGTTTTAGGAACTCATATGAATACTTAAACATCATAAAATATGGCTAGGGTTCATGATAGAGTTCAAGTTGCAATCAAAACCAATCAAAACCCTAGTCTCCCTATCTTGCAAATTCATGGCTTTTACTTAAATTTCTTTGCATATTCTTATTCTCCTCCCTTAATTTCATAGAATTCACTCTTGGTTCTACCCAAAATTCAAACCCTCTTATAGCTACATATATAAGGCGAAATAGGGAGAAGAAGGGGGAAGGAGTAGCTACCATAGGATGAAGATTTTACCTTGTTTCCATGGCTTTTCTTGCTTGTTTCTCACTTTCCATGGCCTCCTCTCTTCAAATCCGAATTTTATCCACTATTCTTTCCTTAAAATAGATCCATATACTTCAATAACACCATAGGAAAGAAAAGGAAATGGAGGAGAACAGGTTTGCTAAAGAGAAAGCATGAAAAAACCAAGAAATTCCATACCTTTCTTGCATTTTTCTTCCTCTCTTGGTGAGCATCAAAGAGCTACTATTTTCTATAATTTGGGTAGAGGATGTCATGCTTAGGAAGGTGGGAGAGAAAGGGAGAAGTGTGTAGGAGCTTCTAGAAACATACTTTTTCAAAAATTTCAATTTCATCCTTCTATAATAGCAATTTTGTTTCAGCTTCGTTTTTGCTCCTTTTTGAGAACTGTCTTTTCCATTATAAAATTTAGGCTCCCAATTTAATAAAATACCTTTGGAATCACTCAATTTAGAGCTAAAACCTTACCAAACAAATTCATCAAAGTTCGGGCTCACTAACATTGGAAAACATACACCGGAAGGGTTTTACCAGTTCTGGGGCTTTCTATAGTTTTTGGGGCCTCTGAGAACCTTGGGCAACTCAAATTTTCCATTTAAAATCCCTCCTATGTTTTTTTCCAAAAGTTTCACTTATTTATGAAAATGTCATTACGTTTCATCAATTTTTGTTGTATTTTGTTTCTTCATTCTAGCTTTGTTTTTCTTTCCATTTGAGCCTGGGATTCTCATTTTTAGGAATCTACAATGCTTCCCAAATTTGTTTGGACCTTGAATAAGTTATTTTGGGAGATTTTCTTTTATATTTGGTGAATTTCATTTGTTGATGGAGAAATCATACATTATGTTTCTCCCATTTTCTCTCGTTTTCAGAGAACCAAATATTACATTTCTCCCCCTTTAAATAAATTTCATCCTTAAAATTTAGGGTACACTTTCTTTTACTCTTTTATATTCTGGCTAACTGCTTCTTTTCTTTCCCTTCTTCCTGAATCTATAGAATTGGTTAAGAATCAAAAGAATGGCATATGGTTTTAGCTAGGGCTTAGTTTTGGCCTTGAGAGAATTTAAACCTAGAAGAGTTAGTTAATCCCTATAATATCATAATTGAGTTAGAAATGAATTATGGAGATCCCAAAGCCATTAAATTCCCTATAGAGCAAATAAAACTTCATGATTAGAAGGCTATGGGTGTGTCTTGGCTAAAGGGGGGAATAGGCATCTAGGGAAGTTTTTAATTTTCTTTCATTGCTTAAGAGGCCTAAATGAGTAATATAAAGTCTAGATGAACTACTAGTTTGAGGAAAATAATGAGATTTGAAGATGTACAAAATTTGGTATTATGAAAACCCTAATTAACCCTGGGAATGAAATAGGTGATATGGATAGCCTTTTGGACTTGTTTTAGTCATAACAAGTGAGTAAATTAAGATAAATGAGTGATGGAATTGCTACATGAAATATGGAAAATGGAATGTGTTATTTTGGAACACTTAGAGTAACTAAATCCATACTTTAAGACCTAATTTACACATATATTGCTAAAATGAAATTAAATATGTCTTAATTGATTATTTCATACTTTAATTTATGTGTGTAGGCTAAACAAGCGAGGCCACACCAAAATGTGTATCTGAGGCTGTGGGATCAAGAGAAGGAGATTAAGGGAATTGATTGAATTTGTTTTTTATGAGAGCTTTTCCTTCATTCTTATATATATAGTTGGCTTGATTAAGTCATTGGTTACTTGTATATATTATTTCCAAAGGATTGGCTTGTTAACTATTGAATAGAATATGCAATTGCATGATGCCTATTTTCATTTGTGAGTGAGGTGGCTCTTTGATGGGTGAGGCTAGGAAAGTGGGCTTGGGATTGCTTTACCATAGGCCAAGGGTCCCTTTAGGACATGGATTTGCTCTCGTGTATAATATGGCTATGATTGCATAATATGCATAATTGTTTCCAAGTGCTTGAGTGAACCGCATGTGTGTTTGGATGTTGGTTTAACTATTGAGATTTTTTAAATCTCATAATTCCCTATGTCCACTAACCATGGCTAGGTGAAACTCCAAAAAAAGAGAATGATAAGGTAAGGACTTAGAAAGAGTAAATTCTACAAGTGTATGGTCTAGGATATGCTATTGTATATGTGATTATGTAATCCTATATTTTGATGTAATGAAATGCAAACATATCTAAAAGTGTTAGATGTAATATTTGATTCTCTAAAAATGAGAAAAAACACGAGAAACGTAATGTACAGTTTCTTTGTAAATGAACTAAATTCACTGGATACAAAAGCAAGTCCCCCGAAATGGCTTAGTTAAGGTCCTAAAAAATTTAGAAAGTATTCTAGACTCCTAAAAATGAGAATCCCAGGCTCAGACGAAAGAAAAATAGAGCTATAATAAAGAAACAAAATGTAAAGAAAGAGTGACAAAATGTAAAGGCATTTTTGTCATTTTGAGTAAATTTTGGAATTCTCATAGGAGGGCTTTTTAAATGAAAGTTTTGAGTACTCTAGGATTCTTAGAGGCCTTGAAAACCATAAGAAGCCCCAGGACAATTAAAACCCCTTCGGTGGACATTTTTCAACTTTGACTGATTCATTCGGGAAGGTTTTAACTCTAATTTGAGTGATTCCAAAGGCATTTTATTTAACTGGGAACCTAAATTTTATGATGGAAATGACAGTTCTAAAAAAGGAGTTAAAATGAGTCTAAACGGAGCAAAGAGGCACGTAGGGGCAAAATGGTCATTTTGAAAAATTATAAAAGAGGCTTCTTAAGTAAGATTATACCTCATCACCTTTTTCAAGCTTCCATTTGCAGAAAAATGGGCAGCAATGGCATGACATTAAGAGGGGAGAGAGAGAAGAAGTTTAAGCTTTTGTTTAAGTAAGTGAACGGTCCTGTTTCATCCCGTGCCAATTAGCAAAGTTGTTATACTCTCTAAGAGCTCTCTAATGGTGGTTTTTTTTTCTTAAAAACTTGAAGACTCAAGTCTAACCCAAGCCAAAAAGGAACTCTTTTCAAGAAATCAATCAGTGAAAAATAATCTACGTGAAGAGAGCTCCATTTTAAGGTACTTCACTTGAAACATTGCAAAATCTTGTATTTCCAGGCCATTTAAGCTTAGGTTTAGAGAGAGAAAGTGAGAAGGAGATTTTTTTATGTATTCTTGATGGAACCAAAGGTTATGGAGTGTGAGGATTAAGAATATACAATTAGAATTGAAAAGGGAGTTTTAGAATGCAAGTTATGAAATTTAGGAATTTGGTTGCAGGTAGGCTAAGATGAAGCTTCCTAGTAGTAATTTAAGTTGTCTAAGAGTATATATGAGTTCTTAAGATTCTAAGAGGGCCTCCTATATACTTATCCCATCAAAGAAATTAAAACAACTCAATTGGTGCCATATGGAAGCATAGCCTTAGCCAAGGAGGGTTCATGCACCTAGGGAGTGTTTTAATTCCTTCCAAGCTTAGTTTTGCATCATGAATGATGGGAGAGTATAAGAGGAAGCCTTGGAAAAATTTTACGAACCATAGAAAGTGAGATGGCCTTATAGGTTCCATATTATGGTTTAAAGAAGTAACACCTCGCTAAGCTCCTTGATTTAATTGTGTGATGACTCCAAGAGGTTTAAATGGAGTCAAGAATCATAAATAGATAAAGAGAATGGAGTCAAGATGATATCTTCTTAAGGTTGCTTCATTAAGTGCATTATGGAACCACAAAAAAGACTTATGAGTCACCTAGCTTTTCTAGTAAATATATGGCCTTAGAATTTAATTCAAGAGTATAATTGGCTTCCATATGATGTATCTAGGCCAAGAGAAATGATCTCTACTTTCTTGGGTGTGTGAAGTCAAGGGAGAGGACTCAAGGCTTAAGAAAAAAGTATGCAAATGCAAGCAAGGTAGCCCTTTCCACCTTCTTTCATGCATGAATGTGTGCTTACATTGTCTTTGAATGTGTGTAAGTATGTTTTAAGCTATAGAAAGTATTTTAGCATGAGCTCTTATTCCATAGTACCATGATGATGTTTTATGTATGCAAATGATGTTTTATGTACTTGTCTTAGTTTGCTTGAGTGTGAAGAAGCCAAGAATCCTCTAACCATAGTGAGGATGAGCCAAGAACCCTAGAACTTGGTTGAGACAAAGTAGAAAGTCTCCCAAGAGTGAGGTAGACTCTCAAGAGTAAGGTAGACTCCCAAGAGTAAGGTTGAATCAAAACCTCTTAGAGAAAATGGGTTAGGCAAGTCCAAAATCCACAAGTGAATAGGTGAGGCTAATCCACTCATTTGTCAAGCCTATGTATGCTAAACATGATGTGTTCAAATGCCAAGAATGTTTTATGAATGCTCACATATGTCAATATGCCCATGCATGCATTTTTAAGACTTGTATCGTATACTTTATGTGTGATTGAATGGGAGATGAGCTATTGGAATTCTTTGAATCTCATTCTATAACACCTTATATTTCTAACTCATTTCATCACATTAGCATGCTTTACATCACACATTTCACGAAGGAGCAAGAAAAAAAGGATTAAAAATAATGCATTTCTTTTCGTTGAGTCATATATGAAAATTTCATTTGGTGTCACGTGGGCCATGTGAACTCATATATCACATTATCATATTTAATTACATGAATACAACTCATTTGTATCATCAAAAGTGGCTTACATCTCATGGAACTCAAAAGGAAGCATAAAATATACATATTCATTTTCGGCCAGAATTTGCTCATTTCGGTCACAAACTTTGGAAAATCATAACTAATCCTAGAAAAATTAAAATCATGCATTCTTGGCCATTTTGGAAATCTAAATGCTAAAAATACTTTTAGACCATAACATTCAACACAGAAGCGTTTGACATTAAAAATGGACCAGAGGTCCGGCTATCCACTGGTGCTGTCATAGAATTCTGTAGCAAACTTAAAAAATGTCCAATTAATTTCACAAAAATTTGATCCATGCAAATGATGCCAATTTGGAAAGCTATGATGTTAGTTAGAGGGGAAAATAACTCTAGACCAGTTCAGGCATGCCCAGACATTGAACCTTAATCAAACAGTAACTGAGGTCAGCTGGAATTCCTGATACTTGATGGATTCTTTGAAAATTTATATCTCCCTCTCTAGACATCCAAATGAGGTGCTTCTAGTTGGCATAAGTCACTGGGAATGTCTTGTTTCTTTGTATAAAAATTTGTGGCAATTGGACATCATTTGAGCCCTATGTGATAGATTTCATTTTCAGACCTGAGTGAACAGTGACATTCGCCACGACTAATCGGCCTCTGATTGGCTTGCTTTTTCATGGATTGAAATTTCATCTTTAGGTACCGACTCGAGTCTCATTGCCTCTATATCTAGCCCATCATCAAGCTAGAGGGTTTCACCTCTTACTTTATTCGTACATAGCTAGTTACCTCTAGGTTGTCAGGGCTCTAAAAGTTGTAGTTTGTAACTCAAAATCTTGGCCTGAGGGAATTAATCTTTCGAGTTCTAAAACTCACCTAGACATTTGGGTGCTGTGGGCAGGGGGTGACTCTTTTTCTCACTTCCCTTCTAAACTGGTCCTGTGCAGCCATAGTCTCATCTCATACCACGCTGCATCATTACTTATCTCTGCATTAAGCAGGACAGCTCGAAATGGCCTGAGTATGACTACCAGGGAGAATTAGGCCTCACATACTTTCTCTAGCAAGTTTCTTCCTATCAACAAGATCATTTCTCATCGTTTATATATAGGGCTTGCCACTGATTCTGGCAAACATCACATCTCATCAAGCTTTAGCCGTTGGATTCCTTAGCTCTGCTTAAGCTTAGCTCTGCTCAAACTATTCTAGAGGCCACTCTTTCTCAGTGTCCGCTAGCTACTCTAAGACCATCATACAACTTACTCATCATGAACAAAACCATGAGCTATCTTCACACACCCAAAATGTCTCATATAAGGCTCTACCTATCCATTCAAGCCTTTACATAGCCCAGTTGATACATTCTCAAGCAAAAATCCAATTTAAGAGAGCTTGGAACTTTTCTCTGATACCAATAAATGTAACACCATATATTTCTTAGCTTTTCTCAAGCTATTCTCATGCTTCACATCATGTAACTCATAGAAGAGCAAAGAAAATAGCATAAAATAATGAATATTTTCGCATTGCGTCATGTTTAAAAATTCCATTCGGTGTCACGTGGATCATATGAGCTCATACCATACATTCTCATATTTAATTACATGAATAAAACTCATTTAGATCATAAAATGTGGCCCACAACTCATGGAACTCAAAGGAAAACTTAAAATGGGCATATTAAATTTCGGCCAAAATTTACTCCTTTTCTGCCCAAATTTTGAAAAATCATAACTAATTCTAGAAAAATAGAAATCATACATTCTTGGTCATTCTGGAAAGCTATGGATGTCTACTTCACATTACAAATATGTCTAGACCATAACATCTATCATAGAGGATGTTTGACATCCAAAAATGTCCAGAGGTCAAACTATTACTAATGCTATCACAGATTTCTACAGCAAACTTTGAAAATGTCCAATTAATTTCAAAAAAAATCCAATCCATAAAAATGATAGCAATCTAGAAAGCTATGGATGTTAGCTAGAGGGGAATAATAGCTCCAAACTAGCTTAGGCAACCCAGGCCTCGAAATTCAATGGAACAGTAATTGTGGTTGGGTAAGGGTCCTAATACTTGATGGAATCTTCAAAAATTCATACCTCCCTCTCTAGGCCTCCAAATGAGGTGCTTCTAGTTGGCATGAGTCACTGTCAATGTCTAGTTTCTTTGTATAAAATTTTGTGACAATTGGACATCATTTGAGCTCTGTGTGATAGATTTCATTTTCGAACAAAATGAATAGTGCGCCAGACCAAAATCAGAAAAATTATCAACTTTGAAAATTTATCAAATTTTTTCTAGACCTCTGAAAATTATGGTCTTTATATTTCCAAAAATCTCTCAACAAGCTCTAATTGTATGCCAAATATCATATCAAGAAGAGCTTATTTGGCTAAAAAGTGATATAGGGTTCTATTATGGTTAATTTTGGCTCCATATGAGGTACCAAAGTAACCAAATGGCTTTCCCTAGGATTTGCCACTTTTTGGGCAAGTCTAAAAGCATGATTAAGACTTATGTAAGCTTCCTAAATGGTCCTAAACTTCATGCATCTCATTTTGGCCATTTCATCCACACATATGTATATTCCTACAAAGCCATTCATGAAGCTAATGTGCTATCATATACTCAATTCATATTCTAGTAGCTACGTAACATATTCTCTCATTTATACATGGCATAATGTCATAATTACACATGTGTAAGAGGTCATAGACCATATACATGAAGGGGTTACAACATTTGACATAATTATGGCCTTAAAGAACTAAAAACTTTGCATTTAATTGCCAAACTCTTTCCTTCAAGGTAATTGGCTTCCGTCACCTTGTCGACTTGGTCCACCTAACATGTGAGATCATTGGAGAGGAGGGAATGAGATTCAAAGAATCCTAATAACTCATCTCCCATTCAATCATACACAATGGATACTAACAAGTTTCATAAATGCATGTATGGTCATATAGATATGTGCAAGCACTCAAGAAAAAATTTCATCATTTAAAAAAGTCATACATAGCATACAAAGGCTTGCCAAGCGAGCAGATTGGCCTCATCCAATCTTTTGTGGAATTAGACTTGCCTCACGCATTCTTTAATGCATTCTTGGACTCAACCATGCTCTTGGGAGCCCACTTTGCTTTTGGAAGACTCTTTGTTTTGTCTCAACCAATCTTAAGGGTTCTTGGCTTATCCTCACCATGGCTAAGGGTTCTTGGCCTCACCATACTCAAGCAAACCCAAGTACACATCGAAACATCATATGAAACATAATATGTCATTATAAAATCATGGTATATGAAATCATGCTATCATACTTTTCATGGCTTGAAAATACACATACACACATTCTAAGACAAGCTAAGCATGCATCCATGCATGAGAAAAGGTGGAGAGAGCTACCTTGTACACAATCACACACTTTCCTTCTTGAATCAAGGCTTACTCTTTTGGCCACACACAAAAAAACTTATGGAGAAGGTTTCTCTTGGCCTATATACAATTTATGGAAGCCAATTAGGTCTATGAAACAAATTCTAAGGCCATACAACTTGCTTAGACTCTAGCTTCGTCTATAAACCTCATTATGGTTCCATAATTACACCGAATGAAGCAACACCCCTCAAATAAAATCTAGCTCTATTTTTTCTTTCAAATATGATTCTTGACTACTTTTAAGCTTTTTGGAGTCATCACACATTTAAAACAAAGAGCCTAACCATATGTTGCTTCTTTAGGTCATAATATGGAACCTAAAACACTAACTTACTTTCTATGAGTTTTAAATTTTTCTCAAGTCCTCCTCTCATTTTTATTCATCATATATGACTCAAGAATAGGTTTAAAAAAATTTAAAACTCTGCCTAGCTATGTTATCCTTGCTTGGCCAAGGCTATAGAGGAAATGAAGCTCCTTGGAGTTTGCTTTGTTTTCTTAAGGGAAGAAGCATATGGGGAGCCTCTTAGGGATCTTAGGAGCTCATTTAAACTCTTATTTAGGCCTAAGAATCATCATACAAAATCAGATTTTACAAGGTGCAATTGAAACCCTAGAACTTGCATCTTGAAATCTAATGATTTTTTGTTAATTCCTTTTGCATTCTTAATCTCTACACCCTTTTTCCTTAGATTCACCCTTGGTTCTGCCTAAAAATCAAGTCCTCCTAGGGTTTCCTTATGTTAGGTGAAATAGAGGAGGAGGGAACCAAAGATGACGACCATAGGAAGAGAAATTATCTTATTTTCTTGCTTTTTCTCACTTGAATCTTGTGTTCTTTGAACTCCTTTCTTCAAATCCGAATTTTTCCCTCAATTTCTCCTATAAAATAGATCCATATACTTTATTATAATCATATGAAATAATGGAGAATGAACGAGAAAAGGGTTGGAAGAGAAAGCGCATGAAAAACTATGAAAATTGATACCTTTCTACCTTAAATTTCTCCTCCTTTTCTTCCTCCTCTTGTGCACCTCATCCCCTAGGGTTTTCCTCTGGTTTTGGGCAGAACATGGTCATGCATAATGAAAGGAGAAGAAGGGTGCATCATATATATTGGTGGGAGTAAGTTACACTTTTCAAAAATTTTCATTTTGCCCTTCGTTCTTGGCATTTTCGTTTCTCCTTTGTTTTAACGCCTTTTTGAGAACCAAATTTTTGTAATGAAATTTAGGTTCCTAATTTAGTAAAATGCCTTTGGAATCACTCAAATTAGAGCTAAAACTTTCCCGAATGAATCCGTCAAAATTCGAGTACACTAATATTGGAAAAAGTCCATCGGAGGGGCTTTAGCTATCATGGGGCTTTTCATGGTTTTTAAGGCCTCTGAGAACCCTTGGAAGCTCAAAACTTTCATTTAAAAAGCTCTCCTATGTGAATTCCAAAATTTGCTCAAAATTACAAAAATGTCATTACGTTTCATAAGCTTTTTGTAAGAAATTGTTTCTTCATTCTAGCTCCATTTTCCTTTCCGTCTGAGCCTGGGATTCTCATTTTTAGGAGTCTAGAATGCTTGCCAAATTTTTTGAGACCTTAACTATCTCATTTCGGGGGACTTCCTTTTGTATCTAGTGAATTTGTTTGTTTATGAAAAAACCGTCTATTACGTTTCTCGCGTTTTTTCTCATTTTCAAAAAATTGGATGTTACATACCCCAAGAGTATAATTGAATCCTATTTGTTGTGTCTAGGCCAAAAAAATCATGCTCCATCTATTTGTAGGTGTGTGGCTGAAAAGGGAAGAGAATAACCAAGGGAAAAATTGTATTATATTCTAAAGGTCTTGAGACATACCGTTTGATGTTGTCTTGTTGCATTAGTACCAATATGCTTCTTGACGTTTGTTTTGGTGGTGAAACTTGCTTTTGTTGGAATGGTTATGCCAAAAGGCCCTTGAAATGGGTGAAGTGAATCCAAAAGTCCCTAGAATTGGGTGAGACAAGGCCAAAAGTCTCAAGGATTAATGAAGTTAAGTCCAAAGTCCCTAGACCAAGAGTGAAACCAATTTAAAAGTCCCTAGGGCTTGTCTTTAGTTTTAATATGTTTTATAGCATGGAAAATTGTGAATGGAAAGGTTCTTGTTGTGTTGGATGCATGCTAGTAGTCCTTGACATAATTATATGCCTTAGTTACTTACTTGAATGGGTGTTTGAGCTATTGAGATTCTTTGAACCTCACCCCCTCCTCTCTCCCATCTCAACATGTCTAGGTGGAGCACAAGAAGCCAAGGCGCTTAATGGATCATACTTTGACACTAATGTAGTTTTTGATGTATTTCATTATCAAAGTTTGCATGTATATATTATTTTTGAGATGTAGATATTTGAGCAAATGTAAAATTATTTATATATAGTGTATGAACCAAAGTGGTGATGAAATGAATGAGAAAATGCAACTTGACCACTTGGTAGCTCATTCTTGAACATGGATCCATGCATGTAGCATAGTGAGTTTGAGATGTGTGAGGTTTTGAACCACTTGGGAAGCACATATATGCTATGCTTATGCTTTAAAACTTGCCCAAGAGGTGATAGAGAAATTAAGAAGCCATTTGGACAAACTTTGACCCTCATATGGTGCCAAATTTGCCATATTTGTGAGATATGTCAAGATCTGACCAAATGAGCTTTTCCTAGCCAGAAATTTGACAAGCATAAAGGTCTCATCTGAAGCATTTTGGGAAGCTAAAGTTCATATTATTTAGAGCTCTGGAGAATTTTGGTGAATTTTCAAAATTGGCATTGTTACTGTGCAAATGGTCAGATTCTTTACTTGTGTCACTCATGTGTCAATTGTTGTCCAATGACTATGAAATTTAAGCATAAAGTAGACATGATAATCTTTCTGTAGCACTTGAGAGCACCACATTTGCATATATATAGAGAGAGAAACACATTTTTGAATTTCCAAATTAGTATTAAGGATGCAACTAGACCTCCATTATTGTTCCATAGGTTTTTATGGCCTAATTGCTTCTGTTTTAGTTTGGACTTATTTTTCCCTTTAGTTAACATCCATAGCTTTCTAGAACTATATGGTTTGCTAGGTTTTGATTTTGCTAGAATTAGTTATGAATTTTTGAAGTTCATATCAATAACTTGTGACAACAAACCTAAGCAGCTAGACCTTTAGTGCTTCTTTATTGTCAAATGTGGTCTAATGATGTTTTCATAATTTGGAATGGCTTTTAACTATAGTTTAAATCTAGAGCTTTTTAGAAAGCTATCATTTGATTGATTCTAATTTTTTTAGAATTAATTATGATTTTCTAAAGTTAGTGTTAAAAACCTAAATTCTAGATGTAACACCATAAATTCTAACTCATTTCATGCTATCTCTATGCTTCCCATTAGGCATCTCATGGAAGAACCAAGGAAGTAGCATAAAAATAATGAATATTTTCGCATTGCGTTATGTATAAAAATTTCATTCGGAGTCACGTGGACCATGTGAGCTCATACAACATATTCTCATATTTAATTACATTAATACTATAACATCCGGTCCCTCCGTAAACGTGAGAAACGCGATGTTCGATTTCTCCGTAAACGTCAGAAATTGGCCAAATATAAAAAGAAGTCCTCGAAATAGAAGGAATTGGGGCCAAATAAAATTATGATAAAATTATAAATATTAGAAAATGAGGATTTGAGATTTAAGATACCTGAAAACTAGAGCCAGAAGAGCTAAAAAAATTTGCCGAAGAAAGTAGGGGCATTTTTGTAATTTCTAGAAAATTTTGAAATCTCATAGGAGGGCTTTTTAAATGGAAAATTTGAGCTTTCCGGGGTTCTCAGAGGCCCTGAATACCATGGGAACCCCTAGAACAGTTGAAACCCTTTCGGTGAGCGATTTCGGCCATCGGTTGACCAAAACGTTGATTGAACGGTTCGAAATGGTTTTAGATCCTTTTTAAGTGATTCCAAAGGCAATTCTTATGATTAAGAGTCTAAGGAATATGATGGAAAAGACGGATTTCAAAAAGGAGTTGAAATGGGCCCAAACGAACAAAACTACGAAGAGGGACTAAATTGCAAATTTTGAAAGTTGCTTAAATGAATCCCTAGCTTATAAAAAACGTCCCTCCTCTGCTCAGATATCCTCACCCACTCTCTCACACATTGAAACAGAATTAAGAAGGGCTAAGAGTGGCGCACAAAAGGGGAGGCCAAGGAAGGAAGAAGAAGCCTTGAATAGGTATGAAAGTGTGTGTTTTCTTCCTTTTGTCTTTACAATAAATATTCCCCTCCTTCTCCTCCATATTTCCATGGGTTCAGAATGTATTTTGATGCTATTTTGGTTCTGGTCCAGCAAGGAGAAGTTAGGATTGGAGGGAAGGCTTGGGTGCAAGAGGAAGCCACTTGGAAGAACAAGAATTTAAGGTAGGTTCCCATTCCTTTCCACGGCTTTTCTTGCACTTCTTGCTTGTTCTCCTCCATATGAATTTCGTGCAACCTAGAGCCCATCCAAAGGGAGTTGAATTTTGACCATATCAAGGGAAGAACAAGCGATTTAGAGTGTGGGAATTTAGAATAGACAAGTGGAAACAAAAAGAGAGCCTTAAAATTCAAGTTGGCACAACTTGGGGTTTTGAAATAAGTGATGAAATCTGATTTTTCCTAGAGGTATTCTAGCTTATGTAAGACATGGTTTGAGTCCTTTAGACCCCTAGGAAGTTACATATGTGACATTCCTTCCAAGAAAACAAAGCAAAGTTCAAGGACTTTTTTCATGATGTATATCTCGGCCACACAAGGTCTGGTCACCTAGAGAGTGTTTTAATTTATTCTAAGCCTAGAATGGGACTTCTTATGATGGTAGAAGGTGGGAGGAACCCTTGGAAAAAATTTAGAAGCCATGGATTCGGAGATGAGGCAATGGCTTCCATAATGTGACCTTATGAAGCAACTTGTGTTTAGGCTTTTGTAAATGAATATGTAATGGCTCCAAGGACCTCAAATGAGGTCAAGAGGCCTAGAAATGAGAAGAGAATGGAGTCAAGAACTTGAATCATGATGGTTGCTTCAATAGGCCATTTATAGAGCCATTATGTGACTTATGGAACCAAGTATGTTCTTGAGAGTAAATTGAATGCTTTAGCTTGTTTCAAGAATATAATTGAGTATTATTCATGATGTTTAGGCCAAGGAAACCGACCCCACCTTAGTGTTCTTGTGGAACCAAAAAAGGGAAGGAGTAAGGCAAAGTAAAGCTTGCATAGATAACAAGGTAGCTCTCTCTCTTTTCTCCCATGCATGAATGAATGTCTACATTATTTTTGAATGTGTGTATGAGTATTTTAAGCTATGAATTATACTTTAGTATGATGTCTATGTTCCATGGAACCATAGTATTGCACTATGTATTCAAATGATGCCTATAAATGTTGCATTGGTTTGCTTGAATGTGGAGAGGCCAAGAACCTTCTATCTTCGGTGAGGATGAGCCAAGAACCCTTAGAAGTGGTTGAGACCAAGAGAAAGTCTCCCAAGAGCAAGGCTTAGTTCAAGGCCTTTGAGAAAAAGGGTGAGGCAAGTCCAAGAACTTTGAAGAAAGTGGGTGAGGCTAATCCATTCATTTGGCAAGCCTAAGTATGTTATGTGTGCTTTGTGTAAATGCCAAGAATATATTTTGCACCATTTTCTATATTGATATGCCATGCATGCATCCTTAACACTTGTATTACATTCTTTATGCATGATTGAATGGGAGATGAGCTATTGGGATTCCTAGAATCTCACTCCTCCCCCCCCCCCATTACTTAATATGCCTAGGTGGATCAAGAGAGCAAGGAAATGGGAGCCACCACACTTGGAAGCAAGAAGATTAGCAATGGAGTTGTAACATATTTGTATTATAGCCATATGGTTGTCACATGATGTATCTCCATAATGTATATGATGTATGAGCTTATGAATATTTGTAAAAGTATGGGTATATTGTATATATATGAGAACTAAACCCATGTGAATGATATTTCATGAATTTGACTTAGATATGCCAAGTTATATAAGTATGGCTCTTGTGTATATCTTGGTGTGGATGAGTGAGATGATGGAATCTGGGTTATTAGCCCTTTGAGACATGTTTGATAGAGTATTTTAATGCTTTCCCACGTGCTCATGTGGCCATAGAATGAGAAGAGGCAAAAATGGACCCCTTGAGACCCCATATGAAGCTTAAAAGGGCATTTTGCAACCCTATGTCACAAACTGATCAAATGGACAAATTTCCTCATGAAATTTGGCATGCATGTAGAGCTCATCTAGAGATTTTTGGGAAGCTAGAGTGCAGAATTTTTGGAGGTCTATGGAGTATTTGGTGAATTTTTGAAGTTAGGAATTTTTCTGATTTTGGTCAGTGTACTGTAGCTTTAGTCCGAAAATTCATCTGTGTCAAACATAGGGCAAATGAGGTCCAATGGTCCTGAAATTTTACATGGAGAAATGAGACATACATAGTGAGCTATAGAAACTGGAAGCACCTCATTTGGAGGTCTAGAGAGAGAGAAATGAATTTTTGAAGTTAGAACTTACTGTCAGTGATGCAGCAGGACCCTCAGCAATGTTCCATCGAGTTTATCCAGTTTAATGCCATTCTATGGGTCTGGAGCTATTTTTACCTTAATTTAGACATCTGTATCTTTCTAGATTGATATAGTTTACTTGATTTGGAGTTTTTTGGAATTAGTTATGAATTTTTAAAATCCATATCAGTAAGCTGTAGCAGAACTCAAGGGCAGCCGGACCTTTCATACTTTTCGGTTGTCAAACACAGTACAGCTGGGTGTTTCATACATGTAACTATTTTTATCTTATAGTAGACATACATATCTTTCTGGAAAGCTATCATTTGCCTCGTTTTGATGTTTTTTGAATTAATTATGATTTTCCAAAGTCTGCCCCAGAAAACTGAAAATTTGAAACCCGTGGCAAAAATTCTGATATGTGTTCCAAACCTCCAAACCCGAGTTTCTTGACCTAAATGTCTATGAATCTGATATGTTTTAATATGTTACGGTCTAAGAGGAGTTAAGGATCAATTCATGGGCCTTGAAAGTGATTTAATGCTGAGTTAGAGGTTCTTAGTAGTGTGCTTCCTATTGTTATGTGTTGTATGTGCAAGTCAATTGTGTGAAAGGTTCAAGTAGTGCAAAATGGACCTCAAGAGCTTATGTAATGATCTTCTTGCTTTGAATGAATGTTGTATGGATATTATATGGACAAAATTGCTTAAACCAAAATGGGATTGAACTGTGTGGGTTTGTTTATGTGATTTCGGTCCATATGCTACGCTTTGTATGCAAGTCTGGTATTTATTGCTTGAATGCTATGATATGAGTTTCTTGGGGTTAAGATATGACAAATACAACTCATTTGAATTATAAAATGTGGCCTACAACTCATGGAACTCAAAGGAAAATTTAAAATAGGCATATTAAATTTTGGCCAGAATTTACTCCTTTTCTGCCCAAACTTTGGAAAATCATAACTAATTCTAGAAAAATTTAAATCATGCATTCTTGGTCATTCTGGGAAGCTACAGATGTTTAATTTATGCTACAAATATGTCCAGACCATAACATCCATCACAGAGGACGTTTGACATCCAAAAATATCCAGAGGTCAAACTATCACTGATGTTGTCACAGATTTCTATAGCAAACTTTGAAAATGTTCAATTAATTTCACAAAAATCCAATCCATGCAAATGATACCAATATGGAAAGTTGTGATGTCAGCTAGAGGGAAAAAATGACTCCAAACCAACTCAAGCAGCCCAGACCTTAGAATTTAATAGAACAGTAACTGAGGTAGGATAAAGGTCCTGATACTGGACAGAATTTTTAAAAATTCATATCTCCCTCTCTAGACCTCCAAATGAGGAGCTACTAGTTAGAACAAGTCAGTTGGAATTTCTAGTTGATCTTTATAAAATTTCATGATAATTGGAAATTATTTGATTCCTGTGTAACCGATTTTATTTTCGGACCAAATGAATAGTGCATCAGACCAAAACTAGAAAATTTGCCAACTTTGAAAATTTATCAAATATTCTGTAGACCTCTAAAAATTATGTTCTTTAACTTCCCCAAAATCTCTCAATGAGCCATAATTACATGCCAAATCCCTGATCAAGAAGAGCTCAGTTGGCCAAAAAGTGATATAGGGTTCCATTGTGGTTAATTTTGGCTTTATATGAGGTACCAAAGTAACCAAATGACTTTCCCTAAGGTTTGGCATCTTTTGGGCAAATCTAAAAGCATGATTAAGACTTATGTAAGCTGTCCAAATAGTCCCAAACTCCATGCATATCATCTTGGCCATTTCATCCACATATATGCATAATTCCATAATAGCATTCAAGGAGCTACAATGCCACAACATGCTCAAATCATAATCTAATGGTCATATAACATGTTCTCTCATTCATACATGACTTATTATCATAATCACATGGGTTCATAACATCATGATACATATACATCCATGGATTACATCATTTGCCAATTGTATGGTTTCAAAGTAACAAAATTCAAGAACTTTGTTGTCATCCTCTCATGTTCAAGTCAGTTGGCTTCCATTATCTTGCTCTCTTGGTCCACCTAGCATGTTAGAACATTGCAGAGAAGGGAATGATGACGGGTCTGTTGCGTAACCCTCAAAATAAAACTAGGTTGGACTAAATATGTAGCTAGTAGTGGCACAACCTAGGTCATCTCCCTTGGAAATGGAGTTCAATGTTCAATTGGGTTTTTTAAGTATTAAAAGATCCTAGAACTATCTAATTAAGTGGGGTTTTTGATTGAATTAAACTAAGTAAAATGAAATTGAAATAAAATTCCTAATTGTTTGAATTATGGGTAAATGATGGTCTTGTGACTAGCTTTGGATTCGTCCCTTGGTATCCACTATCCTTATCCTAATCCAATAGTGATTAATTTTGGTCTATGAATCTCTAATTGTGTTCACGACAAATGTATCTTGAGTTATCATGCAAGAATCAAGAGATTAACAAAGTAATGTTGCATTGAAACCTCAATCCCGAATTAAATCATCAATTCTTGTCTTTAAGATCAATGAACACTCAAATTGATTGATTAACCAATTAATTAGCCTCTGAATTAGCACTTTAGAAGATTCAATTAACCAATTAAACTCTAACGAACCCTCAAATTAGACAATTAAGCACACCAATTCTCACAAGCATTTCATCAAATACCTTGATTGAACACTTAGAAAATAGTAGGAAAATGAAAATCCAACACTGAAATTAATCAATTAAAACAACAATTGCTCTCCTAATTAGTATCTAACCAGCTACTAATCACAATTACTCAAATTCCTAATCAAATACAACTTAACCAAGCTTGTACAAGAAAAAGAAAAAGTGTAGGAAAGTAGAAATTCTTAGCCAAAATTCTGCTTGTAATTCCATGGATTCAAGCTTCTCCAAGAGCCTTCTTCCTTGCTAGTCACAAATGGAGATTAGAGCTTCATTGGAGGTGGAATGGAAGTGATGGAATGGGAAAATGGTATGGAGTTACTCTCTGGATGTGGAATGGATGAAGGGGCGTGAATATGATGATGAAATGACGATGGAATGAACGTATGGAATAACCTCCTCCGAATGAATGGAATTCGTGTGATTTTAACGTGAATCCTCCTCCCTGATGCTGCCACGAGTGCATTTTTATTTTTAATTCCCTTGCGACCAGTATGTGCATCTTATTCTCTTCCCAAGATGATTGACGATAGATTAAGGTATGTGGCATGAGTTGAATCAGTTCTCTTGATCTGGAGTTGGTCATGTGTATTTTTCTCCTAGCTGCATGTGGCTTTTATGCTTCTCTTTTTTACGTCAGCTCCATGCTCCTTGTGACAACCCTACCTTTTAATCATTGTAATTATGGTTAAATGTACGATTAATAATTAATTATCAAGGTTTGAGTGGTTACAATCTATCACATTGTGAAAATATGGAAAAAATTTAAACCTTGATGTTAGGGTCATCACCATACCACCACACAAATCAAAATTTGCATAAAAGAAATCCTACTACCATAAAGGGTTTATGATACATCCATTCATTAGTTTCGATACCCAATAACCTTCCACAAGTATCCCTATATTGTCTCTTTATTTCACAAATCTCGCCGCGGCGAGTCGGACCTTCACCGCGGCCAACCTATGCGGCGCCGCGGCGGAAACGCCTCCTGGAATTACTGCTCAACTCCCAGGATTCTCGCCTTGGCACAATATATTCGCGCCGCGGTGAGTTTTGCTTCTGTCCAAGCCCTATTTTATTTTCTCAACTCGCGCCGTGGGAGGACATACTGAGCCGCGGCAAGTTTTGGTTCTGTTTCCCTCCTAGGCAATTTTTTTCACTCTGCGCTCGGCGAGATTTATCAGGCCGCGGCGCGCCTCGCCACTGTCACTCCCTGGGCCAATTTTCTCCCATTGCGCCGCGGCGAGATTGGTCATGTCGCGGTGTGTTTCAGTTCTGTCTCTCATTTGGCTGCGGCGAAGCCTTCTTAGCTACGTCGCCACGACGGGACTCCCTCTTGTGACTACATTACCCAAATTTTGACCCCTACACTCCAAATCTCATCTTAGAGACACTCTAAGTCCACTTTCCCTTATTTTATATGATCCTAATGGTGTTTACCTACCCTATTTACCCATCAATCTATCCACTACCATTGCAAAACTTAATTACTCATTCCTACTTACCCAACTAGCTCATATTAGCAAATTCATGAATATATGACAGCAAGAACACACACATTAGCAGCAATTACATCCCATACAATTTCCATAGTGATTTCCATTCAACAATAGCTTACCTCCAAGGCACTATATGACTACAATTCCCGTATAGTAATCCATATCACAATTCAACAAAACTACATATATTTAATGCTATAAGTTCATACATTGATATTCACTATAATGAGACTTGAATCTTTAACGGTTACATTTCATTCAAACAAAATATAAACGCCTACACTTGGCAACATGACTACATGATGATGCTATGTAAACTAATAACAAAATTTCATCTACCCTATTCTACTCAGACCAATTGTAGCTCCCCACACCCGGCCTCAGCTCATGGATGTTCATCCACTTGCTTACCCTTATCCTTACCCGAAGAACTTTCACCTGAAATATTAATCCCATAAAACGGGGTGAGATATAAATCTCAGTAACCAAAGCAATTCCATCATATATCCAATTTAATTAGCATATAAGCATGAAATAAAATCAACATCAGAATCATATCCATTATATCAGCAAATGAAATAATTAGGCTATCATGATTACTATCCCATACTAGCAATCATATTATCACATGTTAAAGGCCATTAACACTGGGAGAGGCCCATCCATGGCACCTACTCCCTATTGAGCACAACCGGGGCTCAGCGCATCTGGGTTTGATCATAACCTGGTGCTCGATTGAAGCACATGCACGGGTGGCAGCCGCACCACAGCTCCACCATGGACTCACAAGGTCCAATACAATATAACAGATAGCTAATCAATTCATTCAACATTTCAAATCATTCATTTACAGCAACATATGAAATTAAATCAAATATACACATGGACTTGATATAAACCCGGTTACCTCACTTGTAGACACTTCCAACAGTCACCAATAGTGCAGAAGTCCTCCTATAACCATAGCATCATAGAATTACTACTCTAATTCATCATTAACAGTTACAATCAGTACCCAAAGAATTTAAGATGCTAATGACTACCTAAGGATCACTTACTCAGCCACTTTAAGTCCCAAATTCGGATTAAATTGTCCTCCACCAAAAAACTCAATATTCCACCTAAAATCCTAAGCAATTTCGTATATAATTAATACCCATTTTATAAATTAGCTATGGGGGTCTCAAATTAACAAATGAAGCATCAAAATGGAGGGTTTAAACTCACCCAAGGTCAGCCCTAACCTTAACCTACGAATTTCACCAAGAAAACCCCCAAACACCCACATTTCAGATTTTGGGTAGGATGAAAATGCTCCAAATGAAAAACTAATCGAGCCAAATTAAAGAGAAAGATGAGGGGATTAAGTTGTATAACTATTACCTTGGATGAATCTTGCTCTAAATGTGAGAAAATGCCAAATCTTTGCCTCAAACCCTAGCCTCCTTCTCAACCTCCAAATTTTGCTTCTTGAGTTTTATGTTTCAGCAAGTGGGAGGAAGGGGCTGATACATTAGGGTTTTAGGTAGGCTTAAGTTGGGTCAAAGATGGGTCATGGGTTGCTCCAAGGTCCAACATCATTTGGGCTACAGATTTTAGCTTATTGGGCCAGTTTTTAAAGTGTTGGGCTGCAGAATTTGTTGGGCCAGTTCTTGTCCATTGGGTTGCTGAAGTTTAATTAAGTTTGGGCCAAGTTTGAGAAGCTCAAGAATGTGGGTCTGCACAAGGGTTATTGGGCCACATAGAGGAGTCTATACAAAGTGAATTTTGGGCCTCTATCACACTAAATTGGGTTGGGTCTGCACCTAACTAATTGGGTCTCCATTAGCCTCTTATCATGATATATTAATTTAAGCCTAGATAGGATTTCTATCTCAATTAAATCTCAACCCATATTAATTATTCCTAATTAATCTAATCCGTGATTAATATCTTAATTAATTATGGGGTGTTACACCCCTCAGCTCCTTCACGTTACTCCTTTACTTGTTTTTCACGTCCCATGCAGCTGCTTCACTTAATTCTTTCTCACATGAAAGTTTCTTTGCGTCAACCTATTTACTATGCTTGTGTTATGTTTCTTAATCTCAGCATTATTTTTCGTCGCCTTTTTAATCATGTGTCTGCCTCATTTCTCCTGCCCACATGAGCTTTGTGTGCACATGAATATGAATGAAAGAGTTAGACGTGGATGAAAATGTGAGATGCAGATGGGTGGATGAGTGTATCTAGCTCGTGAGTGAGATGAGAGAGTAGGCTGCATGAAATAACTCGAGACCTCTCTACTTTAGCATCAGACCCATGGCATTTCTTTCTCTTGTGTTTCTCGTGTGCTTTTTCCCGTTCAAACCATAGCTTTTCTTTATTCTTCTCTGCTCACCAGCTTCTTCATATAACTCTACTTTGCCTTCTTCATTCGTGTTTCTTCCTCTGTTACTCTCAAGCATGAAACCTATGCTCTTCCTCTGTTTCTATTACTATAGTTTCCTTCAAAACCTATCGTGCTCTCTTTTTTCATTCTGCAGCTTTTCCATGTAGATTTTGAATCTTCCATATACGTCTCTCTCCAGCCCATACTCCTCTTCTCAAGCTTCTCCTTTCCACATAGAACCAAAGCTCAAGTTTGCTTCTTCATTTGTGTTTTGTGGCTGTGTGGAATGGTATGCAACAACGTGAATGAATGGACGTGGGAATGAGGTAAAAGTGCAGCGTGATTGTGTGACTTGAATGACCATGGCTTATTGTGAATGGGTGCAACGTGAGAGTTGTATTGCATGTGTGAAAAGTGTTGCTTCAACATGAATGCAGTGGAGTATGTGAATGAATATGAATGAAAGAGCTAGAAAATAAAGATCCCATGGCTAGTGAGTGCATTAAAGCTCTTGTGAGAAATTCTATGTGTGTTCAAGTGAGTTGCCTTCCATCCAAAAATCCCCCTTTCTAGTTGCAAAGTGTGGCTTCCTTCATGTAATTTAGCTCTTGATTCAATCTTGAAGCTTCAATCAATTTCTAAATTAATTTCCATCCTTAAAATTCTCATTGCCCAACAAAAAATCTGCACAAATAGTAAAAACAATTCAATAGGAAAATTCACAAAATCATTTAAAGAACTTTATGCATTAAAATTCTAAAATCTTGTAAATAATTTCTTTGAGTGAACAAATGGCTACTAACATCAAATTTTACCTAATTAAACTCCTCAAGCCATATTTGCTCATTAAAATGCTTAAGTTAGGAGAATTAAAACATATAAAAATCATGCTTATCAAATGAGATTCAAAGAATCTCAATTGCTCATCTCTTATTCAATCATACATAATGGATGCAACAAGTCTCATAAATACATGTATGGTTATGTAGACATGTGCAAGCATTCAAGGAACATTTTCATCATTCAAGAAAGTCATACATAGCATACAAAGGCTTGCCAAGCAAGTGGATTGGCCTCACCCAATTTCTTGTGGATATTGGACTTGCCTCACCTATTCTTTGAGAGATTCTTGGACTCAACCATACTCTTGGGAGCCCACTTCACTTTTGTGGGACTCTTTGCTTTGTCTCAACCAATTTTAAAGGTTCTTGGCTCATCCTCACCATGGCTAAAGGTTCTTGGCCTCACTACACTCAAGCAAACCCAAGCACACATCAAAACATCATATGAAACATAATATGTCATCATAAAATCATGGCATATAAAATCATGCTAGCATACTTTTCATGGCTTGAAAATATACATACACACATTCTAAGACAAGCTAAGTACACATCCATGCATGAGATAAGTTGGAGAGAGCTATCTTGTACACAATTACACACTTTTTCCTTTGAATCAAGGCTTCCTCTTTCGGCCACACACACACAAACTTATGGAGATGCTTTCTCTTGCCTAGACACAATTTATGGAAGCCAATTAAGTTCATGAACTCAATTCTAAGGCCATACAATTTGCTTAGACACTAGGTTGGCTTATAACCTCATTATGGTCCATAAATGCACCTAATGAAGCAACACATCGCAAATATATTCTAGGCTTCATTATTTCCTTTCAAGTATGATTCTTGACTCCTTTTAAGCCTCTTGGAGTCATCACACAATTAAAACAAGGAACCTAACTACATGTTACTTCTTTAGGTCATCATATGGAACCTAAAGCACTAACTCACTTTCTATGAGTTCTAAATTTTTCCCAAGGCCTCCCCTCATTTTCATTCATCATATATGACTCAAGAATGGGCTTAGAAAATTTTAAAACTCTCCCTAACTATGCTATCTCCCTTAGGCCGAGACAATGGAGGTTTTTGCTCTCCATGGACCTTACTTTGTTTTCTCAAGGGGAGATGCATGTGGGGAGCTTCTTAGGGATCTTAGGAGCTCACTTAAACTCTATTTAGGCCTAGGAATCATCATACAAAATTAGATTTTACAAGGTGCAATTGAAACCTTAGAACTTGCATCTTGAAATCTAATAGTTTTTTGTTAATTTCCTTTGCATATTCTTAATCTCCACACCCTTTTTCCTTAGATTCACCCTTGGTTCTGTCTAAAAATTAAGTTCTCCTAGGGTTTTCTTAAGTGGAGCGAAATGGTGGAGAAGGGAACTAAAGATGACAACCATAGGAAGAGAAATTACCTTGTTTTCTTGCTTTTTCTCACTTAAATCTTGTGTTCTTTGAGCTCTTCTCTTCAAATCTGAATTTTTCCCTCAATTTCTCCGTTAAAATAGATTTATAAACTTCATTATAATCATAGGAAACAAAGGAAAACGGAAGAGAAGAGGTTTGGAAGAGAGAGAGCATAAAAAACCATGAAAATCTATACCATTCTACCTTGAATTTCTCCTCCTTTTCTTCCTCCTCTTGTGCACCTCATCCCCTAGGGATTTCCTCTAGTTTTAGGCAGAACATGGTCATGCATAATGAAGGGAGAAGAAGGGTGCATCATATATATAGGTGGGAGTAAGTGACACTTTTCAAAAATTTCCATTTTGCCCTTCGTTCTTGGCATTTTTGTTTCTCCTTTATTTTAGCTCCTTTTTGAGAATCTTCTCTTCCATTATGTAATTTAGGTTGCCAATTTCATAAAATGCCTTTGGAATCACTCAAATCAGAGCTAAAATCTTCTCGAACGAATCCGTCAAAGTTCAAATACATCGACATTGGAAAACACCCACAGGAGGGGTTTTAATATATGAACTTATAGCATAATATATGTAGTTTTGTTGAAATTGTGATATGGATTACCATATGGGAATTGTAGTCATATGATGCCTTGGTTGTGGACATAAGCTATTGTTGAATCGAATCTCTATGGAATGTGCATGGGATGTAAATTGCTGCTAATGCATGTGTTCTTGCTGTCATATATTTATGAATTTGCTGATATGAGCAAGTTGGGCAAGTAGGAAGTAGTATTTAAGTTTTGCACTGGTAATGGATGGATTGATGGGTAAATAGGGTAGATAAACACCACTAGAATCACATAAAATAAGGGTAGGTGGACCTAGAGTGTTTCTAAGATGAGAATTGGAGTGTAAGGGGCGAAATTTGGGTATTGTAGTCACAGGAGGGAGTCTCGCAATCGCTAAGAAGGCTTCGCCGCAGCCCAATGAGAGATAGAGACAAAGGGCACCGCAGCATAACCAATCTCGCCACGGCGTAAGAAAAGAAAATTGGCCCAAAGAGTGACAGTGACGAGGAGCGCCGCGGCCTGACAAATCTCGCCGTGGCGCAGAGTGAAAAAAAAATTGCCTAGGAGGGTAACAGAATTGAAACTCATTGCGGCACATTATGTCCTGCCGTGGTGCGAGTTGAGGAAATAAAATAAGGGTTGGACAGAAGCAAAACTTGCCACGGTGAAATATATTGCGCTGAGGCGAGAATCGTGGGAGTTAAGAACAGTAGTTCCAGGAGGCGTTTCCGCCGCGGCGCCACATAGGTTGGCCGCGGTGAAGGTCCAACTCGCCGCGGTGAAATTTGTTCAGTGATTCCAGAAAGCAACTTGGCTGCGGCGAGGAAGGTATAGGCCGCGGCGCAAGTCCCTAACCTACTCCTTTTAGCTTAGAAACCTCAATTTCTTCCATGGTAATGGTAAGAGATGATATAGGAACACTTGTGGGAGGTTATTGGATATTGAAACTGATGGATGGTTGAATCATAAACCCCTTATAGTAGTAGGATTTCTTTTATGCAAATTTTGTCATGTTAAGGTGGTATGGTGATGACCCTAACATCAAGGTTCAAAATTTTCCTATATTTTCACAATGTGATAAATTGTAACCACTCAAACCTTGATAATTAATTATTAATCGTATATTTAACCATAATTACAGTGATTAGAAGGGAGGGTTGTCACATGTTACCTATGAAGTACACCTTTCTAGGTTACTCACTATGTGCCTTACTATAGGTAGTCTTATCTTATGTTATTTTGAGGATACACTAACATTCTATCATTCAGTATCTCATAGGATAGCACTCTAGGTTAGAGTCAACACCTTATTGGCGGGTCTTAACAACCTCATTATCCTTGTGTCTAACCTCCTTTGTGTTGAGCTCTTTCCTCAGTTTCAACTACTAGGCCCACTAATCATCTGCTACTTATTGACTTTCATAACTATTCACTACCTTTTTCTCTACTTAGACTAGGGATTCCCACCTTCTATGAGTCTTTTGACCTCTTATCAGGTCATTCCTTAAGTTGGCCTGAATATGACCAACAAGGCATTCACACTGCCATTCGTTGCGACTAATCAGCCTCAGGTTCAGAGAACCTGATATTACACCTAGGGCTTCAATTGTACCATGGAAGATATAGAACCCTAGGAAGATGTTTGAATCATCTGAGACCAAAATTGAATTAGAAAAGGGCCAAGAATACTCCTTATGTGTCAAATTCCCTAAAAAGTGACAAAAACTCATTAGGCCTCTAAAGGGTGTTAGTTTCAGTTAAACTCTAGAAGAAGTACCTAGGGAGTACTTTCATGAGTTTTAAGGTCTTAAGAGGTCTAGATATGAGCAATTGATACTAATGGAACCACTAGAATGAATTTATGAGCCCTATTTTGAAAGGTGAACTTCTAAGGTTCATAAAGCGTCTAAAGAAGCAATTTGGTATTAGACTTGTTTAACCATGCATATAATGGCCCTAATAAGTTCCTTTAGAGTCATATAACTCATATCAATTGAGATTTTAAAGAATAGAAGTGGAATCATAAGAGTTGCCACTTATGGGGGCTTAAAGTAGTTCATTTTGCTTTTAAGTTTTAGTAGCCCTATGTAAAAGTAAAATGACCTTGAATGAATTCTATTGAGTTTCTTTACATTTGAATTGATGTGTTTAAGCTAAGATAAAGTAACTCCATCATTGGTATGTGTGAACTAAGGAGGGACCAAGACAAAGTAAAAAGGAGAGTAAAGAAGTAAAAAGGTTAATGATGCATAAGGGTCATCCTAACCTCCATAAGGTAGTTATCTCTCCCTATCTTGCATGCAAGTAGATGTATGAATGAGTTCAAATTCTTGTATATTTGTTTGTATGATAATTGTATAAGTTATGCTTTGAATTAACTTTTATCGTGAGTTTTATACATATATCAAAGTATGCTTAGTTCCTAGCTCCCTATGGTAGGAAATTGAGCACAATAGCTCTACTTTAACCCAGGGTTGAGTTTAGTTGACCCTAGCTAATTTGTTTTATGCCATGCTAGATAAGAGTTTAAGTTCCATGCCAATTCTTATGTCTGGGTTACTTGAGGCCATGATGTATATGATCATAAGTTGTGATAACCTTGAATGTACAATTGGGAGACTAAGTAAATATGCCACTTTGATGCTTGAATGACATAGGGTACTCTAATGTGTATTATGGAACTAATAAGTAGCCAATTTGATGTATTGTATGATAAAATGAGATAGCATCTTATGAATAAAGTTTTATTCTTAAATATATGCCTAATTACTATCTTAAGAATAGAATATAACATGTTATGCCGTATTTTATGCTAATCGCTCCATATGGCTATTTGCGTGTGAGATGGTAATTTTTTCTTGTAAGTCGTATTTCATGAAATGGCTCTTATAAAAATCAAGTATGAATCGATTAAAATTTGCTCAAGACAAAAATTTACAATTTAGAGGCTAAATGGACTATTTTAGAACCAAATTTTGGTTCAGATGAGCCATAAATTACACATCTTACCTTGATAAACCAAATGATCTTATTTAGTGCTAAAATTTGGCAAGAACTAAAAGAATTTAAGAGCTTTCTAACAAGATAAAGATAGAATTTTTTTAAAACTTTATAGAATATTTGGTAAATTTTTTCAATTAGTACAGAATTATGGAATTTTGTAGTATTGTTCATACTGTCATAGCCATAGATTTTGTATCCGTTTAGGGGCCAAATGGATTCATTTTCACTCTATATTTTTATAGATAAAGTTTAGATTATAAGCATTTCACAAACACCTAATTTGCATAAATTGGAGTTATATAGCAAAACTAAAGAATTTTTGAACTTTAAGGCCCTTTTATGTCCAAAGTGGCCAAAATTGGCTATATAACTCCAATATGCAAATGAGGCTTATATCTTGGTCTTATGGATCAAAACAAACTTGTGTATCATAGCCATGAAAGAAATAGAAAAGGAATTCAAATTTTGACCCCTATAGTTCAAATTAATGTATAAAACAGGCTAAAATTCGCTACCAAAAATTTTGCAACGATTATAATTTTGTCATTTTAAGATGTAAATGATATGAATTAATTAGATAAAGCATGTTATAGTGCCATATGAGTCATTGTATTGGTTAAAAGTATGATATGTTCCATTACGGAACCATAAATCTTAATTAAGCATAAAATGCATTATAAATTTCAAAAATGTGCACAAAAAGAAAAATGGTCATTTGGTCTAGTAAGTGTAAAATGACCCAAGAATGATATGCAAGTCATGAGATTGTCATACCTAGTAAATTTCTAGACATTAAGAAAGAAGTTAATTAATATGATAATGAGGGACCAGAGGCTTAGAGGAAATGGAAGGAAAAGGCTCAAAGAGCAAAAGATGTAAAACAAGAAAAAAAAAGGAGCCAATCTACCTAAAAAGCAGGAAGAATCAAGGATTTAATTATCATGATATTTAACAAGAAATACCCATATCCCTTATCATAATATAATAAAATAAGATTAGTACATTAATTAAATGAGGTTTGAATTATTAAATTCCTATAAATTAGGTTTCTCGATAGTAATATTTTAGACTGGACTTTTTCATACTATTTTAAACCCCTAAATCCTCTGAGTAGATTTTTTTTAATAAAGTAAAGAGCCTAAATTTTAATATGGAATAGAAGGTTTTTCAAAAGGATAAGAAATGAGCTCAAAGAAGGAATTTAAGCAAAAAGACACAATTGGGATTTTTAAATTTATTGAAAATATCTCCTTTTCTTCTCATATGACCATGCCACCTCCTCCACCTTTCCTAATCAACCTATTTAGCTTTAGTTGTAACATCTCATCTAGTTACCCATTTAGTAAATTTTTTTTTAATGTATGAATAATTACTAGTCAATTCATGTCTAATTATTGTCTTTCTTTTTAACTATTCCTTTATGATAGAGATTCTTTATTTTGTGTCAACTAAATATATACAGCATAGCAGTATATGAAAATAACATAAATAAACTATAATTATTACAAACTATTTAAAAGTTCCAACATAGGCAAGCAAGATCTATATAAGTACAAACCAAAATATAACATTGGGGATTTAGTCTAAACTACCCAAAAAGAATTCACCAAGTAACAAAAGGGAACTATAAAAGTCATCCCCTATTCACACAAAAGATCAGTGTTAGTGATCAAGCCTCTACTCATGGGTATAGAGGAGTAGGAGGTTCAAATCCACCCATTGGGAATGAGTGAAATTCAAGCTTTCCTAGGACCATAAAATACATTGGTACAAAATGAACAGTGTCGTCACACAATATAATTCATTTGTTATGGATGACAAAGACCCATCCCTAAATGGGAAATGGATCCACTCTGCCTGAAGTTCTAATGTCACTTAATAAATTGGCATTTAAAAATATAGAGCACTACAGAGTGAAAAAAAATTTTCCTAGTAACATAGACAGGATTAATATAAAATAGTATTTATGAAGAAGTGTCAAGTATAAATTTAATAGACAATGAATATTATAGATAGAATGTTCTACGGAGAATATTAAATTTATATAATATCGTAAACAAAAGATAATATGTTATTTATATAATATTCATTATAAATAAGAATAATAGGGAATTTTATATGAGCATATAAACAAAGAATATCATGTAAACTCCAGGATTTTTCATATGTAACTAGAACATGATTTAAATGTAGATAATAAATAAGATATCAACAGAATCAGAGTTAATGAACCACAAGATATCAACATACATAGAATATGAAAAATACAACAACTATTCAACTTGACCATTAGGCCTTAGACTAACAAGCTCAATACCCAGATCATGTTGCACCGCCATGATTTAGTAAGCTTACCCCTACTTCCTTTACTAAGGCATCCCTTAGTGGGTACCTAAGAAAAGTCATATAAAAATATCATAATAATATATCATCCAAGCCATCATTTGATCAAAACATAATAGGTATATTTAGGAAAGAATTCCCTTAATTATTAATTGTTTTAAAATATTTTAAGTATATTTCTTAATTAAAATTGGACATCTAGCACAACAATAGCTATCTAGTGCCAACTTTAACACATAAAGGGCTCATCTCCTAATTAAGGCAAGTTTGCCATAAATTACCTTGGCTAGTCCTTCATCAAACAACCCTATCCATTCAAACATACAATCAGATAGCATATTACCAGAACAAACATTCATTGATTATGCAATATTCAACATAATACTTCATATCATTCTAACTCACATAAATATTAGCATAATTCAAATAGCATATAGAACATATTAGACCACATAAATCATCCAAAACATGTAATAACTAGTAATTTAGAAATTGAATTGAACTGATAAATTGATACTAGAACACCCAAAGCAGAGCAAATTGAGGCCAAATAAAATTAGAATGAGAATTAAAACACTTGGAAATGCAGGTTAGAGCTTAACAATAGCCCGAAATCGAAGCCAAAACGACTAAACGGAGAGATATGAAGGCCAATGGCAAAATTGTAATTTCAGAAAACTTTTTGAAAACTCAAATAAGAGAACTTTAAATGGGAAAATTAAGTTTTTCGAGGTTCTAAGAGATCCTAAAAACCATAGGAACTCCTAGAATAGTTAAAACCCTTCCGGTGTGTGATTTAAGTCATCAATTGGTGGAAACTTTGACCGGATGATTCCATAAGGTTTTAAATCCAATTTCAGTGAAAACCAAAGGCATTTTATAAATTAGAGGATCTAAATTTCATGATGAAAAAATGGTTTTGAAAAAGGAGTTGAAATGAGGTCAACTGGAGAAAACCAAGATGATGGACTAAATTGGAATTTTGAAATGTCATAATCAGGCCTCCCACGTCCTTAAATCATGTCCTACTTCTCTCCCTCCTCTTAACTAACTTTCATCTAGTCTAAAATAGAAACAAAGATAGTTTTAAGTGATGCACCAAAGGACAAGCAAGGGAGGAAGAAATCAAGGCTTGAAAGTGTAAGATTTTCCTACTTTTTCATACTTCTCCCTTCACTAAACTTCTTCTCCTATTTCTTCTCATAGTTTTGGTGACTTAATTGGTACATGTCTCGACCAACAAGGGAATCAAGCACCTAGGGAGAATTTTATTTAATTCTAATGATAGAAATGGTCTAGAAATGATTTAGAGACACCAAAGGAACCATTAGTTTAAATTTGAAACCATATTTTGAAAGTTGCAATTGTTAGGTTCTTTTTAGGCATAAAGAAGCAACTTGATTTTTGGCTCCTTAGCTTGAGTTTGTGATGACTCTAATGAGTTTAAAGAGAGTCATAAGAACTTAAATTAAGTGAGAAATTGGAGCCAAGATGATGAATTATATGAGTTGCTTCATTATGTCCTTCTATGGAACCATATACATGCCTTGAGCTAGAAGTAGCTTGTGTAGAGCTTATGAAGGCTAGAGATGGTTCCATTAATGTATTTGTGTCTTGTTTAATGTGTCTAGGCTAAGAAAATCAAGCCTCCTCCAAGTGTGTATGTGAGGCCGAACCAAGAAGCTAGAGAACCAAGGGAAAATTTGTGCTTTTTGACCCAAGGTAGCTCTTCATCCATTCTTGCATGCATTTCTTAGTCGTTTGATTGTCATTGATTACTTGTATGTATGTTTAAATCATGAAACATGCCTATAGCTACTGGTTTGATGCTTTGGTACCATTATGCTTCTTGAATTGCATTTTGAATGTAAGATGGCTCTTGATGGATAAAGTTGTGCCAAAAGTCCTTAAGAAAAGGTGAGATAAAGTCAAATATTTTAAGAATAAGTGAGGCTAAGTCAAAATTTCCTAAAAACTGGGTGAAACCAATCCAAAAGTCCCAATAATTGGGTGAGGCTGGACCAAAAGTCCATAGAGCATGCATTTGATCTTGATGTATTCATATGATTTAGAAACATGCTTATGTGTGGTATTTACAAGCATTTGATGCATACTTACCTTTTTTAACATGATAACATGCCATATATGCTTACTTGAAGGGATGAATGACCTATTGGGATTCTTTGAATCTCACTCTCTCCCACTTTTTATCTAACCATGTCTAAATGATACTTATGGAGCCAAGAATGGAGTCTAAGAAGCTTGAGATATGTTACTTTGATGATAGAATATGATTTTGTGTAAATTGATGTCAAAATATGAATGTATATGTTATTTATGAGATGTAACTCTTTGCTCATGTGTAAAAGTATGTAAATATGTTGTATGAACCATATTTGGAACTAAATGTATAAGATCTTGAGTTTTTTACATCTTTGAGCTATGGAATGCATATATATATGATTAGGTGAGGGAGTGGTTTTTGAGTTCCACTATGATTTGGATCTATTATGATGCTCCTATATGCTATATTTGAGGTTTTGGACGTGTTTCAAATGGTCACTTGCATAAGGAGAGGTCATTTTGAACCATTTAAACCTATTTGTGCACTATTTTGAGCCATATTCTTCTCATGAATCAAAACCAGACCAAATAGATGAATATTGGTATGAAATTTTCTAACACCATATATTCCTAACTCATTTCATTATATTTCCATGCTTTACATCATCATTTCAATGAAGGAGTAAGGAAAAGGGATTAAAAATAATACATTTCTTTGCATTGCGTCGTATGTAAAAATTTCATTCGTGTCAAGTGGACCATGTGAGTATATACAACACATTCCCATATTTAATTATATGAATACAACTCATTTTAATCATCAAAAGTGGCCTAACATCTCAAGGAACTAGAAGGAATGCATGAAATATACATATATAATTTCGACCAGCTTTGTCCTTATTTTTCTCACAACTTTGAAAAATCATAACTAATTCTAGAAAAATTGAAATCATGCATTCTTGGCCATTTTGGAAAGTTACACATGTCTAATTCTGTTACAAATATTTCTAGACCATAACATCTAACACAAAGGATAGTTGACATGCAAAAAAGTTAGAGGTCAGGCTATCCACTGGTGCTGTCATAATATTCTGTAGCAAATTTCAAAAATGTCCAATTAATTCCATAAGAATCCAACCCATGTAAATGATACCAATCTAGAAATTTGTGGATGTTAGATAGAGGGGAAAAAATAACTCTAGACCAACTCACACACGTGCAGACTTCGAAACCCAATCAAACAATAATAGAGGTAAGGTGGAGTTCGTGATACTGGATAGATTTTTTGAAAATTCATATCTCCCTCTCTAGACATTCAAATGAGGTGATTCTAGTTGGCACAAGTCACTGGGAATGTCTAGTTTCTTTGTATAAAATTTTATGGCAATTGGACATCATTTGAACCCTGTGCAATAGATTTAATTTTCGGACTTGAGTGAATAGTGATATGACCAAAACTAGAAAATTTTGCCAAATTTGAAAACTCATCAAATATTCTGTAGACCTCTAAAAAGTATGTTCTTTAGCTTCCCAGAAAGCTCTCAACAAGCTCTAATTTCATACCAAATCTTAGATCAAGAAGAGCTCATTTGGATAAAGAGTGACATAGGGTTCTAAATTGGTCAATTTTGGCTCCATATGGGATACCAAAATGTCCAAATGGCTTTCCTTGGGGTTTGGTACCTCTTAGGCAAGCCTAAAAGCATATTTAGGACTTGTGTGAGCTACCCAAATGGTCCCAACCCTCATACATCTCATTTTGACCATCTTATCCACACATATGCATAATTCTATAAACTAATTAAGAAGCTACATTATCCATACATACTCAATTTGCATTCTAGTGGTCACATAATACATTCTCCCATTTAAATATAACATATTATCAAAATTACATATGTTCCAAAGGCCATAGACCATTTACAACAATAATTTACATCATTAGGCATCATTATGGCTTCAAAGAGCAAAAACCATGCATATTAGTGTCAAGCTCTTCTCTTTAAGGCGGTTGGCTTCCATTACCTTATCCACTTGGTCCACCTAGCATGTTAGATCATTGAAGAGGAGGGAATGAGATTCAAAGAATCCCAATAGCTCATCTCCCATTCAATCATACATAACATATGCAAAGCATGTCTAGTAAATGCATGTATGGTCATGTTGACATGTATAAACATTCAAGAGACATTTTCATCATTTGAGAAAGTCATACATAGCATACAAAGGGCTTGCCAAGCAAGTGGATTGGCCTCGCCTAATTTCTTATGGATGTTAGACTTGCCTCACCCATTCTTTAAGAGATTCTTAGACTCAACCATGCTCTTAGAGTCCATCTTGCTTTTGGGAGACTCTTTACTTTGTCTCAACCAATCTTAAGGGTTCTTAGCTCTTCCTTACCATGGCTAAGGGGTTCTTGGCCTCACCACACTCAAGCAAACCCAAACAAATATCATAACATCATTTAGGAACATAATATGTAATCATGAAACCATGGCATGTGAAATCATGCTAGCATACCTTTTCATGGCTTGAAAATACACATACACACATTCTAAGACAAGCTAAGCACACATCCATGCATGAGAGAAGGTGGATCGAGCTACCTTGTACACAATCACATACTTTTCCCTTGAATCTCCCTTCCTTGCTTCGGCCACATACACATAAAAGTGTGGGGAAGATTTCTCTTGGCCTAGATGCAATTTATGGAAGCTAATTAGATTCATGGACTCAATTCTAAGGCCATAAATTTTGCTTAGACACTAGCTTGGTCTATAACCTTATTATGGTTCCATAATTGTACCTAATGAAGCAATACCCCTCAAATAAATTCAAGGCTCCATTCTTTCCTTTTAAATATAATTCTTGACTCCTTTTAAGCCTCTTGGAGTCATCACACAATCAAAACTAAGAGCCTAGTTATATGTTGCTTCTTTAGGTCATAATATGGAACATAAAGCACTAACTCACTTTCTATGGGATCTAAATTTTTTCCAAGGCCTCCCCTCATTTTCATTCATCATATATGACTCAAGAATGGGCTTAGAAAAATTAAAACTCTCCCTAGCTACACAAAACCCTTTAGGTTGAGGTTATGGAGGAAATAGGGTTTCTTGGAGTTTGCTTTGTTTTCTCAAGGAAGGATGCATATGGGGAGCCTCTTAGGGATTTTGGGAGCTCATTTAAACTCATATTTAGGCCTAGGAATCATCATATAAAATTAGATTTTATAAGGTGCACTTGAAACCCTAGATTTTGCATCTTGAAATCTAATGGCTAGTTTGTTGTTTTCTTTGCATATTCTTGTTCTTCTCCCTCAAATTCTTAAGATTCACCTTTGATTTGGTTGAAAACTTAACTCCCAAAGGCTGACCATATATAGGTCAAAATGCTCAAAAGAGAAGGGAGGAAGAAGATCAAGTGGAAAGATTGCATGATACCTTGATTTCCTTTGTTTTTCTTGCTTGTTCTTTGCTTTCATTGGCTTCCTCTCTTAAATTTCAAAATTTTCCCTCTGTTCTTCCTTCAAAACAACCCTCAAAAACTTAGAAAAATCATGGGAAAGAAGAGGGGAAAAGAGGAGAAAAGATTGGCTAAGAGAAAGCATGAAAAATAAGCAAATTTCCATACCTTATGCTTTGAATTTCTCCTTCTTCTTCTCTCCCCTTGGTGCGCCTAAACCCTAGCCTTCTTCTCTAAAATTGGACAAAAAATTTTAAGTCTAAATGAAAGAGAGAGTGGGGTGCCACCTATCTATAGGGGGAGGAGGATGCAATTTTTCAAAAATTCCCATTTTGCCATTCGTTCTTGGCATTTTTGTTTCTCCTTCGTTTTAGCACCTTTTTTAGTTACATATTTTTTATTATAAAATTTAAGTTCCCAATTTAGTAAAATGCCTTTGAAATCACTCAAATCAGAGCCAAAACCTTCCCAAATGAATCTGTCAGAGTTTGGGTATATCAACATTGGAAAACATCCACCGAAGGGGATTTAACTGTCCCGGGGCTTCCCATGGTTTTCAAGGCCTTTGAGAATCACAGAGAACTCAAAACTTTTATTTAAAAAGTCCTCCTGTGTGAATTCCAAAATTTATTCAAAATTACGAAAATGCCATTACATTTCGTAAGATTTTTGTCAAAATTTGTTTCTTTATTCTAGCTCCATTTTTTCTTCCGTCTGAGGCTAGGATTCTTATTTTTAGGAGTCTAAAATGTTACTCAAATTTTTTGGGACCTTAACTAATTCATTTCAGAGGACTTGTTTTGAAAACATGTCCGTTTTCGTCATTTAATGAAAACTGGACGTTACAAATTTAATAGGCATTTAAATCTCATTTAGAGATTTTCACAAATCCAAAGAACATAAATTTTAGGGTTCTGTAAAATTTCATATGATTTTTTAAATTTGGTTGAATTATGTAGAAACTGTCAATGCATTTTTCATTTGGTAGTTTGATTTTTGGTATATTTGAAGGACCAAATGAAGTCTAATGATCACAAAATTCTATAGGCATATAGTTAGCATCATAAACTTTTCATAACCACTAAGATCACTCAATTTGGAGCTCTATAGTGTGCGATATTAATTTTTAAAATTCCAAGTCTGCACTAGTGTGAGATTCTAACCTAGCTACTGTTCCATTATAATTTTGTTAGCCAAATGATATTTCTTAGTCTAAAATTTTTACAGTAGTTTTTGGTATTCTAAGCTTTCCAGAAAGTGCTCATTTGCCCAATTTGGAATTTTCTAGCTTAAGTTATGATTTTGTAAAGATGGTGACAGAATTATGGAAGCTAAAAAAGTGTGCAACTTGGACTATTATGTGATGCATAGTTTATATCCGAATTCCATGCTTCCTTTTATGATTTTTCTGTGTAAACAAGTGCATTAAGGATGGGAGATGAGTTTGGTAAGTTGAAATGGTCCACTGAATAAAAAATGAATTAATTTGACATTTAATGTTAGTAAATTCCGCTGCTAAAAGTATTGAGTTTATGAAAATGGATACTATAGACACTTTGTGATATAAATTAAGTGCTATTTTAATATGTTATTGCAAAACACATCAAATAACATAAGTAAAAAAATTTAAGAAGCTCTTGGTTAACACTTTTTCTCAAAAATTTTACCTTTTATATAATAATCCATAATTCACCCAAATTTCACCATAAGCCTTATTTTTAATGTAAATTAACATACTCTAGTTAGATTCTGGAAAATTCTTCTTTAGGTGTCTCTAATAGGCTTGTTTGAACCTATGTGCCATGGAGTGTTTGTGATTTTACTTCATTTTCATGCCACCAAATAGTCATACATACAATTTCAAGGGAGATGAACAAAAGCCCTATACAATTTCTAGAAATTCTATGCATTTTCTACACTTCTACTTAAATGAAATTTAAGGGTTTCTTGCCACAATCTCTATGAAAATCAAGATTATATTAATCTATCTTTCCTTTAAGCTTTCTCTCATTATTCTTCCATTTACTTTCTCTTCAATTCCTTCCATGGCTTTTTGAAATTCAAAGTTTCATAATTTGTAGGAAAGTTTCCAAGAATAGGAATTTTCTTGAATCACATGAATATATAAGCTATATATGTGAATTCTCCTTCTTTTCTTAGCCTGGATTCATGAAAACAACAAAAATCCTCCTTTACTCTTGCCATGGCTGAAATATAAAAAAGAAGAGAAGAGAAGATTCATGGAAGATAATAAAAGAAAAATTAAGAGAGTTTGTCGATGTTACCTTAAATTTTCAATGTTTTTTCTTTCCTAGTAGCTTTTTCTTTTTCTTTCTCCTTCCTCTTCCTTGGTTGTTAGTCTTCTTCATCCTTTCTTTCTTATTCTGGGCGAATAGGTGTGTGTGTTTTTGTGTATGTGTGTATGTGTGGCGTGAGGTGTGTGTGTGAGTGTTATAAATGTGCTAGTTATAATAGATGACTAAGATTTGTTATGAATTTATGATGTTAAATCCATGCCTTTAGATTCATTGGATGGTCAAGATTTAATCTTAATTTTAGAGATTTAATATGGGCCTTTGGATTAGATTAAGGGTTGTGATTTGATATTAAAAAGTAGAAAAATCTAGGCCATAGAATTACATCAACAGTTGAGATCACATCTCGTTTTACAGATAAATATTAGTTGTTACATTTTAACTGCAGTTAAATTTTAACCATGGTTACTTTTCTTGTAATTTGTGAAGATAATTTTGCATTTATTACTGCTTGAGTCAGCGGCTATGTCATTCTGTGTCAATAGTGACATTAGCAGTAACTTTTTTATAAAATGTGAGATTTACTAAGATTTGCTGATGTAAGTCGATGTTATTGCTCTATAGCTCATGTAATCTCTGGAAATTTCCTACACATGGCACTACATCTGTAACAACCAGAAAAAAAAGCTAGAAAATTTTTGAAGGGCTGAAAATTTTTTAAGTCTGCTAGCTATAGCAAGAAATGGTCTAGCTATAGCGAGAGTGCCTTCTAGCTATAGCGAGTGCGGGCATTCCATACAAAAACTAGGGAGCTGCTCATCGTAGCGTGCGCCGTAGTGAAGGCAGGGGTCTGGGACTGATACGTGCTCGCCGTAGCGAGGGTTATTCTTCACTATAGCGAGGGTTAGTCCAGAAAAGTGTGAAAAAAGAGAATTTGACTTCTTAAAGAGTCTAGATTCATTCCTCTTCTTTTAACCAACCTAAGCTTTGACCAAAGGAGAGAAAAGAGCTGTGGATAGAGAGAAAAGCCTAGAGGAGGAAGGAAGAACAAGAAAAAGGTAAGATTTGCATGGTTTTTCTTCTTAACATGTTATTCTTCTTTCTTTGCCCTCTCTTCCTATGGTTTTAGTTATTGAAGTAGTTGGGCTTTGAGCTTGGTTCAGAAGAAGGAGAGTGGAAAACCCCTCTTGAAGAATACCAAAACTCATATATCTTTACTTCTTCTTCTTTGCTTTCCTTTCTTGAGAGCTTGAGAGAGGAAGGAGAGTTAGTGAAATTTTAGAGAGAGAAACCTTAGTTTCTCTTCATGAATAAAGTGTTAAGAGGATAATTTCATGCTCTTTGTGTGCCTAGGCTCAAGAGAAGCACTCCTATCTAGTGGTGATTGTGAAATCAAGAAGGGAGAAGACAAATTGAAAGGGAAGGCTTGTGTTAGCCTATAAGGTAGCTCTTTCCACCTTCTCTCATGCATAGATGTGTGCTTACATTGTCTTGCATGTGTGTATGTATGTTTTTAAACCATGAAAAGTATGCTAGCATGATGATGCCTTATGTATTTCAATGATGTATTATGTGATTACTTTGGTTTGCTTGAGTATGGAAAAGCCAACAACCCTTTAGCCATGGTGAGGATGAGCCAAGAACCCTAAAGTTAGTTAAAACAAAGTAAAGAGTCTCCCAAAAGTGAGGTTGACTCCCAAGAGTAAGGTTGAGTCTAAGAACCTCTTAAAGAATGGGTGAGGCAAGTCCAAAATCCACAAGTAAATGGGTGAGGCTAATCCACTTGCTTGGCAAGCCTTTGTATATTATGTATGGCCTACTCAAATATTAAAAATACTTTTCTTATAATTTCACATGCTAATATGCCCATGCATACATGTGTGAGACTAGTAATGCATGCTTTATGTATGATTGAATGAGAGATGAGCTATTGAGATTCTTTGAATCTCACTCCCCCTCTCTACCATCCTAACATGCTAGGTGGACCAAGTGAGACAAGAGATGGGAGCCTCCAAGCTTGAAGCTAGAAATTTGGCAAAGGAGTTGTGAAATAGTTATGTTGTCACTATTTTGTAGTTAAATTAAGAGATGTACTCTAATGATGTACATGATGTAGCATGTATGAATACTTGTAAATGAATATATTTATCATATATGTATGAGAATTAGAACCACCTTGAATGATGTAGCAACTTTTGTTATGAATAGCAAGATCTTGGCATTATGTACATGGTGTATGTTTTGGTGTGGGAGAATGAGTTTTGAAAATTTGGGTTGTTAGACATTTAAGCCATGTTTGATAGCCTATGTTGATGCTTTCCCATGTGCTCATAGAGCCTTAGAGGTAGGAGAAGCAAAGTTGAACCCTAATAGCCCTCTTGTAACATCAAAACTGGTCACTTTGCCCCATGATGTCCAAGTCTGACCAAATGACCTCTTCTTGCCTTAAAATTTGGCATGTGACTAGATCTTGTATAGAGATTTTTGGAAAGCTAAAGATCAGGTCATTTGGAGGTTTGTGAAATTTTCTATGATTTTTCAAAGTTGGTATCAGAATTTTGGATTTGCATCAGCACTGTTCATTTTGTCAGTTGTGAAATTGTATCATCCGAGGGACAAATGTGGTCCAATAGCTACGAAATTTTATATGTAGAAACTAGACAGTCACATTGACTTGTAACAACTAGAATCACCTCATTTGGAGGTCTAGAGAGGAAGATATGTATTTTTGAAGTTTCTACCCAGTGTCAGTCATCTTGCCTGACCAGAGGTACTATTCCATCAATTTCTGAGAGTTTAGCATGATGAACTGATCTGGAGACATTTTTCTTATCTATTTAACATCCACATATTTCTATAATGGTATCATTTTCATGCATTGGATTTTTGTGAAATTAGTTGGACATTTTTTAAATTCATATTAGTAAACTGTGACAGCATCAGGACTAGTCTGACTTCTAGACCAATTTGCATGTCAAACGTCCTGTGTGTGGGATGTTATGACTTGTACATATTTTTAGCATGAATTAGACATCTCAATATTTCCATAATGACTGAGATTAGATGTTTTCTATTTTTCTATATTTAGTTGTGATTTTCCAAACTTTGCCTAGAAGTGAGGCCAAGCCTAGCCGAAAATGAACATGCATGTTCCATACCTCTTTTTGGGTTCCATGGGCTGAAAGCGTGTTTTTGGGATTGAAATGAGTTTTAATGGTGTAATTAAATATGAGGATGCATAGAATGAGTTCACACGGTCTATGTGACACTGAAATGAATTTTTAACTATGTCGCAACTCTAAGAAAGTGTATAAATCCAATGAGGAAGATCTCACTTTATTTTTCCTATATCTCATATGAGCATGTAAAGCGTGATGGGTATGAGCTAGAAATGATGGTGTTACAACATCACCATTTTTCCATACTCATGGTACTATGTCAACACTTCCTCGATTAGAATTTACAAAAATGACACCATTTCATCGATGTATCCTTTCAGAAGTTCTCTGTAATATTTTATTCAATCTATGTTCTCTAGGCCCTCTATTATATTTTAATATTATTTAGCCTATGTAGGTCCCATTTAATTTCTTTATTTATATTATTATTATTATTTATTTTTCCTAATATTTTATTATTTTAGGGTCCAAATGACTATTTTACCCTTGGTAGAAGGGTAACAGACAAGTACCTCCATTCATTTTTCACTTATATTTCCATCTTAATACCATATTTTTGGATTCTGTCATCACTATCTAGTAGATCTTTTTGTACTAAATCTCTTGAGATAGTTAACTGAAGTTTCAGTTCATCTCTGTATACGCTTTTAAAAGTTCGGGGCTATTTTTTGGTCTTAACGATTTTAGAATTTTGAGGAATGAATTTTATAATTTTCTACCCATTATTTCCTAACTATTTACATATATATATAGGGCTAGTTCTTGACTCTCCAACCTTCTAAAAAAATTATCAAAATTCGTCTAAGTGATAAATGACAATTTTGCCTTTAGGCCCTTTAAACCCCTTTAAAATCTTAAATATTTCTGTAGGTCCTATTCATCTTCTACTTTTCATATACAAAGCTATTCTATTCAAATCCATCTTATTTAAGCTTAATAAATTCATTTCATAAAATACTAAATAATTAAAAAATCCTAATTTTTAAGGATGTTACACTAGTTCAGGTCTTTGATGACATGAGAGAGAAGAGGAAAGAGAAGGGAAGAAGAAGCCAAATAGGTAAGGAAACTTGTACAATTTCATACTATGCTAGTTATAAAGTCTTTTCTCTTTTTCAAACTCTTTCTAATTATGGTTTTAGTTTCTTGAAAGAAGGATTTTTGTGGCTAACCTCTTAAAGGAAAGAGGAGATTTGGAGTAACTAAACATAGCAAGAGAATCACCATTTTAAGAGCTTCTAAATGAGGTATGCCATAAGATAGGAATTTGTTATTTCCTTGAACTTTTTCTTCTCCTACATTTCGGCTTAGAGAGAGAAAGAATGGCGGAAGCTTGATTTAGAAGGAAAGAGAGTAAGAATATGAAAAGAAAACAATTTAAAAAGCTAGAGAAAGCAAACTAGGGCACCTAAGGTTTCAAATGAACTATGGAAGATATAGAACCTTAGGAAGATATTTGAATCTTCTAAGGCCATGCTTGAACTAAAAAAGAGTCAAGGATATTTTATATCTTTCAAATTCTGCATGAAAGTGCCAAGAACTCCATATGTGGGAAGTGTGTGAGTGTCTTAGCCTAGGGGGAAAGGAAGCACCTAGTGAGTAATCTTATTGATTTAAAGTTTATGGAAGGTCTAGATATAAGCCATGAATATTAATGGAACTATTAGAATGAATTTAGGAACCTTATTTTTGAAAAGTGAAAATTTAGGGTTCAAAAGGGGCTTAGTGAAGCAACTTGATGTTAGACAAGTTAATGCTTGCATTTAATGGCTTTAATAAGTTCCATTAAAGTTATATAGCTAATGTGAAGTGGGATTTTAAAGCCTAGAGGTTGAACTATGAGAGTTCCCTCTTAAGGCACATAAAGTAGCTTAAGTTTATGAAGATTGCAGCAAAAATAGTATATTATTTCTCTGAATCACTTTCACGGAGTGGGCATAAAATAAATAGGAGGATCAAAATAATTAGGAGTAAATGCTCCTTAATTTCTCGGTGTAAAGAAGGAAAGAATTTGAATAAAAACTATTTACACTTTATACAAAATTAAAGACAATAAAAAGCCTAATAATAACAAAGTTGACTCTCTAAAAAAGGTAATAACAATATTCAAATGCCCATAATTCTTGGAGAAAAATTTGGAATTCCACACTCCCCCTCAAGCTGGGGAGTATATGTTTACCATTCCCAGCTTGGATAAGTGAATATCAAATTGAGCCCGTGGAATGGATTTGGTCAAAACATTAGCAGTTTGTTGATGGGTGGATATGTAGATCAATTCAATCACCCCATGTTCAATTTTTTTCTTTGATGAAATGATTATCAATCTCCATATGCTTAGTTCTATTGTGATGAACCGAGTTTTTAGTAATACTTATTATAGCTTGATTATCATAGAACAACTTTATTGATATTGGTGATGATAGTTGAAGCTCTTCAAGTAGCCCTTTTAGTTATATTCCTTCATAAATTCCATGAGCCATAGCTCTAAATTTAGCTTATGCACTACTTTCTGTAACTACCGTTTCCTTTTTACTTCTCCAAGTAACAAGTTTTCCCCAAAGATAGGTGCAATACCTTGAAGTAGACCTTCTATCTATTAAAGACCCTACCCAATCAGCATCAGAAAAAACTTTTAGATCTCTACTTATTCCCTTCTTGAATAAGAGTCCCTTTCCTAGTGTCATCTTTAAGTATCTTAGGGCTCGGTTTACAACTTCAAGATGTTCTTCAATAGGACTATTCATGAATTGACTTGCTACACTAACGGCAAAACTAATGTTCGATCTAGTGTGTGATAGATATATTAGTTTGCTTACTAGTCTTTGATACATCCCTTTATCAATGGGTGTTGAATCTTCTTTTGATCCAACTTCATTAGTTAAGTCTATTGGTGTTTCTGCTAGTTTACATCCTAGCATCCCACTTTCCTTGAGTAAATCTAATGTGTACTTTCTTTGGGATACAACAATACCTTTGCTAGATCGTGCAACCTCCATCCCTAAGAAGTACTTTAGATCTCCGAGATCTTTTACTTTAAACTATTTATTCAAGACTCTTTTGAGATGTGCTACTTCTTTTTCATCATTACTTTTTACAATGATGTCATCCACATAAACTATAAGAATAGTAGTTTATCAGTAGCTACCTTTTTAATAAAAAGGATGTGATCTGATTGCCCTTGTGTATACCCCAACTGCTTCATTGCCTTGGTAAATCTCTCAAACCAGACTCATGGGGATTGTTTGAGGCTATAAAGTGATTTTTGAAGTTGGCACACTAGATTTTCATTATTAGGTTGCTTCAAACCAGGGGGTATGTCCATGTAGACTTCCTCCTCAAGATCACCATTTAAGAATGCATTTTTGACATCAAGTTGATGAAGTTTCCAATCTAGGTTGGCCGCTATGAATAAGAGGACTCGAATGGTATTAAGTTTGGCAACTTGAGCAAAAGTTTCTTGAAAATCTACTCCATATGTCTAGGTGAAACCTTTAGCAACAAGTCTCACTTTGTATCGTTCAATGCTGCCATCTGCTTTATACTTTACATTAAACATCCATTTGCATGCCACCGGTTGCTTCCCTTAAAGTTTTTTGAGTGAGCTCCTAAGTGCCATTCTTTTGTAGCACCTTTAATTCTTCATTCACACCTTCTTTCCATTTTAGATGCTAGAGAGCTTCTTTAACATAGCAAGTGATTTTATTGATGTCCACATTTGCTATGAATGCCCTATAACTTTTAGAGAGTTTTTCATAGGAGACAAAGTGAGAGATAGGGTGTTGTGTACATGATCTTGTTCCTTTTTCTAAAAGCAATAAGAAGACGTAGATCAGTAGATAAACTCTCATTATCATTAGAAGACTCAAAATTAGAAATACCTTAAGAGTCTTAAGTACTTTCACTGGGATAAGGATTTGGGTTAGCTTGGCAATGCTTTACGGCCTTAGGGCGCCTTGTATAGACCTATGGCTCTTTATCTTCCCTTTGTTTTTGATTTGTAACGTCTGGTTCAGTATCTAATTCAACCTCGAGTTCAAATGAGTTCTGAATTAGCTGGGAAATAGCGTCAGGTTCATAGGGGAAAAAGGCCCAAAACTTATTTTCCTCCTTTTGATGTGCTATAATCTCCCCCTGAATATGGGTTTTGGGATAAAATGGCACCTGCTTAAGAAATGTTACATCTATGAAGGTATAAAATTTCTTGGTGGAAGGTGAGTAACATTTATAGCCCTTTTGATATGGAGAGTACCCAAGGAACAAACACTTAATGGATTTAGGATCAAGTTTGCTCCTTTGTTGAGGTGGAACATGGACATAGGCTGAACACCTAAACACCTTTAGTGGAAGGTCAGTCATCATCCTATTTTGAGGAAAAGTTTTAGAGAAAAATTGACATGGGGTGTCAAATTTTAATGTTCTAGAAGGCAACCTATGGGTGAGGTATGTAGCTGTTAAAATAGCATCCCCCTAATAACCTTTAAGTACATTGGTGGTCAACATAAGTGATCTAGCTATTTCTAGAAGATGATGATTTTTTCTTTCTACTATCCCATTTTGTTGAGGAGTATAAGCACATAAGCTTTGATGAACTATGCCATTTTCAAGGAAAAAACTCCTAACGATAGAATTAAAATAATCTCTAGAATTATCTGTCTAAAAAATTTGTATTTTTTTTTTGAAATTGAGTTTGAATTATAGTAAAAAAATTTTAACAAGGGAGATAGTTTCAGACTAATCTTTCATAAGAAATACCCATATGATACGGGTGTGGTCATCAATTAAAGATAAGAACCACTAGGCACCTGTTATACTAGGAATGTGAGAGGGACCCCAAATATCACTATGTATAACTGAAAAAGGATGTGATGGTTTGTAATCATGAATGGGATATGAGTTTCAGAAATGCTTAGCAAGATGCAAACTTCACATTGGAAAGACTTTGGATCTTTATTAATAAATAAGGAAGGAAATAACTTAGCTAAGTACAGGAAATTAATATGGCCAAGGCATTGGTGCCATAACATAATATTATTTTCCTCATCCAAAGTCCTTGTACTGTTTGCATGAATGGCCTGAGAAATATTGCTGGATCTGATTTGGTACAAGCCTTCTTCTACTTTAGCATTGTAACACCCCAAAATTAATTAAGATGTTAATAAAGTACTTAGACTAATTAAGAATAATTATTATGGAATAATTAAGTAAGCTATATGAATGGAAATTTATAAAGAAATAAGTTATTAATGTAGGTTTAAGATTTCAATTGGGTTAAAGCTTAATTTGGGCCCAAAATTAATTTTATTAAGTTATGGATAAGGATTTATGGAGGCCCAATGATTTTGGGTGCAAGCCTAACTCCTTATCATGAGACTTGGGCCAAGAGAGATTACCTAACAATGGCCCAATTTGATTTAGTAAAATAAGGGCCCAAGACCCAATTTATATGAGTTAGCCTAATGCACATTATGCAGATCCAAATTAGATTGACTCTTGGCCTGACCCTATCAAATGGTTGTAGCCCAACTTATGAAATAAGGCCCAACAAGCCTAAAAACCTGAACCCATAAGAAATTGGGCCATTGGGTCAGATCCCACTTCTAGCTCTAAATTTTCTACAGACCATTCATTGAACTATAGCCCAACCACTAGAAATGAGCCCAATTGGACCTTGGGCTAATGGGTCAGCCCATTTCTCATTAAAAACCCTAAAAGTCCAGTAGCCGCACCTATTTAGAAGAGCAAAACACTTGGTTTTGCAGAAGGGAAAAGCTATTTTCGCACTTGAGAAGAGGGGCTAGGGTTTTTCTGCATTCCTCCACCATTTCTCACTTCTAAAGGAAGATTTGGCCAAGGTAATCTATACAAAACATGTCCCTCTCATTCTCCTTTTCATTTTGGTCTGATTAGTTTCTGGTTTTGAGCATTTTCATCTCCTTTCCAAACTGAACCTTAGTGTTTTGGTGTTCCCTTGAAAGATTTTCGGAGTCGAAACTAAAGAGGTGATTGAGTATTTCCCTCTCAATTTATGTATTATTTTGCTGGAAAATGCCCTCAAGGATTGATTTTCATGATGGGTTCTGTTATTGTGTGAAATTACAAGGAGATGAAGGTGAAACAATGAAAATTCTGGGCTTGATGACTAAAATCCGAATTTGGGAATGTCCTATGATGTGTTCTTGGTAGTTAAGGCTCAACTCAGTCTATTAACCTCTTAGATGTATAGGTAAGTGATTTCTCTCCTTTTATGAGATGTAGTACTAAATTCCCATCATTTGGACTGACTTTTGGTGCATGGTTTGTGCATGTGCGAAAATGGAATTGTGGCGAGCGAATCATGATGAACTTTGATGTATGGAACCTAAATTAGTGTAATAGATCATTAGGAAGCTTGGGTAAAAAGCTCTCAATGAACTCTTGTTAAGATTAATCTGTGGATAGGGAAATTCCTAATTAATGATAGTTAAATGATGATGATTATGCTTATGTTAGGTCCGGTGTGCTTTGAATCATGATGGTAGCTAGAGGATGAGTAATTGGCTTCATTGAGGTAACTGGGGTTATTTTTCAATTCCATGTATATGTTCATTAATCTGATATTGTTTGCACGTATATGATTTTGAAATGCTAAATGATTGGTTGACTACTTGGATTGTTATTGTGATTGGACCTTGTGAGTCCATGGTGGAGCTGTGGTGCGGCTGCCACCTGTGCATGTGCTTCGATCGAGCACTGGGTTGTGATCAGACCCCAGATGCACTGAGCCCTGGTTGTGCTCATTATGGAGTAGGTGTTATGGACGGACCTCTCCCAGTGTTATTAGCCATTAACATGTTGTGTATGACTGCTGGTATAGGACAGTAGTTATTGGTAGTTCAACTAGTTCATTTGCGAATTGAATTGATGATTCTGGTATTGATGATATGAAATTGCATTGGATTGATTAACTTGTACATATATATGGGAATTGCCTTTTGTTACTGAGATTATATATCTCACCTCGTTGTGGACTAACATTTTCAAGGACCGAATCCCTTAGTGGAAAGGAAAAAATTAATGGAAGCACATTAAATGGTTTGGTAGCACATGGGTTTGGAGGCCTTGTTGAATTGTATTGTAACTAGATTACTAGTTTTGCATCATTGCTGCATTGCATCATGAATTGCCAAGTATAAGGACTGTATATGTAATTTAATTATCATGGGATTGAACATTATGGTTGTAATTGGCTAACAATGGATAAGTGACTTGATCTTGTATGAACATTAAGCATGGGCCCCATGCACCTTGTGACCAGAATACATTTACTATCATTAAATTATGGTTTTGTTGATGTGTGGTAGCTTGGTAAGTAGAAATCAATACTTTAATCTTGAAATGGATAAGGATAGATTAACTAGATAAATCAAGTAGATAAATACGATTAAAGGTTCACAAATGAAAGGAGAGTGGTCCTAGAGTATCCCTAGAAAGAGAGTGGAGAGCATGAGACAAGATTTTCGGAGTTGTAGGATCAGAAGGAATTGGCTGTGGCCAAAATTTAATTGGCCTTGGCCAAATGATAACAGAGGGGAATTGGCCACGGCCAACATTTAATTGGCCTTGGCCAAATGTGGCGAACCTGCCAGGGAAGAAAACAGAGAACAATTGGGCACAGCTAAGTCTGAGAGGCAGATTTGGGGGTGTTCCAAAGGGTATTTGGCCGCGACAAAATGTGAAAAATTTGTGAAGGCGTAAGGAGTTAAACTGAGAGTAATTGGCCACAACGCAAGGGAATTTAGCCGCGGCTAAAGTGCTGTATTTCTCATATTCACCTAGAAACCTTAGTTTCTCTTAAGGTAATGCTAAGGAATGATCTAGAAACACTTGTAGGAGGATTTTATGAGTTAGAATTGATGGATGGGAGAATCAAAAGCTCCTCATTAATAATTAAATTCACTTACGCATTCGAATAATTATGGTTGTCTAGCTAATGACCCTAACAACATTAAGTTTCAAATTTCCTCACTTTTTCCTGATGTAATTAATCTTAATGACTTTCTAACCTTGATATATGATTATTAATCACATACTTAACCTTAATTATGATGATTAGAAGTTAGGGTTGTTACAAGCATTGCCAATCATCCTCTCCGAATCCAAATCCTATAACAAAAAACCAGATGGGAAAAATTTAGCAATGCAATTCAAGTCATGTGTAAGCTTGCTAATGGACAGCAAGTTGCATGATAAGTTTGGGACAAGAAGGATAGATTCTAGAGTTAAATCTTCTAAAATAATCACTTTCCCAATTCCAGTCACCTTGGACAAAGTCCCATCTGCAATTCTTACTTTATATTCATTATTATAAGATTTATATTCATGCAATAATAAGGCATCCCCTATCATATGGTCTGAGGCTCTTAAGTCAATTATCTAAGCTGTTGCATCTTCTACATTAGTATGAAAAGCATTTAAGAAGGTACCTTTGGACTTAGATTGAGAAATTTGTGCAGCCAATCGATTTGCTCCTTACTAAAAATACCTTGCTCATTGGGCATTTTTTGAGATCCTTCTGTAATAGCCATATAGCCTTGGTTCTCCCTTTCTTTATTAGGTTTCCAATCAGCTGGCTTACCATGTATTTTCCTACATGTCTCACTGGTGTGACCTGAGCGTCGACAATGATCATACTAGGGTCTTCCCTTTCTTTGCTTGCCTTCATTGTTCAGGTTTGCATTCTTGGTCAAGAGGGCAGAACCTTCAGGGGTAGTAACTGTAACGAACGGTAAATTCTGTAAAATGATGAAATGAGCTGTATAAAAGCAAGTTCTTTGAAATGAGCTAGAAAATGTCCCAAAAAATTTAGGTGATGTCCTAGGCTCCTAAAAACGATAAATCCAGGCTCAGATGAAAATAAAAATGGAGCTAAGATGGGGAAATGAAATTGCTACAAAATTTAACAAAATGTAATAGTCTTTTTGTAATTATTTGTAAATTTTGGAAAAAACACATGGAGGGCTTTTGAAATGGAAAATTTAAGTTGCTTAGGTTTCTCAGAGGCCCTAAAAACTATGGGAAGCCCTAGGACTGGTAAAACCCCTCCGGTGTACGTTTTCTAATAGTGGTAAGCCCAAACTTTGATGGATTCATTTGGAAAGATTTTAGCTCAAATTTGAGTGATTCAAAAGGCATTTTATAAAACTGGGAATCCAAATTTTATGATGGAAAAGACAATTCTAAAAAAAGAGCTAAAACGAAGTTAAATTGGAAATGCCATTACATAAGGATGAAATTAGAATTTTTGAAAAAGTGAGCTTCTTGAATGTTCTAAAATCTTCACACCACTTCTTCATATTTCTTTGGCCAACTTTCTTCTACCCAAATTCAGAGAAGAGAAGTAGCTCCTTAGGTGCACCAAGAGAGGGAGAAGAAGGAGGAAGAAAAGCCAAGAAAGGTGAAGAAATTCATGCTTCTCCCTCTTTCAATTTTGTTCCTCTCCTTTCCTACTTTCTTTCCATGGTTTATTGACATGAATGGTTCTGTTTTTGGTCCAGAACATAGGGGAAGAGTTCAAATTGCTTAAGAGGAAGCAAACCAAGGAGAAGAAGTCTTGAAATCAAGCTAGAATCTAAGGTAAGTTCATGGTTTAATTGCTTCTTCCTCTTGTTCCTTCTTGTGAACAATTTTGGCCAACCTAGGGAGGAGTAGGAGAGGCTAGATTTTGGGCATAACCAAGGGAGAATCCTAGGAAAAAGAGTATGAGGATTAAGAGTATGCAAAGAAATTGAAGTAAAAATTAATGGAAATTGATTTAGAAAAGTGTTGGGTTCTTGAAGGAATTATGAAATCTGATTTTTTTATGTGATTTCCTTAGCCATTTGAGTGTTCCATTAAGCTCCTAAGACTTCTAAGAAGCCTCCCAAGTGGTTCTCCCATCTAGGAAAATCAAAAGCTTCTTGAACCCTTTTCTTGAAGCATGTCTCGACCAAGCTAGGAAGAGAAGCCTAGGGAGTGTTTTAAATTGTTCTAGCCTTATTTTGGGACTTCATATGATATTAGAAGATGGAAAAAATCATTGAGAAAAGTTTAGGGGCCATAGATTTGGAGATGGGACAATGGTGTCCATAATGGTGCCTTATGAAGCAACTTAGTTTTTCAATTATGCAAATAAATGTGTGAGGGCTCCAAGGACCTTGATGAGGTCAAGAGGCCTAGAAATGAAAAAAGAATGGAGCCTAGAGCTTGAATGATAAAAGTTGCTTCAATAGGCCATTTATGGAACCATTATGCCACTTATAGAACCAAGTGTGTGTTTAAGAATGAGTTTGGTATCTTCACATGCTTTAAGTTCATAATTGTGTGCTATTTGTGATGTTTAGGTCAAGAGAACCCTACTCCACTTAAGTGCTCTTGTGTAACCAAAAAAGGGAAAGAACAAGCAAAGTAGGGCTTGCATAAGATTCAAGGTAGCTCTCCACCTCATTCTCCTTACATTCTTATGCATATGTATGTCCTTGTATGCATGTATGTGTTTATGTGATTGGAGAACATGCCACTTGATGCTTTGAGATTACATTGGTACCAATGTGTGTTCTTGAATGGCCTTGCTTATGGAAATTGCTAACAAGGGTGAGGTGATGCCAAAAGTCCTTTAATGTGGGTGAGGAGATACCAAAAGTCACAAGGCAATGGTGAGACTAGGCCAAAAGTCTCTTAAATGGGTGAGGCCAAGTCAAAAGTACCTAGGCCAAGGGTGAAGTAAATCTAAAAGTCCTAGAAGTGGGATGAGGCAAAACCAAAAGTCCCTAAAACAAGTTCTTAAATTGATGTGTAATGGTGGCATGGAAATGGTCTTTTAGTATGTTTTATGTTCATATCACTTTTGTATTTGTGCACTTGATATATGTATTGTGACAACCCTATCTTTTAGACATAGTAATTATGGCTAAATACACAATTAATAATTAATGGTCAAGGTTTGGAGTCGTTACAATTTATTACATTATGAAAATATAAGGAAATGTGAACCTTGATGTTAGGGTCATCACTAAGCAACCATAAACGTGAGAATGTATAAAAGAAATTATACTATCATGAGGGGTTTGTGATTCATCCATCCATCAGTTCCAACACACAAAGACCTCCCACAAGTGTTCTTATATTATTTCCTAGCATTACCATTAAAGAAACTGGGGTTTCTAGGATAAAGGTGAGAGTTTAGGGACCTGCGCTGCGACATGAAACCCTCCCACCTTGGCTAAGTTAGGTTCTGGAGCTCAAAAATTACGTTTTTCACTTTGCGCCGTGGCCCTGACCTTCCGTGCTGTGACTAAGTTACTCTCGGGAATCATTAGGCAATTTACGCATATCGCTGCAGTGAGTTGGACCATCGCCATGGCTAGCCTCTTGGGACTACTATTCAAATTCCTACGATTCTCGCCTCGACAAAAAACTCTTGTGCCTTGGCGAGGCTTGCTACTGGACACTCCTTACTTAGTTTCCTCAACTAGCGCCGCGATGATGGTCCAATTCACGTAAATTGCCCAATGGTTCCCGAGAGTAACTTAGCCGCGGTGTCATACCTTATTTTATAACACTTTTCCTACTACAATAACCTCATATAAAACTTAGAGGAGTCAATGGAAACCTGAACTAATTGGAATTTTTCCTTTTAAAAACTTTTTCATACAATTTCACTATTCATTTGGTCATTTTCAATTTTTTATCTAACTTTGAAAATACATAATTAATTATAGAAAAATCATATGAGGTTGGTTCAGGACTCTACTTCAAGCTCTCTAAGCCCTTTACAAGGGGAAATTACTTTCTCAGCAGAATGCATATAAATTCATATTAAAGTGTCCCTACAAAAGCTGGACAATTTTACCCTTCACTTGACATATTATTATTATTATTTTGCCTTTATATAAGCAGATGCATTTTTGCATTTTAGGCTCACTAGTCATACTCTTTTTACTTCAGGGTTGGGGTATATACATGGCTTTCTATTACATACCCTATTACCATACAGTATTATAACGCAATTCGTACATACCATAATCCAAAGATACTTAATTACATGATAAAATAATTACATGACAAAATGTGATGCATAAAGGTAAGGTCCTCGATTTATGCCTACACACTCTTTGCCCTTTCTTTATTTAAACTCAGACCTAGCATGGGTTATATTTGGGGTGAGATTATGAAATCTCAGTAGTAGTAAACTAATCTCAATGACAAGGTAGCATGTAAGTACATAACATAATGCTAATCAAGGTGCCACATGCCATATAGGAATACAAGGAATTTCATACAAGGCCAAGCACGGTCTAAATATACATGTCTCATCTTATAGCATAAATAACAACTTCATATAGCATAACACTCATCATTATACAAACATACAAGATTAAAGAAAGAGAGAGGAAAACTACTACCTTAGCAAACTTTGCTCCTTAATCATTGGGACTCAATTTACTTGCTTTTAGAGTTCTCAAAACAATATCGAACCCTATAATCATAAAGATAATTCATTACAATCAACACATAAACCTTAATATCTAATGTAGTATGATCCTTTTAAACTTAATAGGACCATTGGAATTGGAAAAATCTAATTCCTTCCTTTCCCATTCATTATGGCTGAATAGTATGCATTACTTGGCCAAAATTTAGGAATTTTATCTCATGCGTTTTGGGGTCTTTGCCATAGGTATTCCTAGCTAAAAACACCCTTTTTAAATTTATTGGAATGGATAAAATCATCAAATTCCAGCCCCAACATTATGTTTTGGTCATCACATAATCTAGCTCCGTTTAGGCTAAAAAATGCATTTCTTTGGTTCTAAAAATTCCATAGCCTTTTCCTTTATGTTTTAGGACTTGAAACTTGGTATACATGACTTTAAGATATCAAGAAAACACCATAAAAATTTTGGAAAAATTCGGACAGCATCTCCCCATGATTTCTATTTTCCCAAAAATTATAATCTTTGTGTTTTTTAAAGTCCCAGCACATAACAACAATAACTAAGTTCATATGGCCTTCATGTTCAACATATAAAATTCATTTCAAGGATTTCATATTCAACATATAAAATCCATTTCTAATGATTCATATGCTGTCCAAAAATGACTAATAACTAGGGTTTAACAAAACTAGCTTAAAGCATGTAATTTGCAAGTATAAGATGGAGAAAACTTACTCTTTAAGCTTAATCCTTGCTTCCTTTGCTTTTATCACACTAAAATCCTTTCTCTTCCCACTTAGAGCAACATTTCACCTTGAAGAAAAGATGAATATGCAGCTGCCCTTTGGAGGAAATGGTTGGAGGATGGAGAATATGAAGAAATTTGGTGAAGAATAGTGGTAGTTTTGCTTAGTTCCACTTCTTCTTCCACTTTTTCTCCCTCCCTCTCTCTCTTCACGTTTTTCTCTCCTCCTCCCTTGTGTGTGGCATGAAAATGGTGGAATGGAGGTCAAGGAGATGAATTTGGATGGAGTTAAATGGTCATACTAAATTTGGACCCTTGGATCAACCTTTTCAAGATCAAATCTTAACCTCCATTCCTTTTTTCTTTTGATTTTCTAATTTCATAACTAAATATCTTCTTTCAAAAATTCTTGGCTACACACTTGGAAGCCTTTACTTAGCCCTTAAGTTATGAATAGTAACCATGGTTAACTTCCTTAACTCAACCATGATTAACTTTTAACTCAACCATGGTTAGTTTTCAACTTAACCATGGTTAATTCTTTAAAATAACTAAAATTATTTTCTTCTTTTCCTTTCATTTTATATTTATATTTGGGTTTCATCTTCTCTAAAACCCTAATTATATCTTCTCTTCTCTTATTGGGCCTTTAGAATCAGCTATTGGACCTTACCACAATCTAAAAATCGGTGTCTGGGCTCAATTAAGGTTTTACGGTACAATACATACCTTTAGACTTTCTAAAATTTATGAATATTATTTCCTCTACTTTCTGGCCATCTTGAGTTTCAAACATGGATCAGAGGCCCTTAACCTCAATCCTCATAAATTTTGGTGCCAATCGGACACTCGAGCCTATAGGTATAATTTTCATCATTTTGTATTATGATTATGCTATAAAATTTTCATTTACTGCAATTTCATCCCTGAAACTCCTTCAAGGTTTCTTATCCCTTTAGCTATTTCTATTTCTATAGTCGTTACAACTTCCTTTTTCTATTTTGCTCATGGCTACTGATAGGGATAACCAGATCTCGGACTGGATCCCGCCCGGCCATCCGGACAACTTGGCATCATTAGACCCGTCTCATCATATGGAGTTTAACCATGAGTCATGGATTTCTAAGATTCCTACCCAATTTTTTGATATTCGTACCTTAAGCCACAAGCAGAGGGTGAAACTAAAGTTCCCTGAACTTTAGGGAAATTTATACATTTTGCCCCGCATATAACTTTTCTTTGCATTTTAGTCCCTGCCTCCTTCATACTCGACTTCGGAGACTCTTTGGGACCTTTCTCTGATCTTTTCTTTTTTCATCTATTTTGGCCTCAATTTTAGGGCACCTCTGGCCTTCATTCATCATTATTTGTGGTCTAGAATATTATTATATCTTAATTTACTCTATTTGGGGGACTTCCTTTTGTATCCAGTGAATTTTGTATGTTGATAGAGAAACCATATGTTATGTTCTTGTGTTTCCTTACGTTTTCTCAAATTTTCAGAAAACTGGATGTTACACGTGGCGCGGAAGGTTGAAGCTGCGACGCAAAGTGAAAAACGTAGTTTTCGAGCTCTAGAACCTAACTTAGCAGCGGCGAGAGGGTTTCAAGTCACGACGCAGGTCCTTAAACTCTCACCTTTAGCATAGAAACCCCAGTTTCTTTAATGGTAATGCTAGGAAATGATATAGGAACACTTGTGAGAGGTATTTGTGTGTTGGAACTGATGGATGGATGAATCACAAGCCCCTTATGATAGTATAATTTCTTTTACGTATTCTCACGTTTGTGGTTGCTTAGTGATGACCCTAATATCAAGGTTCACATTTCCCTATATTTTCATAATGTAATAAATTGTAACAACTCCAAACCTTGACCATTAATTATTAATCGTGTATTTAGCCATAATTACCATGTTTAGAAGATAGGGTTGTCATAGTTACTAAAAGGAATATAAAATTTAGCATCTATACTAAATAAATCAGCCTAAGTGTAGCCTTCTCCCCACATGGTTAGAGCTTATGGATTTTCATCCAATTGCTTCCCTTTATCCTTACCCGAAGAGCCTTCACCTGAAAGTATAATCCCATGAAATGGGGCGAGATGCGAATCTCTGTAACGAAGGAAATTTTCATTTATAATATCCAATTTAATTAACATATATGCATGAATCAAAATTAACATCAGAATCATAACAGCCATATTAGCAAAGGAAATGGTTAGGCTATTATGATTACCATCTCATACTAGCAATCATATTTCCACAAGTTAAAGCCCAATAACACTGGGAGAGGCCCGTCTATGGCACCCGCTCCCTAATGAGCATAACCAAGGCTCAGTATATCTGGGCTTTGATCATAACCCGGTGCCCGATCAAAGCACTTGCACGAGTGGCAGCCGCACCATAGCTCTACCATGGACTCACAAAGTCCAACCACAATACAATAGATAGCCAACCAATTCATTTAGCATTTCAAATCATTTATGTATAGCAAATATGAAATTAAAGTAGATATATGCATGGAATTAATATAGTCCCGATTACCTTACTTGTAGACAAATTGCAAAAGTCACTAGTGGTACAAAATCCTCCCCACACTACAAAGTCCCAAAATTCAGAATAGAGGAGTCCTCTACCAAAAACTTCAATATATCACCCTAAATCCTAAGCAAATTCGTGAAAAATTAATACCCATACTATAATCCAATCATTGGGGCCTTAAATCAGCAGAAATACCTCAAGAAGAAGAGTTTATACTTACCTAATGTCAGCCTTAGCCTTAACCTACGAAATTTTACCATGGAAACATCAAATGGCAAGTTTCAGATTTTGGGTGTAGGTGAAAGTGCTCTAATTAGAACATTAATAAGGTCAAATTAAAGAGAAAGATAAGAGGATTAAGTTATATAACTATTACCTTGGCTGAATCTTGCTCTAAAAGTGGGAAATGGTAGAAACATGCCAAGAACCCTAGCCTCTCCTTTGGACCTCCGAATTTTGTGTGTGTCTCTTGTGGTTCTGCAGAATGAGGGGGTGGCTATGTTAGTTTTTTAGGGTTTAAGTTGGGTTTTCTATGGGTTATGGCTGCTCCAAAGATCCAACTCCAAATGGGCTTCAGATTTTATCTTTGTTGGGCTAGCTTTATATGTTGGGTTGTTGGGTTTTAATTGGGTTAGGCCTAGTTTTAAGAACTCCATTGTTTTGGGTCTGCACAGGGTTTATTAGGCCATTTATAAGAGCCTATAAAAGATGGATCTTGAGCTTCTATCACATTGAATCAGATTGGGTCTGCACATAACTATTGGGCCTCCATTAGCTTTTTATCATGATCTCTTACATTAATTTGGGTCTAGATGAAGTTTCTATCCCAATTAATTCTCAACTCATATTAATAATTTACCTCTCAAAATTTTCATTTACTTAACTTACCCAATTATTCCATATTAATTATTCTTAATTAACCCAAATCCATGATTAACACCTTAATTAATTTTGGGGTGTTACATGTATGCCTTGAATGTGTGTATGAATGGGTGTGTGAGCTATTGAGATTATAGGAATCTCACCCCCTCCCCTCCTTCATCTTGAAATGAATAGGTGGTGTTCAAGAACCAAGGAATGTAAGCCAAGCACTTTAAAGTGACCATGACTTGATTTTTATGTCATTTCTTTTGTACCTAATGGTCAAAAAGGCTATGTAAATATTATTTTTGAGTTATGAATCATTGAACAAATGTAATATTATATGTAAATGATGTATGAACCTTAGATGGTGTTAAAGTAATGGAAATGTGAAATTTAACCATGGAATGGCTTGTGATATTTGTGTACCCTTGAGTGTGGAATGGTCAATTTGAGATGCATGATATTTGCAACCACTTGGGCAGTTCATACAAGTTGTAATTGTGCTTTTAAACTTGCCCCAAGAGGTGCCAAACCATTAAGGAAGCCATTCGGACAAAATTGACATCTTGTAAGAGGCAAAAATGACCATTTTGTGGAGCTATGTCACTTTTTATCCAAATGAGATCTTCTTGGTCTGAGATTTGGCATGCATCTAGAGCTTCTTAAGAGCTTTTTGGGAAGCTAAAGTGGGAATTATTTGGAGGTATGTGAAATTTTTGGCAAATTTTTGAAGTTGGCTAAAAAACTAAAATTTGCTAATGTTACTATTCATTTGGTCCGAAATAAATCTCTGTCACTCATGGGCCAAACAAAGTCCAATTACTATTAAATTTTATAGGGGAAAACTAGACCTTCTTAGTAACCTATGCCAATTGGAAGAACCTCAATTGCACATCCAGATAGGGAGGGATGCATTTTTGAAGTTGTTATTCTGTTCTAGGCACACCTCCAGACCTTTAGTATTGTTCCATCAACTTTTGGGCTCTGAATGGTCTTAGATTGATCTAGAACTATTTTTCCTCTCTAGTCAACATCTGTGGCTTTCTAAATTGGTACATATTACATAAATTGCATTTTTTGGAATTAATTATGAATTTTAAAAGTTTATATCAGTAAGCTATATCAGAATTCTGGGTAGTCTAACCTTCTCATTTTTTCTATAGTCAAACATTGCCAAGATAAGATTTTTGTTCTTGAGAATTATTTTTAATATAAATTTGACATCTAGAGCTTTCCATAAAGCTATGGTTTGTATGATTTCAATTTTTTTGGATTTAGTTATGAGTTTTCAAAGTTTTCTCAAATTTTGCGGCCCTGGAACCCGAGGCAAAATGTGATTATTTTGGATTTTTGGTTCTTGATCTATGGTTTATTTGAAGTTTTAAGATTTTTATGACTTGTATGGATGGGAAATAATTTGAGAATGATGTTGGAAAGTTTTATGGGTTCCATGGATCAAATTTTGAATTTTTAGACATGACGTAACACAAATAAATGATATTATTTATTCCCTTTTCTTGGCATTTCTTGCTTGTACATGGAAGTTTCCTTAAATATGGGAATATGGAGTATGATAAAGTATAGTGTGATAGTAATAATGGTGGCAGCACCCATCATGAGCTTCTTCTGACTTTCTTCCCTTCGAACCTCTGAGAAAGCTTCTCTAATGGATGGTAAAGGCTTAGTGCCGAGGATCCTTCTCCTTACTTCATCCAAAGATTTGTTAAGGCCTAGGAGGAATGTAAAAACTCTCTCCTTTTTGATGAGTTTTCTATACTTCTTTGAATCTTTAGTATAATCCTAATCTGAGTTCTCATAAACATCTAACTGTTGCCAAAGACATGTTAGAGTACTATAATATTGTTGAACTGAAAGCTCACCTTATTTGAGATCATGGAGTTTGCTTTTGATCTTAAAAAGTTTAGCAATATTTTCTCGATCTGAGTAGGCTTTTCTCACTGCTTCCTAGATCTTAAAAGTTGAGTTGAAGAATAGATAACTCCATCTTATGTCAATGTCCATGGTGTTGATTAACCAGAACATGACCATGTTGTTTTCTGCTCTCCAAATTGAGTACTTTGAGTCCTTCTTTTCTGGAGGAATAGCTGCTCCAGTCAAGTAATCTTCTTTCCCTTTGCTGGAGATGAACATCATCACAAACCTGGCCTATTGCAGATAATTTTGGCCATTCAGTTTATGACTTAGGATGAGTTGAATGGTGCCTTCTGCAGTGACTTGGTTAGAGGACTCAAGCCTAGTGGGCTTGCTTGAGTTTTAACTAATCTTAGAAGTCATTTTTGTAGGTCACAAAATAGGGAATAGTGACGAAGGGAAGAGGATGAAAAAAAAAGATTTTTGGATTAAAGTTTGAGCTCTGATAGCATGAAGATTGCAGTAAAATAGTGCATTATTTCTTTGAATCACTTTCATAGAGTAGGCATACAATAAATAGGAGGACTGGAATAATTAGGAGTAAATGCTCCTTAATTTCTCGGTGCAAAGAAGGAAAGAACTTGAATAAAAGCTATTTACATTCTGTACAGAATTAAAGATAATAAAGAGCCAATAATAACAAAGTTGACTCTCTAAAAAAGGTAATAACAATATCCAAATGCCCATAATTCTTGGAGAAAAATCTAGAATTCCATAATTTATGTTTAAGTTTTCTTAGGCATATGTAGTCATGAAATGAGTCAAAATAAGTTGCCCTTAGAAACAAAATCGAAACTGATAAAATAATATGAGAGCACCCTAAAGCAAAGCAAATGGAGGTTAATTGAGAATAGGATGCTAATTAGAACATTTAAAGAAGTGATTAAGAAACTAAGAATAGTCCGAAATCAGAACCAAAATGGCTAAATGAAATAGATTGGAGCTTGGTGGCAAAATCGTAATTTTGGCAACTTTTTAAACACTCAAAAGGACAAGTTTTAAATGATAAAATTGAACTCGCCAAGGTTTTTTCAGGCCTAAAAAACTATAGAAATTGTCGAAATAGTTAAAACCCTTTTGGTTTACAATCTAGGTTGTTAGTTAACCAAAAATTTGACTGAATAGTTTAATAAGGTTTTAAATCCAATTAATTTGGAACCAAAGGCTTTTCATAAATTTCATGATAGAAAAGATAGTTTTAAAAGAGGAGCTAAAATGAGTTCAAATAGAGAGAGGGAAGTGTAAGGGCAAAATGGAAATATTGAAAAATCATAAAACTCTAACCTACCTTATATAAATCATGCCCCACTTGTTCTCCCTCACTTTTGGCTAAAAACTTCAAGCTCCCAAACTAGACAAGAGGTGTCCCAAATAACACCAAGAAGCAAGGAGGAAGGAAGCCCCTTAAGGTAACAAAACTTAAGGAATTTGCTTATGATATTTTTTTTTTGCCTAGTTTCCATTCTTTCTCCATGGTTTTGGCATTTCAAAAGATGAGGTTTTGGATATGAAATCATGGAGGAAAGAGCTTTTAACAAGAGACCAAATACACCAAAATAATCACCATGGAAATTTTTTTCATTTGGTATAGGAAAAATACTCTTCTTTGTTTCTATGTCACTCCATAAGTTAGGGCAGCCTAGGAGAATTATGAAGGGAGTTGGTTTTTGATGAAATGATGACAGGAATTAAGGTTTTGGAATATGAAGGTTAAGATTTTTCCATTAGAACAAATTAAAAAGCCATGGAATGCATAAATGGAAACTAGGGTTTTGATTGCACCTTAGGAAGTATGAGATCTTAGAATGATGTTTTAAGCCATGGAAGAGTATAATTGAGCTAAAAAGAGTCTAAAGATCTCATTTAGATTCATAACACCATATATTTCTAGCTCATTTCTATCACATTTACATGCTGATGTGACATTCCATGAAGGAAGTAAGAAAATCCATTACAAATAATACATTCCTTTGGATTGTGTCGTATATCAAAATTCCATTCTGTGTCATGTAGGCCATGTGAGTTCATACAACACATTCCTATATTTAATTACATAAATGTAACTCATTTGGATCATAAAAATATGGCCTCCAACTCATGAACTCGAAAGGAGAACTCAAAATAGGCATACACATTTTCGGCCAGAATTTGGCTCTTTTCTGACCAAACCTTGAAAATTCATACTAATTCTAAAAAAATCCAAATCATGCATTATTGGTTATTTTGGAAAGCTATGAATGTCTACTTTACACTACCCAAACCATAACATCCATCACAGAGGACGTTTGACATCTGAGAAGGTCCAGAGGTCCAAACTGCATTCTGGAACTGTCACAAAATTCTGCAGTAAATTTTGAAAATGTCCAATTAATTTCACAAAAATCCAATTCATGAAAATGATACTAATCTAGAAATTTGTGGATGTTAGCTAGAGAGAAAAAATATCTCCAAACCAGTTCATCACGCCCAAACCTCATAATATAATAGAACGGTAACTCAGGTTAGGCAAAATTCTTGATACTAGATATAATGTTCAAAAATTCATATGTCCCTCTCTAGACATCTAATTGAGGTGTTTCTAGTTGGCACGGGGTCACTGGTGAATGTCTAATTTCTCTATATAAACTTTTGTGGCAATTGGACATCATTTGAGCCTTGTGTGACAGAATTCATTTTTGGACCAAATGAATAGTGCAGTAGACCAAACTAGAAAAATTGCCAACTTAAAAAATTCTCAAATATTTTATAGACCTTTAAAAATTATGATCTTTAGCTTCTAAAAAAATTTCTCAATGAGATTTAATTTCATACCAAATCTTTGGCTAAAAAGTGGCATAAGGGTCCATTATGGTCAATTTTGCCTCCATATAGGGTACCAAAATTGCCAAATGGATTTTCTTTGGTTTTGGCACCTTTTGGGCAAGTCTAAAAGCACATTTAGGACTTGTGTGAGCTACCCAAATGGTCCCAAACCCTATGCATCTCATTTTGGCCTTTCCATCCATACATATGCACATTATATCAAGCTTTCCAAAATGCATACCTTAGCATTACATACTCAAATTCTAGTCTAGGGTGCATACATTATATCCATATATTTATACATCACATAATATTATAATTACCTATGCCTAGGAGTCATAGACCATATAATCAAAGGATTACATCATATGTCAGAATTATAGTCTTAAAGTGGCAAAACTTAAGCATTTGGTTGTCAATCTTCTTTCTTCAAGGGAAATTGGCTCCCATTACTATGTCTACTTGGTCCACCTAGCATGTGAGATCATTGAGAGGAGAGAAGAGATTCAAAGAATCCCAATAGCTCAGCTCACATTCAATCATACATAATATATGGAAAGCAAGCCTTAAAAATATATACATGGAAAAAAATGGAAGTCATGAACATTTAGGAAGCAAGCTTGGCATGTGAACAAATTATACAAGACATTCAAGAGCTCATTAAGTGTTTGGATTAGCCTCACACTTTTTCTTATGAATTTGGACTTGCCTCACCCATTCTTTAAGAGCTTTAGACTCAACCATACTCTTCGGAGCTCACTTTGCTTTTGGGAGACTCTTTACTTTATCTCAACCAATCTCAAGGGTTCTTGGCTCATCCTCACCATGGTCAAGAGTTCTTGGCCTTTCCACACTCAAGAAAACTCTAACAAACATCATACATTCATTTGAAAGCATATAATGTCATCATGAATCATGGCATATAAATTCATGCTAGCATACTTTTCATGACTTAAAAATACACATACACATATTCCAAGACATGTTAAACACACATCCATGCATGGGAGAAGGTGGAGGAGAGCTACCTTGCACACAATCACACACTTTTTCCTTGGATTTCAAGCCTCCTCTTTCGGCCACACACCCACAAATTTGTATAGATGGTTTCTCTTAGCCTAGACACAATTTATGGAAGCCAATTAGGTTCATGAAATAATCTTTAAGGCTATACAACTTGGGTTAAACACTAAATTGCTCTATGACCCCCCATTATGGTCCATAAATGCACCTAATGAAGCAACATCCCTTAAACAATTCTAGGCTCCATTCTTTCCTTTCAAATTTGATTTCTTGACTCCTTTAAGCCTCTTGGAGTCATCACACAATTAAAACAAAGTGCCTAACATCATGTTGTTTCTTTAGGTCATAATATGGAACCTAAAGCACCAAATCATTTTCTATGAGTTCTAAATTTTTTCCAAGGCCTCCCCTCTTTTTCATTCATAAAATATGACTCAAGAATGGCCTTAAAAAATATTTTAAACTCCCTCTAGCTAGGAGAACTCCCTTTGGCCGAGCCTATGCATGGTTTAGGGTTCCTTGGAGTTTCCTTTGTTTCTTGAAGGAGGAAGCAATGTAGGGAGTATCTTAGGGGTCTTAGGAACTCATTTAAACTCTTAATTAGACCTAGGAAGCATCACACAAAATCAAAATTTGAAAGGTGCACACAAAACCCTAGAATTTGCATATTGAAATATAATGGTTATTTTGTTGTTTTCTTTCCATATTCTTGTTCTTCTCCATCAAATACCTAAGATTCATGCTTGGTTGGGCTAAAAAAATCAGATCCTCCTATAGTTCCTAAGGTTAGAAAAATGGAGGAGAAGGGTGGGTGAAGACATCAACCATAGGATGAAATTTTACTTAGTTTTCTTGCTTATTTTGCCTTGAATCTTGCTTTCTCCAAGCTCCTCTCTTCAAATCCGAATTTTCCTTGAATTTTTCCCTTGAATGATATTTATAAACTTCATTTTATCAAAGAAAACCAAGGAAAAGGGAGAAGAGGATGTGTGGATGAAGAAAGCATGAAAAATCACCATGAAAACATACCTTAAGCTTGGATTTTCTCCTTCTTCTTCTTCCTCTCTTATGTGTCCAAACCCTAGCTCCCCTTCTTTTGAAATTATGTAGAAAATTTTGATTTCAAATGAAGGGGAAAGTGGGGGCGCCACCTATATATAGGTTGTAGGAAAGTGACTTTTTAAAAAATTTCAATTTTGCCCTTTATACTTTGCATTTTTGTTTCTCCTTCATTTTAGCTCCTTTTTTGTAAATTATCTTTTCCATTATAAAATTTAGGTTCCAAATTAAATAAAATGCCTTTGGAATCACCCAAATCGGAGTTAAAACCTTCCTGAACAAATTCGTCAAAGATCAGGTACACCGATGTTGGAAAATGTCCACCGGAGGGGTTTTAACTATCCTGGGACTTTCCATGGTTTTCAAGGCTCCTAAGAACCTCAGAGGACTTAAAAATTTCATTAGAAAGCTCTCCTGTGTGAATTCCAAAATTTACTCAAAATTACGAAAATACCATTACGTTTCGTAAGCTTTTTGTAAGAAATTGTTTCTTCATTCTAACTTCATTTTTCTTTTCGTCTAAGCCTAAGATCCTCATTTTTAGGAGTTTAGAATGCTTCCCAAATTTTTTAGAACCTTAACTATCTCATTTCGGGGGACTTCCTTTTGTATCCAGTAAGTTTCATTCGTTGATGGAGAAATTGTATGTTACATTTCTCACATTTTCGGAGAATCGGATATTACAAGATGCCATTTTCCCATGAAAGAAAACAAAAACTCCAAGAAAGGCCATACATATGCTTGTCTCGGCCAAGAACTAATTGGAACACCCCAAGGAGAGTTTTCCTAGATTCTAATGGTAGAAATAGTCTGGATATGAATTGTAAACACCAAAGGAACCATTGGTTTAAATTTAGAAACCTTATTTTCAAAGATGAAAGTTTAAGGTTCCATTAGGCATAAAGAAGCAATTTGGTATTAAACTCCTTGAATTGAGTTTATAATAACTCTAATGAGTTTAAATGGAGTCATATGTCTTATATTGGGTGATAAATTGAAGCCAAGATAATGAATTATATAAGTTGCTTCATTATGCCACTAAATGGAATCTTATGGAAGCCTAAAGCTAAAGTTAACTTATGTGAGTCCATTGATGTATTTGTGTCTTGTTTAATGTGTTTAGGCCAAGCAAGTAAAGATTCTCCCAAGTGTGTGTGTTAGGCTGAGAAGAGAAACCAAGGATCCAAGGAGAATTAAATGGTTGTTTGTACAAAGGTAGCTCTTCATCTATTCTTGTATGCTTATATTAGTTGTTTGAGTGTCATTGATTGTTTATGCATGTACGGATTATGAATTATGCTTGTTGTAACGTCTGATTTTCTGTTAAATGTCATAATTGAGTCTGTATAAAAGCAAAGCTTTTGAAATGAATTGGTTAAGGTCCCATAAAATTTGAGTAAGGTCCTAGGCTTCTAAGAATAAGAATTCAAGGCTTAGACGACTTTAAAAATGGACTAGGGTAGTGAAATGAAAATGGAATGAAATAAGCAAATACGTAATGACATTTTGTAAATTTAGACAATTTTTGAAAAATTCACAAGAAGGCTTTTTAAATAGAAAATTTGAGCTTTTTTGAGGTTCTCAGAAGCTCTAAAAACTATGGGAAACCCTAGGACAGTTAAAATCCCTTCGATGTACATTTTTGAACATTAGTTGCCCCAAACTTTAACCATTTTGTTTGGGAAGGTTTTAAATCCAAATTGAGTGATTTTAAAGCTATTTTATAAATTTGAGGACCTAAATTTTATGATGGAAAATACGGCTCTAAAAATGAGCTAAAATGAATCCAAAACAAATACGCCACAACACAAGATGTAAATTTTATTTTTATTGAACAATTTCTTCTTTATTATTTTGTTATAAGAGGCATCCTGTTCTTGCTCTCCATTCTAATTGATTTTGTTTTGTCTAGAGAGAGAGAGAGAGGCTAGGGGAGTTAGATGCATAGGAAGAAGCTCCAAGGTAAGAGGTATGGGAAAATTTAAGGTAGTCTTAGTTCTCCTTTTACAACTTCTCTTCTCCTCCTTTTCCTTTCCCTTTCATAGTATTAGTATGTGATTTGGTTCTATTTTGAACCCTATATAGAGAGGAGGAGTTCAAAATTCAAGGAGAAAGGAAAGGCAAAGAAAGAAGCTCTTGAAGAAGCAAGGAAAGCAAGGTAGTTTCTTCTCTTTGTTGCTTTCTTCCTTTATGCTTCTTGAGTGTGTATCTCAGCCTCAAACAAAACAGCCAAGGGGGAGGGAGGTTTTTGACCTAAAGCAAGCAAGAATCCTAGGAATTAGGCTATGGAAACCTAGAAAATGCAAAGAAAATTGAAGAAAAGCCATTGAAACTTAAGATAGAAAAGTTAAAAATTTATGGAGAAGTGTGAAATTTGTTTTGATTGAAGAATTCCCTAGCTTATGTGAGTGTTTATTTAAGTTTCTAAGACCCCTAGGAAGCCTCCCTAGTTGTAACAAACGTAATTCCTTGTAAAATGATGAAATAAGCTGTATAAAAGCAAGTCCTATAAAATGAGCTAAATAATATCCCAAAAAAAATTTGATAGAGTCCTAAGCTCTTAAAAATGATAATTCTAAACTCAAATGGAAAGAAAAATGGAGCTAGGATGGTGAAACAAATTATGACAAAAACTGACAAAACATAATGACATTTTCGTCAATAAGTGTAACTTTTGGAAAAAACACATAGGAGGGCTTTTTTAATGAAAAATTTGAGTTACTTAGGATTCTCAGTGGCCTTGGGAAATCATGGGAAGTCCCGAGACTGGTAAATCCCCTCCGGTGTACATTTTCCAACGTCGATGAACCCAAACTTTGATGGATTTATTCAAGAATGTTTTAACTCCAATTTAAGTGATTGCAAAATTATTTTATTAATTTGGCAATCTAAATTTTATGATAGAAATTCTCAAAACGGAGCTAAAACGAAGCCAAAATGAAATTGCCATTATAGAAGGACAAAATTGAAATTTTGAAAAAGCTAGCTTTTTGAATGTTCCATAAGTTTCATGCCCCTTCTCCCACCTTCTTTAGGTCAACTTCCTTTACCCAAAAAATAGAAAAAGGAAGCTCTCTCTTAGGCACACAACAGAAGGAGAGAAAGGGAGGAAGAAACCAAGGAAAAAAGTGAGGAATTTCATGGAATTTCATGCTTCTCCTTTTTCCAATCTTATTCCTCTCCTTCTTAGTTCTCTTTTCATGGTTTATTTGAATAAATTGGTTTTATTTTGAGTCCAAAATAAGGAGGAGTAGTTCGAATTGCTTGAGGAGAAGAAAACCAAGGAGAAAAAGTGTTGAAACTAACCTTGAATCTAAGATATTTCATGGTTTTGTTGTTTCTTCTCTTTGCTTCTTCCTTGTGCATAATTTCAGCCAACCCAGAACCATGAGAGGGGAGGGAGTTCTATCCAAAAACAAGAGAGGAACTAGGGTTTTAGACCATAGAGAAGTGGAATATACCAAGAAATTGCAAGAAAAATCAATGGAAATCAAGTTACGAAAGTGTAAGGTCTTTTAGGATTTTGTGAAATCTGATTTTATACATGAACTTCCTTGGATATTTAAGTGTTTCATTGAGCTCCTAAGACCTCTAGAAAGCCTCCCAAGTGGTTTTTCCATCAAGGAAAAATCAAAAGCTCCTTGAACCTCCACTAATGTCCATGTCTTAGCCAAGCTAGAAAGAGAAGCTTAAGGAGTGTTTTAATTTGTTCTAACCTTGGTTTGGGACTTTATATGATGTTAGAAGATAGGAGAAATCATTGAGAAAAATTTAGGTGCCATGGATTAAGAAATAGAACAATGGTGCCTAATGAAGCAACTCATATGTAAGCTTATGCAAATGAATGTGTGATGGCTCCAATGACTTTGAATGATGGTAAGAGGCCTAGAAATGGAAAGAGAATAGAGACTAGAACTTAAATTGTAGAAGTTGCTTCAATAGGCCATTTATAGAGCCATTATGCCACCTATGAAATCATGTGTTTAAGAATAAATTTAGTATCTTGGCTTGTTTCAAGTGTGTAATTGTGTGCTATTTATAGTGTTTAGGCCAAGAGAACACTAACCCACCTAGGTGTGCTTGTGAGGTCAAAAAAGGAAATGAGAAAGACTAAGAAAAGATTGCATAAATTCAAGGTAGCTCTCCACCTCATTCTCCTTGCATTCTTGTGTGCAATGTGTGTTATTATATGCTTGTGTGTGTTCTTGTGACTTGATGACATGCTACTTGATATCTTGACATTACATTGGTACCAATGTGTCTTCTTGAATGGCCTTGGTTATGGAAATAGCTCATAAGGGTGAGGTGATGCCAAAAGTCCCTTAATGAAGGTGAGGAGATGCCAAAAGTCCTATGGCATGGGTAAGACAAGGCCAAAAGTCTCTTAAAAGGGTAAGTCCAAGTTAAAAGTCCCTAGGCCAAGGGTGAGGCAAATCTAAAAGTCCTAGAACTGGGGTGAGGCAAAACCAAAAGTCCCTAGAGCATGTTCTTGGCTTGAATGTGAATAAATGGCATGGAAATTGTGACTTTGCATACTTTATGGTTGTCAAACTTTCCATACATATACTTTGATATGTATATGCCATGAATGTGTATGTGAATGGGTGTGTGAGCTATTGAAATTTCATGAATCTCACTCCCCTTCCCTCTTCATCCCTAAAATGTCTAGGTGGTGCTCAAGATCAAGGGAATGCAAGCTAAGGAGCTTAATATGTTATACTTTGTTAATTATGCAAATTATAATTGTAGTTGAATGTTAAAGTAAGCTTGTACATGTTATTTTTGAATTATGAATCATTGAACAATTGTAATATCATATGTAAATGGGGTATGAATATTGTATGGTACCAAGACAATGAGAATATGAATTTTGAACACTTGGATGCTTACTTGGATGTATGCATTATTGAGTGTGAGATGGTCAAAATGAGATGTATGATATTTAGGATCACTTGGACAGCTTACACAAGTCATATTTATACTTTTAAACTTGTTCAAAGGGTGCTAAACATTAAAGGAAGCCATTTAGACAAAATTGGTACCTCATATATGGAGCAAAATGGATTAAATTAGTAAGCTATACCACTTTTTATCGAAATGAGCTCTTCTTGGTCTGAAATTTGGCATGCATCTAGAGCTTGTTGAGAGATTTTTAGGAAAGTAAAGTGTAAAATATTTGGAGGTCTATGAAAATTTTAGTGAATTTTTGAAGTTGAAAAATTTTCTGGTTTTGGTTCAGTGTACTGTACAAATGGTCCAAAATGAATCTCTATCATTCATGGGGCAAATGATGTCCAAATGCCATAAAATTTTATAGGAAACAATTAGAACTTCCCAATGACTTGTGCTAGAAGCACCTCAATTAGATGTCTAGAGAGGGAAATATAAATTTTTGAAGTTGCTATTCTATTCCAAGCGCACCTGCAGACCTTCAGTACTATTCCATTGACTTTTTGGATCTGAATGCTCTTGGATTGGTCTAGAACTATTTTTTCCCTCTATTTAACATTTGTAGCTTTCCAAATTAGTATAGATTGCATGGATTGGATTTTTTTGGAATTAATTATGAATTTCTAAATTAATATTAGTAAGCTGCATCAGAATTCTAGACAGCCTAATCTTGGTGTCTTTTTTAATGTCAAGTATGGTCCAAATGAGATTTTCGTTGTGGGAATTATTTTTAATGTAAAGTTAACATCTAGAAATTACCAAAAAGCTATGGTTTAATTAATTTTGATTTTTCTAGATTTAATTATGATTTTTTAAAATTTTCCTTGAAATTTGCCACATGTTGTCTGAGAAGAATAAATGGAAATTTAGGGTTTTGAGCTTGAAACTGTGGATTGTGTCATGTTTTGAGTTGTGTGTGATTTGTATAAGTGATAAATGACTAGAGAATGATGTTAGGGAATTCATGGGGCCATATGACGTGAAAAGAAAATTTAATCCCCGACGTAATGCAAATAAATTATGGATTTTTATTAAGAATGCATGTAATCATCTTGAATGGAGGAATATGATACTAAAATATTATGGTATGACACCCAGTGCCTCTTCCATTAAGAAAAATTTGCAAACTTTATAGGTTCAAATCCCTCCCTATGTCTCAGCCAAGCATGGTTGGTAAGGCTAGGGAATGTTTTTAATTTGTTCTAACCTTGGTTTGGGACTTTATATGATGGAAAAAGATGAGAGTCTTGGGAAAAATTTAGAAGCTATAGATTGAGAGTTAGAGGTATAGGTTCCATAATGTAGCCTTAAGAAGCAACTTGTATTTAGACTCTTGAAAATAAATTTGTAATGACTTCAAAGAGTCTAAATAGAACCAAGAGGCCTAGATATAAGAAGAAAATGAAGCCAAGAGCTTAAATTATGGTAGTTGCTTCATTAGGCCTTTTATGGAACTAATATGTGACCATTGAATCAAGTATCCTTCCTTAGTGTGTATTTGATGTTATGGCTTGCTCCAAGAATATAATTGAATCTTACTTGTTGTGTCTAGGCTGAAGAAATCAAGCTCCATCTATTTGTGGATATGAGATCAAAAAAGGAAAAGAGTAATCAAAAGGGAAGCTTATTTTACTTGCTAAGGTAGCTCTTCACTTCTTGTTTGCATTCTTGGATGCATGATGGTCATTGTATACTTGTATGTGCATTTATATTATGAGACATGTCATTTGATGTTGCCTTGTTGTATTGGTACCAATATGTTTCTTGAATTATGTTTTGGGTTGTGAAATTTGCTCTTAAGGGTGAAGTGGTGCCAAAAGTCTCTTGAAATGGGTGAGGTGAAACTAAAAGTCCCTAAATATGGGTGAGACAAAGCCAAAAGTCTCATGGATGAGTGAGGCCAAGTCAAAAGTTTCTAGACCAAGGGTGAGGCTAATCCAAAAGTGCCAAAAAAGGGATGAGACTAGACTAAGAATCCCTAGAGTTTACTCTTAGCTTTAATATATTTTCATGGCATGTGAATTATAGTTTGAATGATTCTTAATGGGGTTGGATACCTACTTGTGTACTTAGACATGTTTATATGCCTTGATTGCTTACTTGAATAGGGGTTTGAGCTAATGAGATTCTTTGAATCTCACCCCCTTCCCTGTTCCATCTACCTATGTCTAGGTAGAGTTCAAGGAGACCAAAGTGCAAGCCAAGGAGCATGAATTAACTATATTTTAATACTAGTGTAGTTTTTGATGTAATGTGGAACAACCAGCAAAAAAAAAAAAAAGAGAGAGAGAAAAAAAAGAAAAGAAGCTGAAAAATTTTCAAAGTCTTGAAATTTTCTAAATCTGCTAGCTATAGCGAGAAATGGCCTAGCTATAGCAAGTGTACCTGTTCGCTATAGCGAGAAATGGTCTAGCTATAGTGAGAGTGCCTTTTAGCTATAGCGAGTGTGGGCATCCCATACAAAAACCAGGGAGTTCCTCGCCATAGCGTGCATTGTAGCGAAAACAGGGGTCTGGGACTGATACGTGCTCTCAGTAACGAGGGTTGTTATTCGCTAGAGTGAGGGTTAGTCCAGAACAATATGAAAAAAGAAAATTTGACTTCTTAAAGCATCCCAATTCATTCCTTTTCCTCTTAACCGACTTAGGCTTCATCCAAGGTAGAGAAAAGGGCTGAGGAGAGAGAGAGAGAGAGACCTAGAGAATGAAGGAGAACAAGAAAAAGGTAAGCATAACTTGAGATCTCCATAGCTTTTTTTCTTAGAGTTTTGTTCTTCTCTCTTTGCCCTCTCTTGTTATGGTTTTGGATGTTGAATTAGCAATGTTTTAGGCTTAGTTCAGAAGAGGGAAAGTGGAAAACCACTGTTGAAGAAGGTTACTTCTTTGTTTTTCCTAGGTATGTTGGTTCTACCAACTTAAGAACATAGGAGAGAGGAAGAGTTGGTGAACTTCTAGAGAGAGAAAGAACTCCTAGTTTCTTATATGCTTGGTAGGGTTTGCTATAAAGAAACCCCTAGCTTTATGAATAAGTGTTGAGTTATGAGAGAGTAATTCCATGCTCTTTGTGTGTCTAGGCTCAAGAGAAGCAATTTCATCTAGTTGTGATTGTGAAATCAAGAAGGGAGAAGACAAAGTGAAAGGGAAGGCTTGTGTTAGCCTATAAGGTAGCTCTCTCCCCCTTCTCTCATGCATGGATGTGTGTTTAGCTTGTTTTAGAATGTGTGTATGTGTATTTTCAAGCTATGAAAAGTATGCTAGCATGGCTTTACATGTCATGATCCTTGATGCTATGTTATGTGTTAAATGAATCCATGATGTTTTTATGAGTTTGCTTGAGTGTGGAAAGGCCAAGAACTCTTCCCTTGGGTGAAGATGAGCTAAGAACCCTCAAGCTTGGTTGAGACAAAGAAAAGGGTCTCCCAAAAGCAATGTGGACTCCCAAGAGTATGGTTGAGTCTAAAGTGCTTAAGAATGGGTAAGGCAAGTCCAAAATCCATGAGGAGAAGTGTGAGGCCAATCCAAACACTTGGTGAACCCTTGAATGTCTTGTATACTTGATTCACATGCCAAGGTTGCTTTTAAAATGTCCATGACTTCTACTTTTCCATACATGCATTTGAAAAGCTTGCTTTGCACATAATATGTATGATTGAATGGGAGATGAGCTATTGGGATTCTTTGAATCTCATCCCCTTCTCGCCACTATCCTAACGTGCTAGGTGGACCAAGTGAACAAAGACATGGGAGCCACCAAGCTTGAAGCTAGGGAAATCAATAAAGGATTTGTGAAATAGCCATTTTATCAACATTTTGTTGTTAAGAGATGTAATCGAATGATGTACATGGGGTGTGCACTTATGAATACTTGTAAATGGATGTACTTATTGTATATGTATGAGAATTAGAACTATAGTACATGATGTAACAAGTTTTTGGTATGAATAGCAAGATCGTGGCGTTATGTACATGGTGTATGTTTTGGTGTGGGAGAGTGAGTTTTGCAAATCTAGGTTGTTAGACATTTGAGCCATGTTTGATAGCCTCTGTTGATGCTTTCCCACATGCTAATAGAGCCTTAGGAGTAGGAGAAGCAAATTTGAACCCTTGGAGCCCTCTTTTAACAAAGAAATTGACACTTTGCCCCCTTATGTTAAAGTCTGACCAAATGACTTCTTCTTGCCTTGAAATTTAGCATGTATTAGATCTTGCCTAGAGCTTTCTGGAAAGCTAAAGATAAGGGCATTTGGAGGTTTGTGGAATTTTCTATGATTTATCAAAGTTGGTATCAGAATTTCGAATTTGCACCAGTACTGTTCATTTGGTCAGTTGTGTAATTGTGTCATCCGAGGGGAAAACGTGGTCCAATGGCTACAAAATTTTATAGAAAAAAATTAGACATTCACAGTGACTTGTAGCAACTAGAAGAACCTCATTTGGACGTCTAGAGAGAAATATATGAATTTTTGAAATTTCTGCCCAGTATCAGTCATCTTGCTTGACCAGCAATACTGTTCCATCAATTTCTAAGAGCTTGGCTTGATGAAATAATCTGGAAATATTTTTCCTCTCTAGTTAACACCCATAGCTTTCCATATTCGTATCATTTTGTATTTTTTTGGAATTAGTTGGATATTTTTGAAGTTCATATCAGTAAATTGTGATAGTATCAGGACCCAGTCCGACCTCCAAACCAATTTGTGTGTCAAACGTCCTGTGTGTGGGATGTTCTAACTTGTACATATTTTTACCATGAAGTAGACATCCCAATATTTCTAGAATGTTCAAGATTGAATGTTTTCAATTTTCTTAGATTTAGTTATAATTTTCCAAAGCTTGCCCAGAAATGGGGCCAAGTCTAGTCGAGAATGAATACTCATATCCCATGTCTCTTTTTGGTTTCCATGGGTTGAAAGCATGTTTTTATGAGGCAAATGAGTTGTAATGGTGTGATTAAATATGAGGATGCATAGCATGAGCTCACACGTTCCATGTGACATCGAAATGAATTTTTAACCATAACGCAACGCAAGAAAGTGTATTAATTCAATGGAATTTCTCACTTTATTCTTACTATATCTCACATGAGCATGTAAGGGATGATGGATATGAGTTAGAAATGATGGTGTTACATAATGGATTATCAAAGTTTGTATGTACATATTAATTTTGAGATGTGAGCCCTTGGGCAAATATAAAAATGTGTAAAGATAGTGTATGAATCAAAGTGGTAGCCAAATGAATGAGATAATGCATTTTGATTACTTGGTGGCCTATCTTTGATTGTATATTCTTATATGTGGTATAGTGAGTTTGAGATGTGTGATGTGTTGGACCTCTTGGGAAGCACATACATGCCGTGTTTATGATTTAAAACTTGCCCAAGAGATGGTAGAGAAATCAAGAAGCCATTTGGACCAACTTTAACCCTCATATGGTGCCAAATTTGCTATATTCTTGAGCTATATCAAGATTTAGCTAAATAAGCTCTTCTTGAATTAAAATTTGGCATGCATATAGGACTCATATAGATCTTTTTGGAAAGTTAAAATATATATTATTTGAAGCTCTAGAGAATTTTTGGTGAATTTTTAAAGTTGAAAAATTTTGACAGTTTTAGCCTATTACAGTGCAAATGGTTAGACTTTTATGTCTATCATTCATAAGCCAAATGGTATCCAATGGCTATTAAATTTTACAAGCATAAATTAGATATGATATGCTTTTTGTGGCCACCATGATCACCTCAATTGGAGGTTTGTATAGAGATAACTAAATTTTTGAAGTTCCATATTAGTATTAGGGATGCCGCCAGACCTTTATTATTGTTCCATCCGTTTTTAGGGGCTAAATGTCTTTGATTTGTAGTTATTTTTAGCCTCAAGTTAACATTCATAGCTTTCTTGAATGGTATGGTTTACTGGATTTTAATTTTTTTAGAATTAGTTATGAATTTTTGAAATTTATATTAGTAACTTATGACAGCAAACTTGGGTAGCCAGACCTTTAATGTGTTTCTATTGTCAAACATGATCTAGCTAATGTTATCATGGCCTAGGTTGGTTTTAACCTATAGTTGACATTAAGGGCTTTCTAGAAAGTTATCATTTGCTTGATTTTAATTTTTCTAGAATTAATTATAATTTTCCAAAGTTAGTGTCAAAAACTTGAATTCTAGACTCACGAGTAACTTTCTATTTTTCTAGTTTTTGGCTTCAAATCCGTGCTACTTGGATTGTTTTATGATGTGTATGAATTAAATAGATGAATTATGAGTGGAAAATGATATTGGTGTGTTTATATAGCTCACGTAACATAAAATGAAAATTTCGGGCCCTACGTAACGCAATAAAATTCTAATATTTTTTTTCTTTTTCTTGGAAAGTCTATGGAATCAAGCATGAATACTAGACTAATGAGGTTAATACATTATCATATTACACTTTTTGCTATTGATTTGTTGATTGTATGCAACTATGTGACATTCAAATGACTTTGAAATTTAGAATGACTCTTGATAGGTGAGGTTGTGACAAAAGTCTCATGGATTAGGTGAGGTGAAGCCAAAAGTTTCAAAAGTGAGTGAGGCTAATCAAAAAGTCACAAATAATTAGGTGAGGCTAAACCAAAAGCCCCTAGACCTTGTTTTTATCTTGATGGATTCATATGATTTCATATATATAATTATGTTTGATATTTATAAGCATGCTTGAAGGGTGAATAAGCTATTAGGATTCATAGAATCTCACTCTCTTCTATATTACTTATAACCATGTCTAGGGAATTCTCAAGGAGCTAAAGATGGAGACCAAAGAGCACAAGCCATCTTACTTTGACAACCATTTAGCATTTTACGTATTTTGTTGCACATGAGAAAATGTATATGACTAATTTTGTGATGTAACCATTCTCACAAATGTAAAAGTATGGAATTATAATGTAAATGTTATTTTTGAATGTAAATGTGCAAGATTATGCATTTTGACTATATGTGAGCCATGGAATGTATGTGTTATAGTAAGTGGATGAGTGAATTTGCATTGCGTGAGGTTTGGGGCAGAATAAATCAGTTATACATATTGTATTTCATATTTGGGATGTGTTTAAATGGCCTTATGAGTTGAAGGGGTCCATTTTAAACCATTTGGATCCCAAGTTATGCCCCTTTTGAGCCTTCTTTTGCACCTGAACCAAAACTAAACCAAATGAGCGAATTTTGGGATGAAATTTAATAGTCATTTAGAGCTCATTTAGAGATTTTCACAAAGCAAAAAAGCACAATTTTTGGAGCTCTATAGAATTTAATATGATTTTTTAAAATTGGTTGAAAATTACAGAAATTATTGGATACTATTTATATGAACAGATCTGGTTTTTCAAGTATTTGAGGGGACAAATGAAGTCCAATTGTCATAAAATTTTATAGGCATATAGTTGCCATTATAAGCTTTATATAGTCATGGAGTTTGCATAAAATGGAGCTGTGTAGCCAAGGATATGCATGTTCAAAGTTCTAGTTCTAATATATGTTTGAGAACTGTAGTAGTTACTGTTCCATTAGATTTTTGTAGCCCAAATGAAATTTTTTTGGCTTGGAATTTTTACATCATGTCCTTAACTTTCTATAGACACCTAATTTGTGCAAATCAGAGTTTTGTAGCTCAAGTTATAATTTTTCAAGGTTAAGGCAAATTATGGTGCAAAGCTATCAAATTGAGTAATGATATGAAAATTCGAATTCGTATCTCCTTTTTGTGACATTCTAAGTTTGGCAAACTTTGTGTGGTATGAATCTAAAATTTTGTACTTTGAGAATAACTAATTATGATTAATTTGATGAATTGATGTTTTAATAACGGTAAAATCCGCTGCCCAAGGTAGTAATATGATAAATTGTTTTTCTTAGTGGAACATGAGACTAAATATATGGATATCTTATGATGGTATGACACCTTATATCTCAATTGTTGTAATTAGGCCCAGCTAGTGCAATTCCACCATTGTGTGTGTGCCAACCAAGAAGACCCAAGAAAAAAGGAAAGAAGCAAGTGGTGGTGCATCAAGGATTCTAGCTTTCAAAGATAGCTCACTCTTCCTTTTGCTTGCATGTAATTGGGTGTTTATGAGTTGAGATACTTGTATGTATCAGTTGTTTGATGATTGCATGAATTATGTTTTGCATTGGCATCTTAGTATGACATTTATGCATAAGCAAGTTAAGCTTTGGCTCCAACCTTTAGAATTGAGTGCAAAATTTCTTCCCTAGCCCAGAGTTGAGCCTAGTTAGTATGTTTCCATGCCATGGTTAGATAAGTACAAGAATTTCATGCTAATTTCATGTTTAAATTGCTTCTATGCATCACACTTACATGCTTGTATTTCCTCATGATCATCCCTCGTGAGCATTGATTTGGAATGAGTTTGGCTATTGAGATTTTGCCGAGAATCTCATCCCCTTTATCTCACACTAACCATAATAGGTACCACAAGCAAAGAAGAGGAACTAGAAAGGAGTTGGAGTTTTAGAATATGCAATAGAATACTTTTGATGTATAAATTGGTTTAATGTACCTTATGGGGTAAAGTAGTAGTCTAATGTGATGTATACAATAATAATATGTAATAGAACTTTATATACAAGCATGTGACTTGAAATGTATGCTACTTGATATAGAAATATGGAAATGGACCATGGTTTGATGAATGAGAAACCAATGATCCTATGTGCTTGCTTAGATGTGAAAGAGTGAGTTTTAATAGCTAGCCATATTTCATATATTGGTCTATATAGAAATGAAGTATGAATGGATTGACTTTTGGTCAAATGAAGAGATTGCATTTTAGAGCTCAATTGAACCACTTTGTGTCATACCATAATGAAATAGCATATATTCTACATCACAACATGCTATAACATCAATTTTCTTATTTGAAGTACTTTTAGCAGCATAATAACTCGACATTAAAGGCCTTTCTTTTTCCAATTAAGCATAAATAAATAGTTTCAACATATAAATCTCAAAATTCATCCTAAACAAGTTTGTTCAACATGAAAAATCATAAATAGAATCATGAATTTCGAATCCAAAGCCAAATGAATGAAGCTAGCACTTTTGCACCATTTCTCATAAGTTCTCATTTTAGCCACTAATTTCAAAAATTCATATCTTAAGCTAGAAAACTCTTATTCATATAAATTAGGACTCTATGGAAAGCTCAGAACATGAACTATATTCTGCAAAAATTTCAAGTCGAAATAAGTTCATTGGTTTCATGAAAATCTAATGGAACAATAACTGTTACTATTTACAAACCTCTATTTAAACCAGAAATTTGCTATTGTATATCTTTGGCTACATAGCTTTGTTTTATGTAAACTCAATGGATATAGAAAGCTTATAATGGCAACTATATGCCTGTAGAATTTTATGAGCATTGGAGTTTATTTGTCCCCTCAAATACATGAAAAAAAGAACTAACCATATCAACAGTGCCAAGTAAATCCTCCAATTTTCAGCCAACTTTCGAAAATCATAATAAATTCTACAAAGTTTCAAAAAATTTTTTCTTTAGCTCTATAAAAATCTCTAAAGGAGCTCTAAATACTTGCCAAATTTTATCTAAAAATTCATTCATTTGATTAGAATTTGATTTAGGGGTAAAAAGTGGCAAAAACGGTGCACATATAGGTCCAATTAGTTCAAAATGGGCTTCTACAATTCATGTGACCATTTGAGCACATCCCAAACATGAAATACATCACATATAACTGATTTATCATGTTCTAAACCTCATGCTACTCAAATTCACTCATCCAGTTACCATTATACATACACTTTCCAAGGTACAAACATAGTCAAATTACACATTCTTGCACATTTCCATTCAAAAATAGTATTTACATCATAATCCCATGCTTTTACATTGGTGGGAATGTTTACATTACAATAATATCACATACAACCTCTCATATGCAATATATTACGTAAAACCATAAGCTATTGTCAAAGTATGGATATTCATGCTTATTGGTCTCCACCTTTGACTCCTTGAGAATTCCTTAGACATAATTAGAAATAATATAGAGAAGAGTGAGATTCTAAGAATCCCAATAGTTCATTCACCCTTCAAGCACATTTACAAGGCATATTCTTATGTCAAAGAGAGCAAGTATGTATAATAGGCATCCAAATATCATAATTATATACTTGAAATCAAATGGATCCATTAAAGTAATAACAAGCTCTAAGGACTTTTGGTCTAGCCTCACCCAATTATTTAGGACTTTTGCATTGTCTCACTCATTTTTAAAGACTTTTGACTTAGCCTTACTCACTCTTGAGACTTTTGGCTTTGTCTCACCCATATTTAGGGACTTTTGGCACAACCTCATCCATTAAGAGCCATTTCACATTTCAAATGCATTCCATGTAACATAATTACTTCAAATCATCAAACCAATAGCAATAATCATAGGTCACACGCCATACACACATACAAGTAATCAATGATAATAAATAAACAATATAAGTATACAAGAATAGATTAAGAGCTACTTTTACTCAAGAAGTACAAAATTCTCTCCTTGGTTTCTTACTTTCTCTTCTCGGCCTCACACCCACACTTAGGAGAAGTTTCACTTGCTTAGCCTAGACATGTCAAACAAAACACAAATGTATCAATGGAACTATCTCTAAAGTCACATAAGCCTTACACAAGCTAATTCTAGCTTTAGGCTTCTATATGGCTCCATTTAGTGGCATAATGAAGCAATTCATATAATTCATTATTTTGGCTCCAATTTCTAACTCAATATAAGTCAAATGACTCCATCTAAACTCATTAGAGTCATCACAAAGTCAATTCAAGGAGCTTAACACCAAGTTGCTTCTTTTATGCATAATGGAACCCTAAACTTTCACTTTTCAAAATAAGATTTCTAAATTCAAACTAATGGTTCCTTTGGTGTTTATAATTCATATTTATGCCTTTTCTATTCTTAGAATAAAAGAAAACTCTGCCTAGATGTCCTATAAGGTTCTTGGCTAAGACATGCTCAAGGAGAAGCACCTATGGAGTTTTTGCTTTCTTTCATGGAAAATTAGCATCTAGGTGAAGTCTTTAGCCTCTTCTTAGCTTAATTATACTCTTACATAGATTGAAATATCAATGCAAGGCCTTATGCTTCTTAAGGTTCAATCAAAACCCTAAATATGGAATCTTACAACCTATGGGCTTTTTATAGTTTCTATTAGTTCCATATTAACTTTACACTCCAAAGCCCTTATTCCCATCATGATTTTATCAAAAACCAACTCCCTCCATACTCATCCTAGGTTAGCCAAACGCATGAGAGCAATGAGAAGCTCATTTCCTACCATGTATCATATATTAAATGAAAAGACTTCCAATGGTGATTATTTTGGTGTATTTGGTCTTTCCTCCATTAATTTAGACCCAGAACTCCATCTTTTGAGATGTCAAAACCCTAGAGAAAGAGAGGAGAAAGAATAGAAACTAGGCAAAAAGAACATCATTGGCAAATTTCTTAAGTGGCTTTAACTTCCCTTGGCTTTAAAGCTTCATTGGATGCCTTTCTTGGTCTATTTGGAGCTACTGGAGTTTGACAAAAATGAAGAGAAGGGGATGGGGTGGCCCTTTATAAGGAGAAGCTAGGGTTTCTTAAAAGAAAAAATTTCAATTTTGCCCCTATTCTTTAATTCCATGGTTTAAGCTCATTTTAACTTCTTCTGGTGAACCATCTTTTCCATCATAAAATTTAAGTCCTCTAATTCATTAAAAGCCTTTGGTTTCAAATTAATTGAATTTAGAACAACTTCAAACAATCTAGTCAAAGTTTCAGTCAACTGATGACTTAAATTATAAACTGGAAGGGTTTTAATCATTTTAAAAATTTCCATGATTTTATAGGCTTTTAGTGAGCTCAATTTTATCATTTAAAGCCCCCTCCTTTAAGTTTTCAAAAAGTTGCCCGAAATTATGATTTTGCCACTACGTTTATCCTTTAATTCATTCAGTCATTTTAACTCTGATTCTAGGCCATCCATGGTTTTAAATCTATAATTTTAGATACTCTAATTATGGTTCTTCCCTTTAAGGGCCTTTTCAATTATTAAAACATGGAATATTACACTTTAGAACCTAATTTTGGTCTAAATAAGCTATAAAATATAACCTTACCCTTGATAGCCCAAATGATCTAGTTTTAGACTGAAATTAGGTCAACAATTAGGGGACATATATAGCTTTCTAATAAGCAAAATGTTTCTTTTTTATAAGTTCTATAAAATATTTGGTGAATCTCTGAAGTTAGCCCTAAAAATCTATCATACACTAGTTATTGTTCATACTATCATACTCTTAAATTTCATGAATTTTGAGGAGTCCAATGGATTCATTTTAACTTGAAACTTTTACAACATAAAGTTTAGATCATAAGCTTTTTGTAAACACTTAGTTTGCATAACCAAAGTTATAAAATTTTGAAGTTAGGACCTTCTTTTGATAAAAGGGTCGTATTTGGCTATATGGCTCCATTATGCAAATAGCTCTTGTATCATAATCGTGTGGGTTAAAACAAATGTGTATATGTAAGTTATGAATTAAGAAAGGAAGAGATTCTAGTTTTGGACCTTGTGAGTTCATTTGGGATGTCGGATGGCTATAAAACACTATTGAAAGTTTTGCTATGATTTAATTCTTATTGCATTTGAGAATAAATGGTATGAGAATGACTATGCAGAGCTAGTGTAATGTCTGGTTTTCATAAAAATGACAGAAATAGATACATTTTAAGAGTAAGTCGCCTAAAATGAATTGGTTAAGGCCTATAAAAATTAGAATAATGATCTAGACATTAGGTAATGAAAATAGGACGCCAGAGGTGCCCTAAAATAGAAGCTAAAATAATCAGACAAAATTTAACAAAATAGCTATGTAAGTAATAGCATTTTTGTAATTTTAGGTAATTTTTAAAATACTCACATGAGAGCTTTCTAAATGAAAATTTTGAACTCTTCAGGATTCTCAGAGGCCCTAAAAATCATAGAAAGCTTCGAGATAATTAAAACCCCTTTAGTGCACATTTTTTAACGACAGTTGACCCTGAACTTTGACCCTTTCATTTAGGAAGGTTTTAGCTCTAAATTGAGTGATTCCAAAGTCATTTTATAAGATTGAAAACCTAAATTTTATGATGGAAAATATGGTTCTAAAAAAGGAGCTAAAATGAACCTAAAATGAAAATATCAAATTTACAGGACATAAATGGAATTTCTTTAGAACAATTTTATTTCTCCACCCATATATAAGTCACATCCCATCCTTCTCATCTGCAAAGCATCTTCATTTTTGCCCTAAAATAGAGAAGAGACCTAGAGAGTGAGGTGCACATGGGAGGAGGAAAAAGGAGAAGAAAAACCAAGTGAAAGGCATGGAAATTCATGTATTTTCTTAGTTCCTCTTTAATAAACTTCTTCTCCTCCTTTTTCTCTTCCTTCCTATAGATTTATTGATGCTTTTGGGTCTGTTTTGAGCTTAGACCAAAGGGAGGTGTTCGAGTTTCAAGAAAGGAACAAAAGCCAAGAGAAGAGCTCTTTAAGAAACCTAAAAACACTAAGGTAAATGCTAGTTCTATGCTTCTTCTTCTTTGTTCTTGGATGTGTGTGATTTGGCCAACCTAGGGACAGCCATGAGTGGTTGAGTTTTGAACCAAACCAAGGGTGAATCTTAGAAAAATAAGTAAGTAGAATAAGAATATGCAAAGGAAATAAAGAAAGAACTATAAAATTACAAGATAGAAAAGCTTAGGTTTTAGTTGCACCTTGGTTGGTAAGATGAGTTCTAGCCATAAATTAAGATATTTAAGAGTTCATATGAGTTTCTAAGATATCAAGAGAGCCACCCACATACTTCTCCCATCAAAGAAATCAAAACAACTCTATTGGTGTTCCAAGGAAGCATGCCTCGGCCAAAAAGGGATGGGACACCTAGGGAGTGTTTTAATTTCTTCCAACCTTAGTTTTGTATCATATATGATGGGAGAGTATGAGAGGAAGCCTTAGGAAAATTTTAGGAAGCCTAGGGAGTGAGATGGTAGTATAGGTTCCATATTGTGACCAAAAGAAGCAAATGTAGTTAGGCTCCTTAAATTAATTGTGTGATGGTTCTAAGAGGCTTAAATATAGTCAAGAACCATAGATGGATAGAAAGAATGGAGCTAAGATTATGAATTATTATTGTTGCTTCATTAGGTGCCTTATGGAACCATATGAGCCATCTAACTTGTTTAGTGCATGTATAGCTTTAGAAATTATTCCAAGAGTGTAATTGGCTTCCATGTAATGTGTTCAGACTAGATAAATCAAGTCTCGCATCCTTGTAAGTGCTTGACCAAGGTAGAGGAACCATTTTCAAAGGGAAAAGTGTGCTGTCATGCACCAAGGTAACTCTCTCTTCTTTCTCTCATGCATGATTAGGTGTTTTTCTTGTCTTTGAATGTGTATGTGTATCCTTAAGCCATGAAAGATGTTTCTAGCATGTATCTATATGCCATGATGCCATGATGCTTTGTTATGCACTTGAATGATGTTTTATGAATATGTTTTAGTTTGCTTGAGTGTGGTGAAGTCAAAAACCCCTTAGTTAGGGTGAGGATGAGCCAAAAGTCCCTAAGAATGGGTGAGACAAAGCCAAAAGTTTCTAAAGAGTGAGGCTTAGTCAATAGTCCCCTAACAAAATGGGTGAGGCAAGTCCAAACTCCCAAAAAGAATGGTTGAGCCTAAACTATTTTCTTGACAAGCTTATGTATGTTTTATGTGACCTCTTGAATGCAAGAAATGCTCTGTGTATGATTATGCATTCCATGATATCCATGCATGTATTTTTAGACTTGAATTTGTATCTTTATATATGGTTGAAAGGGAAAAGAGCTATTGGGATTCCTAGAATCTCATTCCTTCCTCCCCATTGCCTAACATGTTTAGGTAGACCAAATGAATCAAAGAATAGAAGCCACTAAGCTTGAAGGAGAAAGATTGATAAAGAAATGTGTTATTTGTTCTATTTGTAACCATTTTGATGACATATGATATAACCTTATGATGAATATGTAGCATGACCATTTGAACATATGTAATTACATAAATACTTGATGTATATATGAGAATTGATTCCATGTGAATGATATAGCAACTTTTTGACATTAAATGCCAAGGAAAAGCTTGTACGTTATTGTGTATACCTTGGAGCGGGAGAGTGAGTTTGTGAAATCTAGGTTTGTGGACCTTTAAAACATATTTAATAGACCATTTTGCTACTTTCCCACGTGCTCAAGTGGCCTTGGAAGTCTTAAAAGCAAATTTAGACCCTTTATGACTCTTAAGAAGCACAAAAATAGTCATTTTGGAACCCTAAGGCACTATTTAACCAAATGAATGAATTTCCTCATGCAATTTGGCATACATATAGATCTCACCTAGAGCTTTTTGGGAAGCTAAAGATCAGCTTATTTGGAGCTCTGTGGAATTAATTATGAATTTTCAAAGTTACCAAATGTCTACTATTCTGGTATTTACTGTTCATATGGTCAATTTCTTGTCCTATGTTATTAGAGAGCCAAATAGTGTCCAATGCTCATGAAATTTTACAAACATAAACTATGGCTACTGAAATCATCCCAATTAGTTGCCTAAGTAGAGAGATATAAATTTTTGAAGTTCTATGTCTGTCCTAGTAGTGCTAGCTGAGTTTATGTATTATTCCATCGATTTCCAGTAGCTAGACATTCTTGTTTTGGTATAAACTTATTTTTTGCATGAATTAGACATCTATAGATTTCCATAATGGTATAGTTTGCATGATTTCTATTTTGTTAAATTTAATTATGATTTTTCAAAGTTGGCACTCATAAGCTATTAGCAAAGCCCCAAGATAGCTATGTAATATTTTGTGTATATATGAGCTCGAGTTGTTGGCCACATTTTGAGATGGTTTTAAGTTGTATGTATGTATTTAAATAGAAGAATGAGATGGATAAGTTCATATGGTTCACAAGACACAAAATGAAATTTTTATCTGTGACATAACGCAAAATAATCTATTATTTTAATGGACTTTTCTTAAGAACTTGTGTTATTCAAGAAGGCATGACTAGAAATGAGATGAGATAGGCTAAATAAATATGGTGTTATAGCTCAATATCACAAGATTAGCACTAGAATCAATGAAATGCAATATGGCTAGCAAAGGTGCAAAATGGTAAAAAAGAAGTTTAGGCAAATAAATGTGAGAAGCACGATGTTAAAGATGTAACATCCGTTCTCTCCGTAAACGTGAGAAACACGATGTTCGGTTTCTCCATAAATGTGCAAAATGCACTGGATATAAAAGAAAGCCTCTTAAATTGAATGATTTAAGGTTAAATAAGATTAGGATAACATTTTAAATAATAAAAAAATAAGGATCCAAGGTCTAAGATGCCCGGAAACCAGAGCCAGAGTGGCTCAAAAAATTTGCCAAAAGTCTAGTGGTATTTTCATAAATATAGGAAATTTTTGGAATGCTCATAGGAGGGCTTTTTAAATAGAAAATTTGAGCTCTCCAGGGTTCCTAGAGGCCTTAAAAACCATGGGAAGCCCTGGGATAGTTAAAGTCCCTTCGGTATACGTTTTTCAATGGCAGTGAGCTCAAACTTTAACCAATTCGTTCAGGAAAGGTTTTAACTCCAAATTAAGTGATTCCAAAGGCATTTTATAAGATTGAGAATCTACATTTTATGATGGAAAAATATGGTTCTCGAAAAGGAGTTGAAATGAACCCAAAATGAAGAAGCTACGAAATGGGGACATAAATGGAATTTTTGAAAAAGAAAGTTCAAGAAGCATCTTTTAAATACATGCCCCTCTTCTCTCCTTCAAATGACCGACCTTAATTTTTCAAAATAACAGAAGGAGACCAGCTAGGAGTGGCATCCAAGAATGGAGGAAAAAGAAGAGGGAAAATCTAAGAAAAGGTAAGGAATCTTAAGGATTTTCATGCTTCTTCCTCTTAAAACTTCATTATGCTCTTCTTACTTCATCTTTCCATGGTTTTGGTGGATGATATAGTTCTATTTTGGCCTTGAACCAGAGGGAAAAAAGTTAGAAATTCAACGAGAAGAATAAAGCAAAGGAAGAACCTCTTGGAAAGAGCTTAAAACCAAGGTAAAAACTCCTTGCATATTGTTTCTTCCTTCTTGCTCCTTGGTGCGATGTTTCAGCCCAAAATAGAACCATCGTGGGGAGGGGAATTTTTGTCCAAGAACTAATGAGAATTCATTGATTTAGGCTATGGGAACTTGAGAATTGCAAAGAAATTGCATGAAAACCAAATAAAATTCAAGTTTGAAAAGTGTGAGACTCTTGAACATAATGCAAAAACTGATTTGATTCTTGAATTTTGTTGTATGTATGCATGTTTATTTGAGTTCCTAAAACCTCTAAAAAGCCTCCCAAGTATCTCTCTCATCAAGGAAAAATCAAAAATTTTATGGGCTCTCTCCATCCCTATAATTTCGACCAAACTAGGATAAATAGGTTAGGGACTATTTTAATTTATTCTAGCCTTAGTTTGGGACTTTATATGATAGTAGAAGGAAGAAGGAACCCTTGGAAAAAATTTAGAAGCCATAGATTGAGAAATGAGGCAATGGTTTCCATAATGTAGTCTTATGAAAGAACATGTATCTAAACTTTTGAAAGTGAGTATGTGATGGCTCCAAGGACCTTAAACGAGGTCAAGAGGCCTAGATATGGTAAGAGAATAGAGCTAGGAACTTGAATTATGGTAGTTGCTTCATTAGGCCATTAATGGAACCAATATGAGGCTAATGGACAAAGTGTGCTTCTTAAGTATAAGTTTAATGTTTAGGATTATTCCAAGAGTATAATTGAATGCTATTTGTTATGTTTAGGCCAAGGAAATCCAGGCTCATCTAGTTGTGATTGTGGAACCAAGAAAAGAAAGGAATAATCAAAGTAAAGCTTGGATTTCCATCAAGGTAGCTCTCCACCCTATTCTTGTTTGCATTCTTGGTTATATATATGTCATTATATACTTGTGTGTGCATTTGTAACTTGAGACATGCCACTTGATGCTATGTTGATGCATTAGTACCAATATGCTTTCTTGAATGCTACTTGTTTGTGAAATTGTTTAAAAGGATGAGGTAAAGTCTCATAGATGAGTGAGGCCAAGTCAAAAGTCCCTAGTTCAAGAGTGAGGCAAATCCAAAAGTCCTAGAAATGGGGTGAGGCTAAACCAAAAGTCCTTAGAAATCATTCTTGTTTTTTATGTGACATTGTGGCATGGAAATGTGGATTTGAATACTTTATGGTTATGTTAAATTGCATACTTGTGCTCTTTGACATATTATATGCCTTGAATGTGTGCTTGAATGGGTGTATGAGCTATTGAGAATCCTGAATCTCACCCATTTCCTTCTCCTACCTCATATGGTCTAGGTGGAGTTCAAAAACCAAAGAATGGAGGGCAAGGAGCCTAAATGGCTATGTTGTGACAAATATGTAATTTATATAGCTTTTGAATGTGAAGAAATGCCACAATGCTTACGTATATGTTATTTTTTAGTTGTAAACATTTGGACAAATGTAAAAGCATGTATGGATGACGTATGAACCACATTTGGTACCAAAATAATGTAATGTGAATTTAGATATTGAATGGCTTATATACGCTAGTGCATTCTTGCTTGTAGCATAGGAAAATTATGATATATGGTAGTTTAGATCACTTGAGAACCTCCTACATGCTATTTTTATGCTTTGAAATTCGCTCAAAATGTGGTAGAGGCCTCGGGAGACCATTTGGACCAAATTGGTGCCTTATGAGATGCAAAATGGACCATAGTTGGGGAGCTATGGTAAACTTTGTCCAAATGAGCACTTATTGGTTTGAAATTTGACCTACATTTAGATATTTTATAGATATTTCTAGAAAACTAAAGTGCATAATATTTTGAGCTCTAGAGAATATTTAGTGAATTTCCAAATTAACTGAAATTTTAGAATTTGACAGTGGTATGGTTCTTGTGGCCCAAAACTTTACCTCTATCATTCATGGGCCAAAAGAAGTACAATGGTTATGAAATTTTATAAAAAGAAACTATACATTCACAGTGAACTATGACAACTAGAATCAGCTCATTTGGAGCTCTATAACGGGAGTTATGAATTTTTGAAATTTTAGGTCAGCATCAGGGGCACAGTTAGACCTTAGCCATTGTTCCATCAATTTTTTGGTCTGATGGCTTGTAAATTAGTTTGGCATTATTTTTTCCCTCTAGTTAACATTGGTATCTTTCTAAATTGCTATATTTTTCCTGGATTGGATTTTTATGGAATTAGTTATGAATTTTTAAATTGTATATTAGTAAGTTGTAGAACGTTGGGTAGTTCGACCTCTATCCTTTTCCTATTGTCAAACATGGAACAAATAATGTTGTCATGGCCTATAATTATTTTTAATATAAACTTAACATCTAGAGATTTCTAGAAAGCTATCATTTGCTTGGTTTTGATTTGTTTAGAATTAGTTATGATTTTTCAAATTTGATATCAGTAATCTACCACTGGGAACCCAAGACTAAAATGCAAAAATTCTGGTTTTTAGCTTCTCATTCATGGCTTATGGATTATTTTGAGATGTTCATGCCTTGAATGGATGGAAAATAAATAAAGGATGATGTTGAGGAGTTCATGGGACCTACGAAGTGACATTTGAATTTTTAAAACACTACGTAACGTAAGAAAATACAATATTTTTATTCCTTTTTTCTTGGGTTCTCCTTGTTTGCACATGAGATTCAATTTATTTAAGGGAATATGATGCGAGATAAATTATAGTGTGACAAGAGACAAGTTAAATGAGTTTGCTACTAGTTAAGAAAGTTGTTCAAAAGAAGGAAATTTCATGATAGCTAATATGCCAAGTTTGGAACCAAGAATAGTTAAAACAAACTTATAATGATTCTAAAAATGTATCTTTGCCCGTAAAGGCCTTAACGGACGAATTTGGGCATGAAATTTGGTAGAAATTTAGATGATATCCTAAAGTTTCATATGAGAGATAGTATGTCATTTCTGGATCAGTACAAAATATTTATAAATGTCTAAAACTGCCTTAGTAAAACTACCTTGTATCAGTTTTGGTCTCCAGACAGTTCTAAGTTTCAACTCTTTTCAAGGACCAAATGATCTAGTTTAAACCTATAATTTTTATAGTACCTAGTACACATTATAACAACCAGAATTTTTTAAATTTTTCTAAGTCTGGTGGCTATAGCTCGACTATAGCCGATGTACTTGTTCGTTACACAAGAATTTACCTAGCTATAGCAAATGTACCAGTTCACTATAATAAGAATGCTTCTAGCTATAACAAGTTTGGGTATCCCATACAAAAACCAGGGAGTTTCTAGCAATAGCACACACCGTAGCAAGAATAGGGGCCTGAGAATGATACATGCTCACCGTAGTGAGGGTTATTTTCTGCTATAGTGAGAGTTAGTCTAGAAAAGCGTGAAAAAGTGTATTTTTGCTTCTCAAAGACCCCAAAAGCTTCTCTTCCTCTCTAACCGACTTAAGCTTCGACCAAAATAGAGAAAAGGGCTGGAGAGAGAGAGAGAAAAACTAAGAGAAGTTAAGAGAGAAGGAAGGAAACCAAGGAAAAGGTAAGCAAAACTTGAGATTTCTATAGCTCTCCTTCTTAGAATTTTATTCTTCTCTCTTTGCCCTCTCTTTCTATGGTTTTGGTTGTTGAATTAGCTTTGTTTTGATCTTGGTTCAGAAGAGGGAGAGTGGAGAATTAAAAGGAAGGTGAAGGCAAAAGGGAACCACTCTTGAAGAAGGCTAGAACTCAAGGTATATGCTTATGTATCTTTGCTTCTTCTTCTTTGCTTCTTGTGTGTGTTGGTTTTACCAACTTGAGAGCTTAAGAGAGGAAAGAAGTTTGACATAGAACAAGTAAGAAGCATTTGAATTAGAATGTGAGAAGTTAAGAAATGCAAAGGAATTAAGAGAAGAACTAGTAAAATTTAAGAGGGAGAAACTAGGGATTCAATCCCCTAGCCTTTGTGAGTAATTGTTTGATTTCTAAGAGAGTAATTGTAACACCATCAGTCTAGCTCATCTTATGCCTTTGAATAGCCTAATTATCATGAAACATACACATAATTCTCATAGAGAAGACATGAAGATTTGGACTTTTATTTGTAAGTCATCCTATCCGAAAACCCATTCGGTGTCATGTGGACCGTGTGAGCTCATTCTATGCATCCTCATATTTAATTGCACAATTACAACTCATTTCAATCACAAAAACTAGCTCACAACTCATGGAAACCGAAGGGAGACATGGGACATGCATATTTCTCCTCGGCCAGACTTGGCCCCATTTCTGGGCAAACTTGGAAAATTCATAACTAAATATAGAAAACTCAAAAACATGCAATCTTGGTCATTTTGGAAATATTAGACTGTCTACTTCATGGGAAAAATATATACAAGTCATAAAATCCCACACATAATGCGTTTGACACGCGAAATCAACTGCAAGTCGGAGGGGTTCCTGATACTGTCACAATTTACTGATATGGGCTTCAAAAATGTCTAACTAATTCCAAAAAAATCCAATGCTTGCAAATGATATCTATATGGAAATATGTGGATGTTAACTAGAGAGGAAAAATATCTTCAGATCAGTACATCAAACCAAACTCCCAGAAATCGATGGAACAGCACCTCGGGTCTGGCAAGATGTCTGATACTGGGCAGAACCTTCGAAAATGCATATCTTCCTCTCTAGACCTCCAAATAAGGGGATATTGGGGGCCATAGAAAGCTTATGACCTCTAGTTTATGCATATAAAAGTTCATAATCATTGGATACCATTTGGCCATCGGGTGACACAGAATTCAAAACTGCCAGTATGAACAGTACCCATACCAGAATCCATGAAAAATCCCAACTTTGAAAATTCCTCAAATATTCTCTAGGTCTCCGAAAATTATGATCTTTAGCTTCCCAAAAAGCTCTTAATGAGACCTCATTCCATGCCAAGTTTCAAGGGAAGATTAACTCATTTGGCCAAAAAGTGACATAAGGTTCCATTATGGTCAAATTTGGCTCCATATGAGGTACCAAATTTACCAAATGGCCTTTCCTTGGTTGTGGCACCTTTTGGGCAAGTCTAAAAGTACATTTGAGACTTGGGTAAGCTGCCCAAATGGTTCCAAACCTCATGCATCTCATTTTGGCCATTCAACCCACACTTATGCATACATTCATCAAAATCCCATATTGCACACTTTAGCCATACATACTCAAAATATGTGCTATAGGGCATATATCATTTTCATACGTCTAACCAACACATAATAATATAATCACACATGTCTCAAGTTTCATGGTACATATACAACCTCATATACACTATGAACCATTATTATGGTTCCAAAATAAGCAAAATACTACATAAACTTGTCACTCCTTGCTCATTATGGTTGTTGGCTCCCTTCACCATAAGTGCTTGGTCCACCTAGCATGTTAGATCATTGGAGAGGAGGGGATGAGATTCAAAGAATCTCAATAGCTCACACAGCCATTTACATCACATTCAAGGCATACATATACCAAATGCATAACTATACAAGCATAAAGTGTGCAATAAATTCTATTCCATGCCACATTCACATGTCAAGATTACTTTCATGCTCTAGGGACTTTTGGTTTAGCCTCACCCCATTGCTAGGGCTTTTGGATTTGCTTCACTCTTGGCCTAGGGACTTTTGACTTTGCCTCACCCATTCAAGGGACTTTTGGCCTTGTCTCACCCATGCCATGAGACTTTTGGCATCTCCTCACCTTCATTAAGGGACTTTTGGCATCACTTCACCCTTATGAGCTCTTTCCACTACCATAGTCACTCAAGACAACACATTGGTACCAATGCACAACAAGGATCAAGTGGCATATTATCAAGGATCAAGAATGCATGCAAGCACACTAAGACATACATATGCACACAAGAATGCAAAGAGAATGAGGTGGAGAGCTACCTTGCACAATTTCACACACTTTTTCTTTAGCTTTCAAGCCTCCTCTTTCGGCCACACACCCACAAATTGGTGGAGATGGTTTCTCTTGGCCTATATACAAATTATGGGAGCCAATTAGGTTCATGAAACACATTCTAAGGCTACATCACTTGATAAAACACTAGATTGCTCCATAGGCTCCATTATGGTCTATAAAGGCACCTAATGAAGCAACACCCCTCAAGGGACTTCTAAGCCTTATTATTTCCTTTCAAATATGATTCTTGACTCCTTTTAAACCTCTTGGAGTCATCACATCATTAAAACAAAAGGCCTAGCACCATGTTGTTTCTTTAGGTCATAATATGGAACCTAAGACACCAAATCACTTTCTTTAAGTTCTAAATTTTTTCTAAGGCCTCTACTCATCTTCACTCATCACATATGACTCAAGAATAGCCTTAGGAAAATTTAAAACTCTCCCTAGCTATAGGAACTTGCCTAGGCCGAGACTATGGGGGGGAAGAAGAGTTCATGGCCTTCTTGATTTTTCCTTGATGGGAGACACACTTGGGAGACTTCCTAGAGGTCTTAGGAGCTCAATCAAATACTCACACATGCAAGGAAACTCATATAACAAATTAGTTTTTGCAAAGTGTTCAAGAGCTCTACACTTTTCTAGCTTAGAGTTCATTAGTTTTTCTTGCAATTTCTTTGCTTTCTTGGATGGGAGGTGCATGTGGGAAGCTCTCTAGGGGTCTTAGGAGCATGTTTAAACATTCAATTAAGTCTAAGAACATTCATATAAAATCATATTTGCAAGGGAGCATTTGGATCCCTAATGGTTCCATCTTGTTTCCTAATGCCCCTTTCTTGATTCTATTGGTTCATTCTTAATCCTTGCACTCCAAAACCTCTAATCCTTCCATAAATTGGGCAGAAAACAGCCCCTAAAAATTGGGCTCATGGTGCCCAAATTCGTGCAAGAGGGAGGGGGAGGAAGAAACTACCAAAGAATGGAAGTTTTACCTTGTTTTCTTGCTTTTCTTTGCTTGCTCTTCCACTTGGTTGGCTTGCTCCCTCAATTTTCGAAATTTCCCTCTCTGTTCTGCCCCCAAAATAGCACCAAACTCTCCATTAAAACCATAGAAAGAAAGCTTGAGAGGAGGGAAGCAAGTTTCAAGAAGGAAGGATATGGAATTTCTTAAAGTTTCTTACCTTTTTCTTGAATTTCTTCCTCCAAAATCCTCCTTCTCTTGTGCGCCTAAGAAGCTGGAGTTCCTCTCTGAAGATGGGCAGAAGCAAGTCGGTTTAATGAAGGAGAGGAAGAACGTGACTTATAAAAGGAGTTTGGAAGCTTCCTTTAACACTTAAATTCCATTTTTGCCCTTTCATACTTTGCATTTTCGTTTCTCCTTCATTTTAGCTCCTTTTCTTAGAACCATCTTTTCCATCATAACAAATAGGTTCCCAATTTAATAAAATGCCTTTGGAATCACTCAAATCGGAGCTAAAACCTTTCCGAACGAATCGGTCAAAGTTTAGGTCAACCGACGTCGAAAAGAGTACACCGGAGGGGCTTTACCGGTCTCGGGGCTTCCTATGGTTTTTGGGGCCTCTGAGAACCTTGAGCAACTCAAATTTTCCATTTAAAAAGCCCTCCTAGGTGCTTCTCCAAAATTTCACTTATTTACGAAAATGCCACTGGCCTTTCGGCAATTTGTTCGAATCACTCCGACCCTGGTTTTTGGCCAACTCAAAGCTCAAATCCTCATTTTTCATTATTTATAATTTTATCATAATTTTATTTGGCCCCAATTCTTTCTATTTTAAGGACTTCCTTTTATATTTGACCCATTTCTGACGTTTACGAAGAAACTGAACATTGCGTTTCTCACGTTTACGGAGGGACTGGATGTTACAGTAATTGCATGCTACTTGTTGTGTCTAGGCCTAAGAGAAGCAGTTCCATCTAGTTGTGATTGTGAGACCAAGAAGGAAAAAGGGAAATCAAAAGGGAAGGCTTGTGTTGGCTTGTAAGGTAGCTCTCCACTCTTTCTTGATGCATTCTTGGATGTGTGATAGTCATTGTATGCTTGTATGTGCACTTGTAATGTGAGAGATGCCATTTGATATTGCCTTGATGCATTGGTACAAATATACTTATATTTTAAGTTGTGAAAATTGCTCTTAAAGGGTGAGGTAGTGTCAAAAGTCCCTTATGATGGGTAAGGTAGAGCCAAAAGTCTCTAGAAATGGGTGAGACAAGGCCAAAAGTCTCATGGATGAGTGAGGCCAAGTCAAAAGTCCCTAGACCAAGGGTAAGGCCAATCCAAAAGTCCTAAAATTAGGATGTGGCTAGACCAAAAGTACCTAGAGCTTATTTTTGGTATTGATATGATATTCATGGCATGTAAATCATGTGGTGTATGATTTTGAATGGTTGGATGCCTACTATCATGCTTTGACATGTTTATATGCCCTGATTGATTTCTTGAATCAGTGTATGAGCTATTGAGATTCCATGAATCTTGTAACACCATAATTTTTAGCTCATCTAATGCCTTTTATTAACTCAATTCCATGAATCATATGAGTTTCTAACGAAAAAGGCAATAAAAATAATGAATATTTTGGCATTATGTTGTATATAAAAATTTCATTTGGTGTCATGTGGATCGTGTGAGCTCATACCATATATTCTCATATTTAATTACATGAATACAACTCATTTAAATCATAAAATATGGCCCACAACTCATGAAACTTAAAGGAAAGCTCAAAATACTCATATATATTTTCGACCAGAATTTGGCTCCTTTTTTACCAAACTTTGAAAATTCATAACTAATTCTAGAAAAATCAAAATGATACATTCTTGCCTATTATAGAAAGCTATGGATGTCTACTTCATACTAAAAATATGTACAGACTATAACGTCCAATACACAAGACTTTTGCCGCTGAAAAGTGTTTAGAGGACAAACTGTCCACTGGTACTATCACAGATTTCTGCAGAAAACTTTGAAAATGTCCAATTAATTTCACAAAACTTCAATCTATGCAAATGATACCAATCTAGAAAGATGTGGACATTAGATAAGGGAAAAAATAACTCTAGACCAGCTCAGGCATGCCCAGACCTCAAAATAATAGAACAGTAACTGGGGTCGGGTGAAGTTTCTGATACAGGACAAAATCTTTAAAAATTCATATCTCCCTCTCTAAACCTCCAAATGAGGTGCTTCTAGTAGCCATAACTCACTGGGAATATCTAGTTTCTCTACATAAAATTTTGTGGCAATTGGACATCATTTGGACCTTATGTGATAGATTTTTTTTTTGGACCAGTATGAATAGTGACATGACCAAAATCAGAAAATTTGCCAACTTTGAAAATTTATCAAATATTCTGTAGACCTCCAAAAATTATGTTCTTCAGCTTCCCAAAAATCTCTCAACAAAGTTCTAATTGTATGCCAAATCTTAGATCAAGAAGAGCTCATTTGGACAAAAAGTGATATGAGGTTCTAAATTGGCAAATTTTGGCTCCATATGGGATGCCAAATTGTCCAAATGGCTTTCCTTGGGGTTTAGCACCTCTTAGGCAAGTCTAAAAGCATAATTAGGACTTGTGTAGGCTGCCCAAATGGTCCCAAACTCCATGCATCTCATTTTGGCCATCTCATCCACACATATGCATAATCCCATAATGCCATTCATGAAGCTACATTACCATAATATACTCAATTTACATTCCATCATTCACATAACCCATTCTTTCATTTCTATGTCATACATTATCATAATTACATATGTTCCAAACGTCCTAGACCATATACAAGCATGGGTTACATCATTTGACATGGATATGGCTTTAAAGACTAAAAACCATGTATTAGATTGCCAAGTTCTCTTCTTCAAGGTGGTTGGCTTCCATTACCTTGTCTACTTGGTCCACCTAGCATATTAGATCATTTGAAAGGAGGGAATGAGATTCAAAAAATCCCAATAGCTCATCTCCCATTAAATCATACATAATGGATGCAAATAAGTCTCATAAATATATGTATGGTCATGTTGACATGTGCAAACATTCAAGAGATATTTTCATTATTTGAGAAAGTCATACATAGCATACAAAGGCTTGCCAAGCAAGTGGATTGGCCTCACCCAATTTCTTGTGGATATTGGACTTGTCTCATCTATTCTTTAAGAGATCCTTGGACTCAACCATACTCTTGAGAGCCCATCTTGCTTTTGGGAGACTCTTTGCTTTGTTTCAACTAATCTCAAAGGTTTTTGGCTCATCCTTACCATGGCTAAGGGTTTTTGGCCTCACCACACTCAAACAAACCCAAGCACACATCATAAATATCATATGAAAGCATATTGTAACATCATGGCACCACGGAATCAAAGTCATGCTAGAGAACCTTTCATGGCTTAAAAATACACATACATACATTCAAGATAAGCTAAGCACACATCTATGTATGAAAGGAGGTGGAGAGAGCTACCATGCACACAATCACACACTTTTTCTCTTGAAATGCCCTCCCTTGCTTTGGCCACACGCCCACAAAAAGTGTGGGGAAGGTTTTTCTTGGCCTAAACACATTATATGGAAGCCAATTATACTCTTGAATCACATTCTAAGGCCACACATTCATTAGAAAAGCTAGGTAACTCATAAGGCTCTTTTATGGTTCTATAATGCACTTAATGAAGCAATCTTAAGAAAACATCATCTTGGCTTCATTCTCTCTATTTATTTATGATTTTTGACTCCTTTTAAGTCTCTTGGAATCATCACACAATCAAATCAAAAGCCTAGCTAGGTGTTACTTCTTTAAGCCATAATATGGAACCTATGATACCATCTCACTATCTATGGTTTTTAAAATTTTTCCAAGGCTTCCTCTCATGCTCTCCCATCATACATGATGTAAAACTAAGCTTGGAAGGAATTAAAACACTCCCTAGCTACATGAACTCTCCTTGGGCGAAGCTATGCTTCCATATGGCACCAATGGAGTTGTTTTAATTTCTTTGATGGGAGAAGCATGTGGGAGGCTCTCTTTGTATCTGAGGAACTCATATATACTCTTAGACAACTTAAATTACTACTAGGAAGCTTCATCTTAGCCTAGGTGCAATCAAATCCCTAAATTCCATAACTTGCATTCTAAAGCTCCCTTTTTAATTCTAGTTGTATATTCTTAATCCTCACACTCCATAACCTTTGGTTCCATCAAGAACACATAAAGAGAAACTCTCCTCCTCACTTTCTCTCTCTAGACCTAAGCTTAAATGGCTTAGAAACACAAGATTTTGCAAGTGTTTCAAGTGAAGTCTTACTTTAAAACAGAGCTCTCTTGTCATAGATTATTTTCCACTAATTTTTCTTGAAAAGAGTTCCTTTTTAGCTTGGGTTAGACTTGAATTTTCAAGTTTTCAAGAAAAGAAAACCACCATTAGAGAGCTCTTAGAGAGGAACAACTTTCCTAATTGGCGCGAGATGAAACGGGGTTGTTTACTTACTTAAATGGAAGCTTAAACTTTTTCTCTCTCCCCCCTCTTAATGTCACACCATTGCTGCCCCTTTTTCTGCAAATGGAAGTTAGGAGAAGGTGATGAGGTGTAATCTTACTTAAGAAGCCTCTTTTATAATTTTTCAAAATGACCATTTTGCCCTTATGCCCTTGTTTACTCCGTTTAGGCTCATTTAAACTCCTCTTTTAGAACTGTCATTTCCATCATAAAATTTAGGTTCCCAATTAAATAAAATGTCTTTAGAATCACTCAAATCAGAGCTAAAACCTTCCCGAACAAATCAGTCAAAGTTTGGGTCAACCGAGATTAGAAAACATCCACCAGAGGAGTTTTAACTATCCCGAGACTTCCCATGGTTTTCAGGGCCTTTGAAAACCCTGGGGAACTTAAAACTTTTATTTAAAATTTATTTAAAAAGGCCTCCTAAGTGAATTCCAAAAATTTATTCAAAGTGACAAAAATGCATTTACGTTTCGTAAGCTTTTTGTAAGAAATTGTTTCTTCATTCTAGCTCTATTTTTCTTTCTATCTAAGCTTGGGATTCTCATTTTTAGGAGTCTAGAATGGTTTCCAAATTTTTTGGGACCTTAACTACATCATCTTGGCAGACTTCCTTTTATATTCGGTGAATTTTGTTTGTTTATAGAGAAATCGTACATTACGTTTCTCACGTTTTCTCTCATTTTCAGAAAATCTCTCACCCCCTTCCCTCTCCCATCTCATATGGTCCAGGTGGAGCTCAAGAGCCAAAAAGTGGAGGCTATGAGGCATAGATGGCCATCTCTTGACACTTCTACACAATTATGCATAGTTTGATGTATAGGAAAGCTAAAGTGCTTATGTATACATATTCTTTTTGAGATATAAATATTTAAGCAAGTGTAAAAGTATGTTTAAATGATGTGAGAACCATGTATACAGTTAAAGGAGTGAAAATATGAGATTTTGCCCCTTGGTGGCTTGTATGTAGTAGTGTATTTTTATCTGTAACATAGTGAGTTTAAGATGTGTGATAGTTTGGACTACTTGGGCAATTCACATATATTGTGTTTATACTTTAAAACATGCCCAAGAAGTGCTAGAACATGTAAGAGACCATTTACCCCCATTTTGAACCATATATAGGATCAAATTTGCCAAATTCGTGAGTTCTGTCAAGATATGACCAAATGAGCTATTCTTGATATAAATTTAGCATGCATCTAGAGTTTTTTGAGAGCTTATTGGAAAGCCAAAGTATAGAATATTTGGAGGTCTAGGGAATATTTGGTGAATTGTTGAAGTTAGAGAATTTTTTGGTTTTAGTTAGTATACTATGCTAATGGATCCGAAAATAAATCTGTGTTATTCATAGGGCAAACAATGTCCAATTGTCATGAAATTGTATGGTCATAAACTAGACATCCACATTGACATATATCAATTAGAATCACATTAATTGGAGGTCTGTAGAGGGAGAAATAATTTTCTCAAGTTCTATGTCAGCATCAGGGATGCTAGCCGACCTTCGTTACTGTTCTATCAGTTTTCGAGGTCCAAAGGCTACTGAAATGATCTAAACTTATTTTTTCCCCTGTAGTTAACATCTGTAATTTTTCAAATTGGTATAGTTTTCCCAGATTGGAATTTTTTAGAATTAGTTATGAACTTTTGAAATTCACGACAGCAAACTATATTGTACCAGGGATAGCCAGACATTTGTGCCTTTTTTTATGTCAAACGTGGTCAAATGCTGGGATTGTGGTTTGAAATTATTTGTAATGTGAATTTAACATCTAGATCTTTCTAGAAATCTATCATTTACTTGATTTCTATTTTTTTAGAATTAGTTATGATTTTCCAAACTTAGAGCTAAAAATCTAACTTTTGGGCCCTTTTTGAGAAATTGCATTTTTTGATTTTTGGCTTCATATCCATGGTTCATGGGTTGTTTTATGCTATGTATGAGTTTTATGAATGGATTTTGAGAAAAAAATGTGATTGACGAGTTCATAGGACTCACGGGGCAAAGTATGACCATTTAAACCCTCGACATATAGCATTGAAATGCTACGATTTTGGTCTTTTTCTTTGGAATTTCATGGAATCAAGCTTAAATGGAGATTAGTTAAGGTTAATATATTATGGTGTTACAGTTTTGGTATTAGAGCAATGGTTTAGGTACTTTTGCTCAGTGTTGGGCTCTTCAATGGTGTGATTAGCCTATGTTTGGTGTGAATTACCATGGAAGTGCTAGCATACATATGCATTTGTGCTTGGAATACCATTGTATGATGATGGTTGTGATTCTTTTCAAACATGGTTAAGACTAGAGAGGGCAAGGGTAGAGGCAGACTACCTAGGGCTCAGAGAGTTAAGCGAGAGGTTCCTATTATGCCTGAGGATCCTCTGCGGATCATCATGGAGAGACTTGATCGATATGAGGCCATAATGGGCCAGCGGTAGGAGATATTGGAATAGCAGAGGTACATTTCCCAGCAATAGCATGACATGATCATGCAGTTGCAAGATACCCTGGCTAGGTAAGAAGAAGCCAAGAGAGAAGCCCTTGTACCTCAGCTATCCACTTTTGGCATTCTACCTGCACCTCCCCAAGAGCTTGCTCAGACCCAGATGCCTATCTAGAAACTATTAAATTAGTTTAGGAAGAACAGTCCACCTTTGTTTGATGGGGAGTTAGATGCAGATAAGGCAGAGGCTTGGGTTATGGAGCTGGAGAAAATATTCTCGGTAATGGATTGTACTACAGAGTAAAAAGCTCAGCTTGCCACTTTCATATTACAAAAGGAAGTTGATAGGTAGTGGCGTAGCACAATACCCCTGATGGAAACCAAGAACATACAGATCACTTGGAAAATTTCTTAATGGAATTTTATGAGAAATACTTCCCTAGTTCAGTGAGTAAAAGAAAGAGATGAAATTTATGGGCTTGAGACAAACAGATAAGATGACTATGGACCAAATGTGGCCAAGTTCATTGAGTTGTCTCGGTATTCTTCTTACCTCTAAAGGTATGATGATGAGCCTTAGAAATGTGAGTAGTTTGAGACTGGGTTAAAGCCCTTGATTAGCAATAGAGTTACTCCCAGCCGATTAGAAAGTTTAATACCCTTGTGGAGGTCAACAGGGTGATTGAGAATAACTTATAAGCTATTATGCCTACTACGGCTTCAGCTAGTCAGAAAGGGACTTTAAATATGAAAAGACCAAGACCAGAGGAGGGTTCTAGTGTGACAGCTAGTAACAAGAGGTGAGGTAAGGTGCCATGGAATAGAAGGCCACAGAGGGGCAAGTAGATGCCACCTCCTCGAAGCCAGTCATCTATCCAGCAGTCTCCGGTGACATGTTTCAAGTGTGGGAAGTCAGGTCACATTGTTAGAAATTGTCCTCAAATAGATACAATGCTCCTCCCAGGTTGCAGACCCAGGGCTGAGTATTCGCTCTCACTCAGCAGGAAGCCAATGCGTCCCCTAGTTTAATCCGAGGTATGCTGATAGTGAATAGATTTCCTGTAGTTGCTATGTTTGATTCGGGTGCTAGTCACTCATTTATATCCTATGATTGTGTGAGGCAATTGAGTTTGGTTGTTAATGTTTTGCCATTTGATTTACCTGTCACTACACCCACTGGAGGCCATGTGGTTACTTCTCATACTTGCTTAAATGTCATTGTTCAGTTTAATAATTGTCATACCATAATTGATTTGATCTGTATGCCTTTTCATGATATTGATTTGATTGTTGGTATGAAATGGATGGCCACGAATAATGCAATACTTGATTGTGAACACTAAACCATTTCCTTACCTGCTTGTGGGACCATACTTAAGATAAGAGTTGAGTTATCTTTTGTGACTACTGCCTAGGCTGAGAGACATTTAGAGCATGGATGTCAAGAGTTTCTAATCTTTTTCTCTATTCAGGTTAAGGTAAAGGAAGGGATAGAGGAGATCCCAGTTGTCAAGGAATTCTTAAAGGTTTTCCTTAAAGATTTTAACTTTAGTGATCTACCCTCTGAGAGAGAGCTAGAGTTCCCTATAGACATAGTGCCTGGGGCTAGACCAGTGTCTAAAGCTCCTTACAGGATGGCTCTCACCAAGCTTGCTGAGTTGAAAAAGCAAATAGAAGAATTGTTAGAGAAAGGGTTTATACGCCCTAGTGTTTCACCTTGAGGAGCTCTGGTGTTATTTGTGAGAAAGAAGGATGGTAGCTTATGATTGTGTATTACAGAGAGTTAAATAAAGTTACTATCAAGATTAAATATCCTATCCCTAGAATTAATGACTTATTAGTTTAGTTGGCTGGGATATCTATATTTTTCAAAATAGATCTTAGATCTTGGTACCACCAGTTGATAGTGAGAACTGAAGACGTCTCCAAGACAACCTTCAGAACGAGATATGGGCACTATGAGTTTCTTGTGATGCCATTCGAGCGATGAATGCGTCCATTGTGTTTATGGATTACATGAGCAAGGTATTCAGACTGTATCTAGATCAGTTTGTGGTGGTCCTCATTGATGATATTTTAGTGTACTCCAGATCTTTTAAGTAGCACGAGAGGCATTTGAGATTAGTCCTAGAGACTTTGAGAAATAAGAGGTTGTATGCCAAACTTAGTAAATGTGAGTTTTAGCTAACCAAAGTGAGATTCTTAGGTCATGTGATCTCACAAGACAGGGTTGCTATAGATCCCTATAAAGTTGAGGCTGTGTTATAGTAGGATAGACCTAGAATGATCACCAAGGTTAGGAGTTTCTTAGGTTTCGTAGGGTACTATAGATGATTTATTCAGGGCTTTTCTTAGATGGCCTTACCACTAACGAGGCTGACTAAGAAAGAGACACCTTTTATGTGGAATGATAAATGTGAAAGGAGTTTCCAGGAGTTGAAGCTCCGTTTAACCACTGCCCCTGTACTGATTATCCCTAACCTTAGTGAGCCATTTGTGGTTTATTATGATGCCTCAGGCAAAGGGTTAGGATGTATGTTAATGCAGTAGAGTAGAGTAGTGGCATATGCCTCCAGGCAGTTGAGGCCTCATGAGGAGAATTATCCCACACATGACTTAGAGTTAGCCATCATAGTGTTTGTTCTTAAAATCTGGAGACATTATTTATACGGTCCTACCATAAAGATTTATAGTGACTACAAGAGTTTGAAATACCTGTTCGATCAAAAGGAACTGAATATGAGACAAAGGAGATGGATGGAATTCTTGAAGGATTATGATTATTCCTTAAGATACCATCCAGGTAAGGCCAATGTTGTGGCTGATGCCTTAAGTAGAAAATCCATCCATGTTGCCTATATGATGATCAGGGAGCAGGAGCTCCTAGAGAAATTTAGAAATATGAACCTCTCCTGTCAAGTGGTATCAGGTAAATTGTATTTGAGTGAAACCTGAATTGAGAATGCATTAAAAACCCAGATCTTAGATGCCCAGAGAGAGAATGAGTTCCTGAATTGAATCAGGAATAAGATTTTCCAACGTAAAACCTCAGATTTCAAGGTGTCTGAGGATGATATAATAGTATACCAGGATAGAATTTGTGTGCCTAGTTAAAATGAGTTGAGAGAAAGCATTTTAGTAAAGGTATATAAGAGTAAGTATACTATCTACCCAAGTGCCACCAAGATGTATTAAGATTTAAAAAGAATTTTTTGGGGGCAAAGGATGAAGAATGATATGACAGATTATGTGGCTAGATGCCTAGTGTGTCAGAGAGTAAAAATAGAACATCAAAGATCTACTGGGTTATTGCAACCCCTAGATATCCCTGAGTAAAAGTGGGATAGTATAGCCATGGACTTTGTTATGGGGTTACCCAGGACATCCTCTGGACACGAGACTATTTGGGTAGTTATGGATAGACTGACGAAGTCTACACATTTTTTAGCTATCAAGGCTACTCATACACTTGATAAATTAGCCCAGTTGTATATCAGAGAGATAGTGCGACTTCATGGAGTATCCAGTAGCATAGTTTCAAATAGAGACCCCAGATTCACATCAAATTTCTAGAGGTCTTACAGCATGCCTTAAGGACCAGGTTGCGGTTTAGTACTGCATATCACCCCCAGATAAATGGTCAGACTGAGAAGACCATCCAAACTTTAGAGGACATGTTGAGGGCATGTGTGTTAGAGACGAGGGGTAACTGGGATGCATACTTGCCATTAGCAAAGTTTGCATATAATAACAGTTACCATTTTAATATTTAGATGGCCCCTTATGAGGCTTTGTATGGGAGAAAGTGCAAATCCCCTCTATGTTGGGTTGAGCTAGGTGAGAGGAGCATGATAGGACCTGAGATTGTGGACCAAACCACCTGACAAATAGAATTGATTAGATAGAAACTTCTTACGGCCCAAAGTAGGCAAAAGAGTTATGCCAATAAAAGAAGGAGGCCGTTAGAATTTGACATTGGAGACCACGTGTTCATCCAAGTGTCTCCAGTGATGGGGGTGGGTTGGTTAATGAGGGTAAGGAAGCTCAGTCCTAGGTATATTAGTCCATTTGAAATCCTTGAGAAAATTGGACCTGTGGCTTACCAGATAGCTTTACCTCCTAACCTACCCTAGATCCATAGTGTTTTTCATGTCTCCTAGTTGAAAAAGTACTTACCAGACTCCTCACATGTCATAGAATATCAGCATATGCAATTGCAAAAAGATCTTTTCTATGTAGTGAAACCAAAGGGAAATGTGGATGCTAAGCTGAAATAGCTAAAAAGTAAGAACATTCCTCTGGTGAAAGTAGTCTGGAGGGGTCTGACATCCGAGGAAGCAACCTGGGAATTGGAGAATGAAATGAGGCAAAAATATCCAAAGTTATTCCCTTGAGGTATATATTTGAATTTCGAGGATGAAATTTCTTTTAAGGGGGTAGAAATATAACAACTAGAATTTCTGAAATTTTTCTTAGTCTACTGGTTATAACCTAGCTATAGCGAATGTACCTATTCGTTATAGCGAGAGTCCACATAGCTATAGCGAATGTACCAGTTCACTATAGCGAGAATGCTTCTAACTATAGTGAGTCTAGGTGTCCCATACAAAAACCAGGGAGTTTCTTGCAATAGCATACTGTAGCGAGGACAAGGACCTGAGACTGATACGTGCTCGCCGTAGCGAGAGCTATTTTTTGCTATAGCAAGGGTTAGTCCAAAAAAGCATGAAAAAGTGTATTTTTGCTTCTTAAAGACCCCATAAACTTCTTTTCCTCTCTAACTGACTTATGCTTTGACCAAAACAGAGAAAAGGGCTAGAGAGAAAGAGAGGAAAACTAAGAGGAGCTAAAAGAGAAGGAAGGAAACCAAGGAAAAGGTAAGCAAAACTTAAGATTTCTATAACTTTCCTTCTTAGAATTTTGTTCTTCTCTCTTTGCCTTCTCTTTCTATAGTTTTGGTTGTTGAATTGGCTTTGTTTTAAGCTTGGTTCAGAAGAAGGAGAGTAGAGAATTAAAGGGAAGGTGAAGGCAAAAGGGAACCACTCTTGGAGAAGGTTAGAACTCAAGGTAGATGCTTATGTATCTTTGCTTCTTGTGTATATTGGTTCTACCAGCTTGAGAGCTTGAGAGAGGAAGGAAGTATGACATAGAACAAGTAAGAAACCTTTGAATTAGAGTGTGGGAAGTTAAGAAATGCAAAGGAATTAAGAGAAGAACTAGTAAAATTTAAGAGGGAGAAACTAGGGATTCAATCCCCTAACCTTTGTGAGTAATTGTTTAAGTTCAAAGAGAGTAATTGCATGCTACTTATTGTGTTTAGGCCCAAGAGAAATATCTCCATCTAGTTGTAATTGTGAAACCGAGAAGGGAAAGGAGAAATCAAAAGGGGAGGCTTGTGTTGGCTTATAAGGTAGCTCTCCACTCTTTCTTGATGCATTCTTGGATGTGTAATAGTCATTGTATATTTGTGTGTGCACTTGTATTATGAGACATGCCATTTGATATTGCCTTGATGCATTGGTACCAATATGCTTCTATTTTGAGTTGTGAAAATTGTTCTTAAAGGATGAGGCAATGTCAAAAGTCCCTTGTGATGGGTGAAATAGAGCTAAAAGTCTTTAGAAATGGATGAGACAAGGCCACAAGTATCATGGATGAGTGATGTGACAACCCTACCTTGTTATCATTGTAATTTATAATTAAGTATATGATTAATAATTAATTATCAAGGTTTGAGTGGTTACAATTTATCACATTGTGAAAATATGGGAAAAATTTAAACCTTGATGTTAGGGTCATCACCATACCGCTTCAACAAAATAAAATGTGCATAAAAGAAATCCTACTACCATAAGGGGTTTATGATTCTACCGTCCATTAGTTTCAATACCCAATAACCTCCCACCAGTGTTCCTATACCATCTCATAATTTCACAAATCTCGCCGAGGCGAGTTGGACCTTCGCCGCGGCCAACCTATGTGGTGCCGCAGCAGAAACGCCTTATGGAACCACTGTTTTCAACTTCCACAATTCTCGCCTCGGCGTAATATATCTGCGCTGCGGCGAGTTTTGCTTCTATCCAACCCTTATTTTATTTCCTCAACTTGCGCCGCGACAAGACATAATGCGCTGCGGCGAGTTTTGGTTCTGTTACCCTCCTAGGCGATTTTTTTCGCTATGCACCACGGCGAGATTTCTCAAGCCGCGGCACTCCTCGCCACTATCACTCCCTGGGCCAATTTTTGTCCCTTGCGTCACGGTGGGATTGGTTATGCCGCGGCGCCCTTCAGCTCTGTCTCTCATTTGGCCGCAGCAAAGCCTTCTTAGCTGCGGCAGAACTCACTCCTGTGACCATATTACCCAAATTTCGCCCTCTAACACTCTAGATCTCATCTTAGAAACACTCTAGGTCCACCTACTCTTGTTTTATGTGGTCCTAATGGTGTTTATCTACCCCATTTACCCATCAATCCCTCCATTACCATTGCAAAACTTAAATGCTACTTCCTACTTGTTCCACTAGCTCATATCAGCAAATTCAAGAATATATGACAGCAAGATCACATGCATTAACAGTAATTAACATCCCATGCACATTCTATAAAGATTCCATTCAACAATAGCTTATGTCCATATCCAAGGCATCATAAGAATACAATTCCCATATGGTAATCCATATCATGATTTCAACAAAACTATATATATAATACTATAAGTTCATACATTAATATTCAACTATAATGAGACGTAAATCCTTAGCGGTTACATTCCAATCAAACAAAATATGAACACCTACACTTGGCAACATGATTACATGATGATGCTACGTAAACTAACAACAAAATTGCATCTACCCTATTCTACTCAGACTAAGTGTAGCTCCCCATACCCGGCCCCAGCTCATGGATGTTCATCCACTTGCTTACCCTTATCCTTACCCGAGGAACCTTCACCTGAAATATTAATCCCATAAAATGGGGTAATATATAAATCTCAGTAACCAAGGCAATTCCATCATATATCCAATTTAATTAGTATATAAGCGTGAATCAAAATCAACATCAGAATCATATCCATCATATCAGTAAATGAAACAATTAGGCTATCATGATCACTATCCCATACTAGCAATCATACTATCACATGTTAAAGGCCATTAACACCGGGAGAGGCCCGTCCACGGCACCTACTCCCTATTGAGCACAACTGGGGCTCAGTGCATCTGGGTTTGATCATAACCCGGTGCTCGATCGAAGCACATGCACGAGTGGTAGCCGTACCACAGCTCCACCATGGACTCACAAGGTCCAATCACAATTCAACAGATAGCCAATCAATTCATTCAGCATTTCAAATCATTCATATACAGCAACATATGAAATTAAATCAAATATATACATGGAATTGATATAACCCGGTTACCTCACTTGTAGACACTTGCAACAGTCACCAATGGTGCAGAAATCCTCCTATAACCATAGCATCATAGAATTACTACTCTAATTCATTATTAACAGTTACAATCAATACTCAAAGAATTTAAGATGCTAATGACTACCTAAGAATCACTTACTCAGCCACTATAAGTCCCAAATTCGGATCAAATTGTCCTCCACCAGAAAACTCAATATTCCACCCAAAATCCTAAGCAAATTCGTACATAATTAATACCCATTTTATAAATCAGCTATGGGGGTCTCAAATTAACAATTGAAGCATCATAATGGAGGGTTTAAACTCACCCAAGGTCAGCCATAACCTTAACCTACGAATTTTACCAAGAAAATTCTCACATTTCAGATTTTGGGTAGAGTGAAAATACTCCAAATGAAAAACTAATCGGACCAAATTAAAGAGAAAGATGAGGGGATTAAGTTGTATAACTATTACCTTGGCTGAATCTTGCTCTAAATGTGAGAAAATGCAGAATTGGTGCCCCCAACCCTAGCCTCCTCTCTAAGCTCCGAATTTTCTCTTTGTGTTTTGTGTTTCAGCAAGTGTGAGGGAGAGGCTGGTGTATTAGGGTTTTAGTTGGGTTTAAGTTAGGTCAAATATGGGTCATGGGTTGCTCCAAGGTCCATCTTCATTTAGGCTTCAGATTTTTGCTGGTTGGGCCAGTTTTTAGAGTGTTGGGCTACAGAATTTTACTGGGCCAATTCTTATACATTGGGTTGCTGAAGTTTAATTAAGTTTGGGCCAAGTTTGAAGAGCTCAAGAATGTGGGTTTGCACAAGGGTTATTGGGCCACTTAGAAGGGTCTATACAAGGTGGATTTTGGGCCTCTATCACACTAAATTGGGTTGGGTCTGCACCTAACCCATTGGGCCTCCATTAGCCTCTTACCATGATCTATTAATTTAAGCCTAGATAGGATTTCTATCTCAATTAAATCTCAACCCATATTAATTATTCTTAATTAATCTAATTCGTGATTAACACCTTAATTAATTATGGGGTGTTACAAGTGAGGTCAAGTCAAAAGCCCCTAGACGAAGGGTGAGACTAATCCAAAAGTTCTAAAAATAGGGTAAGGCTAGACCAAAAGTCCCTAGAGCTTATTCTTAGCATTGATATGATATTCATGGCATGTAAATCATGTGGTGTATGATTTTGAATGGTTGGATGCCTACTATCATGCTTTGACATGTTTATATGTGTTGATTGATTTCTTGAATGAGTGTATGAGCTATTGAAATTCCATGAATCTCACCCCCTTTCCTCTCCCATCTCATATGGTCTAGGTGGAGCTCAAGAGCTAAAGAGTGGAGGCCATGAGGCATAAATGGCCATCTCTTGACACTTCTACATAATTATGCATAGTTTGATATTTAGGAAATCCAAAGTGCTTATGTATACATATTCTTTTTTAGATGTAAATGTTTAAGCAAGTGTAAAAGTATGTATAAATGATGTGAGAACCATGTATAGAGCTAAAGCAATGGAAATATGAGATTTTGCCCCTTAGTGGCTTGTATGTAGTAATGCATTTTTGCCCATAGCATAGTGAGTTTGAGATATGTGATGATTTGGACTACTTGGGCAATTCACATATATTGTGTTTATGCTTTAAAACTTGCCCAAGAGGTTCTAGAACATATAGGAGACTGTTTACCCCCATTTTGAACCATATATGGGATCAATTTTGCCAAATTCGTGAGCTCTGTCAAGATATGACCAAGTGAGCTCTTCTTGATATGAAGTTTGGCATGAATCTAAAGTTTGTTGAGAGCTTCTTAGAAAGTTAAAGCATAGAATATTTGGAGGTCTAGGAAATATTTGGTGAATTATTGAAGTTGAAGAATTTTTTGGTTTTGGTTTGTATATTGTGCTAATGGGTCCAAAAATTAATTTGTGTCATTCATGAGGAAAAAGGTGTCTAATTGTCATGAAATTGTATGGGCATAAACTAGACATCAACATTGACCTATATAAGCTAGAATCACCTCAATTGGAGGTCTGCAGAGGAAGAAATAAGTTTTTGAATTTTTGTGTCAGCATTAGGGACGCCAACCAACCTTTGTTATTGTTCCATCCATTTTTGAGGTCCAAAGGATACTAAAATGATCTAAACTTATTTTTTCCTCTATTTAACATCTTTAGCTTTCCAAATTGGTTTAGTTTTCCTAGATTGGAGTTTTATGGAATTAGTTATGAATTTTTGAAGTTCATGATAGCAAACTATATTAGTACCAAGGATAGCCAGACTTTTGTGCCTTTTTCGATGTCAAATATGATCCAAATGCTGAGATTGTGGTTTGAAATTATTTTTATTGTGAATTTAACATTCATAGCTTTCTAGAAATCTATGGTTTGCTTGATTTTCATTTTTCTAGAATTAGTTATATTTTTCCAAAGTTAGAGTCAAAAATTTGACTTTTGGGCCCGTTTTGAGAAATTGTATTTTTTGGTTTTTAGCTTCATATCTGTGGTTCATGGGTTGTTTTATGTTATTTATGAGTTGTATGAATGGATTTTGAGTAGAAAATGTGATTGATGGGTTCATGGGACCCACAAGGTAAAGTATGATCATTTAAATCCCTAACACATAGCATTGAAATGCCACAATTTTGGTCATTTTCTTTGGAATTTCATGAAATCAAGCCTAAACGGAGACTTGTTGAGTTTAATATATTATGGTGTTACACACATCAAGAACTTTCCAATAAGTCTTAGTTTACCTAATTTGGACACTTCTAAGCAAAGTTAGGAATTTCCAAAATTAGGATTAGAAAACTGTCCTAACAGCAAGAACCAACCACTCTTTTCAAGTTTTTGTGGGACCAAATGAATTCAATTAAATTTAAGATTTGTATAGATTATAGGTAGTTGAATCATGTTACCATTAAAAATAAGTATCCATTGCCTCAAATAGATGACCTGTTAGATAAATTATCTAGAACAACTGTCTATTCTAAGATAGACCTCAGGTTAAGGTATCATTAATTCAGGGTTAGAGCTAAGGATGTTTTTAAAATAGCTTCCAAGATAAGTATGGTCATTACAAGTTTTTAGTCATGTCTTTTTCTTTGACTAGTGCTTTTACGATATTTATTGACTATATAAATAGAATCATTAAGCCTTACCTTGACTAGTTTGTTGTAGTTCTTAACTGATATTTTGATATATTTTAGAGGTCCTGAGGATCATGAGAAGCTTTTTAGGATAGTATGAGAGAGTCAACTTTTTTCCAAATTTAGTAAGTATGAGTTTTGGCTTAGGGAGTTTAAGTTTTAGGACATGTTATCTCTGTGAAGGAGGTAGTAATAGATCTTAGTAAGTCAGAGGCAGTGATGAGTTAGGAATGGCCTAAGTTAATAACTAAGGTTAAGAGTTTCCTAGGATTAGCCAGGTATTACTAGAGATTCATTAAGGGGTCTTCCTAGTTAGTTATATCATTAACTAACTTGACCAAGAAAGATAAAAGTTTTGATTGGGATAGTAAGTGTGAAAAGTGTTTCCAAGAGCTAAAGGTTAAGTTAACTTCTACCCCAGTATTGATTCTCCCTAATCTATAGGAAACTTTTGTGATTTATAGTTATGCATCAAAGAAGAGTCTAAGGTGTGTGGTTATATAACAAGGAAAGGTAGAAACTTATGCCTTGAGACAACTTAGACCATATGAGGAAAACTATTTTATCTATGATCTAGAGTTAGTTTACAATTTTTGCATTGAAAATTTTGGACACACTATTGTTATGGAGCATTATTTGAGGTTTTTCATGATCACAATAGTCTTAAGCATTTATTTGACCAAAGGGAGTTGAACATAAGGTAGAGAAGGTGGGTAGAGTTCTTTAAGGACTATGATTTTGTTTTGAAATATCATCTGAGGAAGGCCAATGTGTTAGCTAATACCTTGAGTACAAAATCATTCCATATAGATATGATGATGATTTGAGTGTAACAATTGATTAAGGACTTGATGGATTTGAACCTACTAATATTTGTGAATGTAGGAAGCCATTGGTTGAGTGAGCTTACAATTCAAAGTGATTTTAGAGACTAGATTAGGAGAGCCCAAATGTGGGATGAGTTTTTGAAGTGGTTAGAGAGCATATTGCTTTAGGAAGATTCCAAGAGTTCAATATTGCTAAGTATGGTGTGATCTTATATTAGGATAGGCTGTGTGTCCCAGAGAGGGATAATTTGAGGGATCTAGCTTTGGCTGCACCCCATAAAAGTAGGTATATCATTCACTACGTACCACTAAAATGTATTAGGATTTGAAAAAAATCTTTTGGTTCCCCAATATGAAACTAGATTAGCCATGTATGTGTCTAAGTGTTTGATTTGTCAAAGGGTTAAGAGAGAACACTAAAAACAAACTGAAATGCTATAACCTTTAGATATATATGAGTGGAAATGGAATGGTATCTTTATGAACTTTATGATAGGGTTACCTAGGACTTTTTTAGGGTTTGATGCTATTTGGGCAATTGTGGATAGACTGATTAAGTCTGCCTATTTCTTACTAATTAAGTTTACTTATCCTTTAGATAGGTTAGCATAGATCTACATCAAGGAGATTGTAAGACTTTATGGGATACCTAACAACATAATGTCTAATAGACACCCCATATTTACATCTAGATTTTATAGAACACTTTAGGGAGCCTTAAGGACGAGGCTAAATTTTAATACAAGCTATCACCCTCAATCATATGAATAGACTAAGCAAACCATCTAAATCTTAAAGGATAAATTTAGAGCTTGTGTGTTAGATTTTAAAGGGAGCTAGGATGCATACTTATTGTCACATCCTAAATTTTCTCTAAATTGTAATGTGCACTAAAAGGAGAATACAAAAGGGGTGACATCAAGAGTATTTGATAAAGGCTACTTTTATATATTTTAATCCTCTCAATTTCGATATTTTGATGAATAACTATGTCTTATTACATTTAATTAGATGATTTTTGATTTTGTTAGCCATTTTATGCACTCTATGAATTAAATTGCAAAATTATTAAATGTTAATGCATAAATTCCTTTTGAATAATTTTGTAGATTTTCCTACTTAATTTTATCTTCTTTTTTTTTTTTTGCAAATTTTGATAGGCAAATGGAATTTAGAATGGGGGAAATTAAATTGGAGAAAAGATGAAGGCTACATGTGTGCAACTTGAGGGAAGGAATAAATGGTTCACATTTTTAATGAAATTTTGGAAAATAAAAAAAGAAAAAATGGGAGAATGAGGGATGATGTGGACAGCACAACACTCTTACATATTCATTCATAAAGAAAATCATGCACATTCAAGCACACTCACATATTACCTCACGTAGAATCATACATAGACCTACACATGCATGAAATGAATAAAACACAGCAGCTCCACGTAGCATGCATCCACACACGGGTCTAAGATATATACACACGCAAAATGCATGCATGTTGCCACGGGTTTCTCCACTCATGGGACAACACACACAAGACACATGGGTGAGAAAGCTTGAGACCAACTTGCATAAAGCATTCATTCATGTCACAAAGTGAAGCTACGGGTTTTGGAGAAACAAACACATTCTTACATGGAGGATGTAATGACCCTAAATTTTAATCATGGTAATTAAGGTTAAAGATGCGATTAATAGTCATAAATCAAGGTTTAAAGTCATTATGATTACTTACATTCGGAAAAAGAGTAGAAATTTAAACCTTGATGTTGTAAAGTCATTATTTAATTACTTATAACCATTTATGCACATGAGGGAATCAAACTCACAATTATAAGTCATTAATCCTTTCATCCATGAATTCTAACTCATAAGAATTTTCTACAAGACTTCTTAATTTATTCCATAACATTTCCATAGAGAAAACCAAGGTTTCTAGGTCATTATAAGGAATTGAGTACTTTCGCCACGGCTAAAGGACCTTCTAGAGCTTTCTAACTTGCTCCTCAATATTGGCCATGGCCAACTATCCCTTTCACTGTGGTTAATATGTTACTCTCCCTATCCAACTTCGTTGCTTTTGGTTGAGGACAATTAAATTTTGGTCACAGCCAATTACCTTTTATTCTTATAACTCCCAAGGTTTTATCCCATGCTCTCTAATTCTCCATCTAGTAACACTCTAGGCCACTTTAACTTAATTCATAAAGATTTAGTGTCATTCCTTTACCTAATCCACCTAACACATCTATCATTACCCATTCAAAACTCAAATGTGAATCCTTAATCCTTTAGCCACCATAAACCAGTGAGTTCAAAGATCAACGACAACAAAGAGTTTATAAACTATTCACATTTTCATTCAAACATAAATCCTAGTAGAAGTTTCATATATCACTAGTTTAAGTTGACATCTAATGTATCACATGATTACAGTTCCTATGTTTGGCAATACATGATACAATGTGGCAATTACATAAAACTAGTAATCTAATTACACAATACAATCTGATAAGGTTTCCAAACCTATGTACTACCAAATCATATAATAAGCTTCCATTAATTTCTCTTTGCCACTAAGAGGTCTGGTCCCTAAAAATGTTAGCCTACAACTGGGGTAAGATATACAATCTTAATAACAAGAGGCAAATTCCATATATATGTACAAATTAATCAATATAATGCAATTTCATATCATCAATACCAGAATCATCAATTTAATTTGCAAAATAACTAGTTGAGATACCAATGACTACTATCCCATACCTACAATCACATACCACATGTTAATGGCCAATAACACTGGAAGTGGTCCATCCACGACACCAACTCCCTAATGAGAATAGCCTGGGCTCAGTGCATTCAGGGTCTAATCACAACCTGGTGCCCGATTGACCCGATTGAAGCATATGCATGGGTGGCAGCTACACCACAGCTTCACCATAGACTCACAAGGTCCAATCACAATAATAATTCAAGTAGTCAACCAATCATTTAGCATTTCAAAATCAAGAATGTGTAAGAAATATCATATTAACATGAGCATATACATGGAATTAGGAAGAATAACCCCAGTTACCTCAATGAAGCTAATTACTCTTCCTCTAGCTACCATCATGATTCAAAGCACACCAAGCCTAACATAAGCATAATCATCATTATTCAACTACCATTAGCAAGGAATTTCTCTATCCTCAGATTAATCTTAACAAGAATACATTGAGAACTTCTTACCCAAGCTTCCTAAGGGTCTACTGCACCAATTCAAGGTCAAGATATCAAAGTTTACAATGGTTCACTTTCCATAACTCCATTTTCACACTTATACAAGTTGTACACCAAAAGTTAATCCAAAAGCTACAAATTCAACACATACACTTCATAAGACAAGGAGAAACACTTAACCCATACACCCAAGAGATCAAATGGATTAAGTTGAGCCTCAGCTACCAAGAACACACCATTGGACATTCCAAAATTTGGGTTTGAGTTATCAAGCCCAAAAACTTTAGTGTTTCATCTTCATTTCCTTGTAATTTCACACAATAATAGAACCCATTATGAAAATCAATGTTTAGGGACATTTTCTAGCAAAATAATGCATATAATGGAAGGGAAATACTTACCCAATCATTCCTCTAATTTCTAACTCCAAAAATTTTGCAAAGAGTCACCCAAAAACCAAATTTTAAATTTGAGAAGGAGATAAAAATGCCCAAAACCATAAACTAATTAGACCAACATGAAGAAGAGAATGAGGGGGGCATGTTTTATATAGATTACCTTAATCAAATCTTCCTCTAGAAGTGAGAAAGGTTGGTAGAATGCAGGAAAACCCTAGCCCCTCTTCTCAAGTGCGAAAATGGCTTCCTTATTCTGCATAACATAAGTGTCTTAGTAGCCAAATAGGTGGGGAAAAGACCTCTTAGGGTTTTAGTGAAGATGGGCTAGTCTAATAGGCCGATTATTTCAAGTAGGCTAGTGCTAGGTGAGATGGGCTGTAGAAGCTCTTGGGGTTAGAGAGAGTGTGCTAATTTAAAGGTCCAAAAATCCATTTAGGTTATGGTGGGAATTTATTGGACCACAAGTTGGAAGGTTTATGGTGGGTTTGGGCTATCTTAAGGGCCCATTTAATTTAGGGTTGCACCACATAGTTGTTGGGGCATTTGGAAGTGGAATTAAATCCTCTTATAACTAAAATTAAGCTTCTACATTTAGTCCAAAACTCAATTAAGTATTCTGTATAGCCCAAAGAAAGAGTCCACCCTCTTAATTAATTTTGCAAGTTAATCCATATTAATTCCCTAATTGCCATAATTAGTCTTAATTAATTTCGGGGTGTTACAGAGGAGGCAAGGCACATGATTTTTAATGAAGGCTCAAGCATATCATCCTTATCATCATCATCATTCATGCACTAGTCATGTCCACGTAAGAAGAAGCTCATGCTTATGGATTAATATGGAAAATTAGGTGGAAGATGAAGACACGGGCAGATGAAAAGCAGCACATAAGGGAGAATAAAATAAATGAAAGAATGTGAGAGAGGGGAGGCTAAAGGAAGCACATAAAATGCTAAAAGGAAGGGGGCCTACTAATTTAAAAAAAAAGGAAAGGAGAGTACAGGTGAAAAATGCTATTTTTATATCTTCTATTCCTTTTAACTTAGATTTGTTAATGATTAAATATGTCTTTTAGATTTTAATTCAATGAGATTTTATTTTAATAGCTAATTTTGCACTTTAAGAATTTATTTGCAAAATTATTGAATTTTAGTGTTTAAATTTCTTTAAATGATTTTGTGATTTTTTCTTATTAAATATTTCCTATTAATTGTGCAGATTTTTAATGGGTAATTAAAGCTTGAATAGAAAATTGATTTGAAGAAGAGTAAGAGAAGAGATGGGCTTCAAGTGTGTTAGTGTGAAATCTCAAGAGGAAATAATTGCCACAATTTGAATGCATTTTTTTTTGTAAGAATATAAAATAAACAAATGAAGAAAAAAATGAATGAGATGAATGAGTTGTGAGTCAAGCACACCCACATTCCTTCACTAGCATAACACTCTAATCTCCCCACGTAGTAGAGCCATGTCATCCACTCCACAATCATCCTTTCCCATGCACATATAGTCCAGCTCATTTCTCACACATTATACACACACATACGTCCCTCTTCCATGTACTCACTCATAGCTCATGCATGTCAAACATGAGTCACTTGCAAACATCATACACATACCAGCACTTCCATCTCCATTCAACACAAAGGCTGCATATGAATAGTACAATACACATGCACAAGCTTTATCCACATAGCTCTAGTAACACAGCAGCTGAAACAAGAAGCGTGGAGGAAGGAAAACATATGGTTCATTAAGAGAAATGAAGAGCAATCACGAGAAAGATACATACATGCAGAAGTACCGTAGGAAGTCATAAGCTCGTGGAGACGAGCAAAACAAAGATTCACGTAAGGCTGGAAGACACATGAAGCAATGCAAGCTCATGAATGTAGAAGGAAAAGAAGACTCAAGCATCTATTAAGAGAAGCAAGAAGTAGAGACATGAAGCTATGGGTTGGACTTTTCAATGTGATAGCAACAAATAATCAGCTACAGGGCACAGGCAGCATGAATAAAGAATAGGAAGAAACATGCAAAGAAAAGGGAATAGCTCAAGGGATGTGAATAGAAGCAAAAACCATGAACAGTGTAAGGAAAAGCTAGGGTCATGAGACTACCAAGTTAGCTCACATAAGGAATAAATGAAGCTAAGGAATAAACACTTAGGCAGAATGAATGGAGAGAGCATGTGAATGAGCAAAAATGAAGCATGTGAGTTTTAATGCAATGCTTTGATTTGGAGAGCAACACATCTGACCATTAAAAAAATCCATGTGAGAAGCATGTGAAAGGGAGAGGAAATTAGGTCATGTAGAACACTATTAAGGAGTAGCCACACATTATCCAAAGATTCATTCATCGAATAAAGACTATCATTCACTATTCCATGCTTTATTTTTCCTCCCTAGCCATAGCTTCATTCCATTCCATTTCTTCCCTCAACTTCCATCTCCAATGAAGCTTTAACTCTCTTGTGACTAGCTTGGAAGAAGACTCTTGGAGAAGCTTGAATCCATGGATTGTAACAAAATTTTGGCTAAGAGTTTCCTAATTTTTTACACTTTTCCTTTTTCTTGTACATGCTTGGTTGAGATGTATTTGATTGAGAATTTGTGTTATTTGTAATTAGTGGATGGTTTGACACTAATTAGGATAATTTTTGAATGATTAATTGATTGGATTTAGTACTGAATTTTTTATTATCCTTTAATTTCCCATGTATGCCATCAAGGTATTCGATGAAATGTATGGGTGAAATTGTGTGCTTGATTATTTGATTTAAGGATTCCTTGGAGTTTGATTAGTTAATCAAACATCTTAGGGTGATGATTTAAAGTCTAATTCATTGTTTAATCAATCAAATTAAGTGTTCGTTGATATGAAAGGCAAGAATTAATTATTTGACATAGGATTGAGATTTCAATTTAACATTAGATTATTAATTTCTTGAATTTTGAATGGTAATTCAAGATCATTTTCCATGAACACAATTAGGGACTCTTAGACCAGAATTAATCACAATTGAATTAGGATAATGTTAGTGGATACCAAGGGACAAATCCAAAGCTAATCACATGTCTATCATTCACCCCATAGTTCATGCAATTAGGTAGTGATTAGGAATTTTATTTCAATTAAATTTTAGTTAGTTAAATTTAGGCAAAACCCTCCTTTTAATTAGGTAATTTATAGAGTTCTTTTACACTTAGAAAACCTAATTAAACATTGAATTCCATTTCCTAAGGAGACGATCTAGGTTGCACCACTAGCTATATATTTTTCAACCTAGTTTATTTTGAGGTTACGCGACACAACCGTTAACGGGTAGATTAAAAGGGGGGAGAGACTCAATCCATCATGATGATTCATTCCATTCACCATCCATTCATCTCCATTGTCGTGTGATGGGTCGTGTCGCGCAACCCTTAAAATAAAATTAAGTTGGATTAAATTCTATAGTTAGTGGCACAACCTAGGTCATCTCCCTTGGAAATAGAATTTAATATTTAATTGAATTTTCTAAGTGTAAAAAGATCCTAGAAATACCTAAATTAAGGGGGGTTTTGATCTGATTAAACTAAGTAAAATGAAATTGAATTAAAATGACTAACCACCTAATTGTATGAGTTATGAGGTAAATGATGGGCTTATGACTAACTTTGGATTTGTTTCTTGGTATCCACTATCCTTATCCTAATTCAATTGTAATTAATTCTAGTTTAAGAGTCCCTATTTGTGTCCAATACAAATTATCTTGAGTTACCACGCAAGAATCAAGGGATTAACAATTTAATGTTGAATTGAAACCTCAATCCCGCATCAAATCGCTAACTCTTGTCATTAAGATCAATGAACACTTGAATTGAATGATTAATTGATCAATTAGCCTCTGAATTAACATCCTAAGATATTTAATTAACCAATCAAACTTTAAGGAATCTTCAAATCAAACAATTAAGCATGTAATTTTACTCATACATTTCATCAAACACCTTCATGGTATACATAGAAAATTAAAAGGAAAATACAAAATTCAGTGTTTAATCCAATCACTTAATCAACAAAAAGGTTTCCTAATTAGTGTCTAACCAGTCACTAATTGTAAGCAATACAAATTCCCAATCAAATACAATTTTAACCAAGATAATATAAGAAAATAAAAGTGCTGAAAAAATAAAAGAATCTTAGCCCAAAAATCCTTTGTTATCTCCAATGGATTCAAGCTTCTCCAAGCTTGTCTTCTAAGCTAATCACAAGATGGAGATTAGAGCTTCATTGAAGGTGGAATGGGAAAATGGTTACGGCGTGTGGAGAATGGAGTGTGATTTATATTCGATGAAATGTGCGTCTAGAATGAATGACAATGGATGGTCTTTTTCGATGGATTGGCATGATTTTATTCCCATCCTCCCTCATGTGGCCTTGCATGTGCTTCATTTAAGCCTTATGTGTGTTGTGTTCTCTTGATGCAAGGCCTAACCCATAGCTGCTTCTCCTACTTATGTTGCTTCTGCTCAAGTGTGTGCTCGCTTCATGAGTGTTTCTCCTTCCTTATAAACCATCAACTCGAGCCTCCAAAATCATGTTGCTTTTTAGCTAGAACCCGTATCTTTTCTTTTCTATTATGTTTCCTGCTTGTTTCTACCGCAGCCCATAGCTTTCTTCCTCTTTTTCTCTACTTCATACTTCACGTGGTTTTTTGCTCATGCCTCTTTTCAAGCTTCTTTTCATCTCTTGTTGCTTAACATTCTAGCTTTTTCCATGTTCTATCCAGCTCATATTTCTCGTCTCAAGCTTCTTCTCTTCTTTCCTATTCATTACCACGTCAACTCCTGCTTTTTCCTCCCACACACACATGCCTTCTCATACTTCTACTTCTCTTCGTTCTCATAAACCTGTGGCTACATGCTTCTGCACCTTGCTTCATCCATGTTCCTCATTAACATGAGAAATGATTTGCGCCTCATTATATTAGACTCAAGCTTCTCAAAGAGCCTTCCATATGCCATCAATTCATCTTCATTTTAAATCATTTTCCCATTAAAATTTGCATAAGAAAAATAAAGTAAAATGAAGTAGAATAAAACAAAACAAAATATTAAGAAAGAAGAATTCACAAAGAAAATATTTCAAAGAAATTTATGCATTAAAATTCTAAAATTTTGCAAATTATTTCCTAAAGTACAAAGAATGGCTACTAAAATCAAATTCCACCTAAGTGAATCCATTAAGCCTTATTTAACTATTAAAATGTTTAAGCTAAGGAGAATAAAATATATAAAACTCATGCTTATCATCGTGGCTCATCCACCCATTTCCCCTTTATCATTCTCCACTCCATGAACCACTAATTCCCTCTTATGGCTAGCTTGGATGACAACCTTAGATTGAAGCTTGAATCTAAGGAGATTAACAAGGGATTTTGGCTGAGAATTTCTATTTCATTTTTCCTCTCTTTTTACATCAATTTTTGTTCTTGAACTTACTTGTTTGAGCTTGTAATTGACTAAGATTGGTGTGGTTTGTAATTGATAGCTGGTTAAATGTTAATTATGAGAGTAATTGATGATTAATGAATTGATTTAAGTGCTGGATTTTTTATTGACCTTTAATTATCCATGTATGCAATCAAGGTGTTTGATAAAATGCATGTGAGAAATTGTGTGCTTGAATGTCTAATTTGAGGTTTCATTGGAGTTTATTGGTTAATTGAACATCTTAAGATGATAATTCAGACGCTAGATTGATGGATTAATCACTCAAATTAAGTGTTCATTGACCCTAATGACAAGAATTAATAATTCAATGCAGAGTTAAGGTCTCAATTCAACACCAAATTGTTAATGGCTTGAATCTTGCATAATTACTCAAGATAATTTGCATGAACACAATTAGGAACTCTTAGACCAAAACCATTTATAATTGAATTATGATAAGGATAGTGGATATCAAGGGATGAATCTAAAGCAAGTCACAAGTTCATTAGTTACCTTTTAATTCATGCAATTAGGTAGCAGTTTGTATTTTTAATTCAATTTAGATTCTAGTTAGTTTAATTCAATCAAAACCCCTTTTTAATTAGGTAGCTTTTAGATTTTCTTTTACACTCAGAAAACTCAATTAAATATTAAAATCCATTCTCGAAGGAAATGATTTAAGTTGCACCCTATATTACAAATCTTATTCAACCTAATTTATTTGAGGTTGCTCGATACAACCATCAGTAATCACCTAAATAAGTAAGGGAAATTAAAGGAGTCAATCTTAAGGGATTAATCATGATTAATTAGGAGTTAATTAACAAACCTAGGGTTAATGGAATTTTATAGGCTAAATAAAAAGAAATGGAGGAAACATACTAAATCCTACTTCAATAACATGTAGCCATGCTTGTTGAGGGAGGAATAACTTTTAGCAAAAGTTTAAGATCAATTAGGAATTACCATGGTTGGTGGCTTAAATGATTTAGCAAATGAACAAAAGACAAGCTTACAAACCAATGCCACATTGACATTCCACTCTCCATGTTTATATATATAAATATACTTTAGTTATGGTATTGGGTTTCTTGGCCATGCAAATTATAAAGCATTATTAAATGAATGGTTTGATGGATATGGGAACACAAGACATACAGATAGCCAATAGGTTGAGAATTAGAAAAAGGGAATAAACATGTCCTAAATCCATAGTATTTTGATCTTTCCACCACCTAGTTGTGTATATATATAAATATGTGCGTTTGTCATGTGGCATCCAAAATCCTCTAGCCATGAAAAACCATGAAGCTATATTTAAATGTGTGACAACCCTAACTTCTAATCATTGTAATTAAGGTTAAATATGCGATTAGTAATCATAAATTAGGGTTACAAGACATTAAGACTAATTACATTCAGAAAATGCAGGGAAATTTGAACCTTAATGTTATTAGAGTCATCAACCAAATAATTACAAGCATTCATGTACACAAGGGAAACAAACACTTATTTATAATCCTTTGATTCTATTAACCATTAATTCCAACTCACAAGAATCTTCTACTAATGTTTCTAAGTCATCCTTTGAGGTTACCATAGGAAAAACCAAGATTTCTACGTTAGAATGAGAGTTTGGGACCATTAGTTGCAGCTAAATATCTTTGTGCTATGGCTAATTGCTCTCGGGTTCACTCTTATTTATCGCCCTGGCTAGCCTACATAGCACCACGGCGAGGAAACATCTTAGAGCCTATCTCGCTCGCCTCTCGCTATTGGCCGTGGCCAATTCTCCCTTTCTTCGTGGCTAATTCATCTTTGAAACACCTGGAACATTTTCACAAAAGTTCATCGCAGCCAATTCTCATTTAGCTACAATGAATTATCCTTTAAACAACTTCTAGTTTGGCTTCTCACATTTCACCGTGGCTAATTCCAATTCCTTGGGCAACTTTACCTCTATTGGCCATGAAAAAATGCCTTCTGATCTTACAACTTCTAAAGTCTTGTCTCATACTCTCCACTCTCCCTCCAATGACACTCTAGGGTCACTCTACCTTAATTTGTGAGGCTCCAATAATTTTCATTATCCTAATTTACCTAACTTATCTATCATTACTAGTTCAAAACTTAATTTCTACTCCTCTAGCTACCCTACATTAGCAAGTTCATAGAGTAATAACAGTAGGAATTCATGAACTATCAATAATTATCATTCGATACACATTCCGTTAGAGATTCCATACATCACTAGTTCATATCAACATCTAATGTATCACATGATTACATTTCCAATAGTAGGCCATATCATAAATTCAACAAAGTTCATACATAAGATGTTATAAGTTTATGCATCCAATACCAAGCTAAGATAAGGCCTAACTCCTCAATAGGTACATCCTAAGTAATCAAAATATAAATGCCTACACTTGGCAACATGATTACATGATGATGCAATATAAACGAATAACAAAATTGCATCTATTCTACTCAGATCAGCCCAAGTGTAGCCTCCCCCAGACATGGCTAGAGCTCATAGATTTTCATCCACTTGCTTCCTCTTATCCTTACCCGAAGAGCCTTCACCTGAAAGTATAATCCCATGAAACAGGGTGAGATGCAAATCTCAATAACCAAAGCAAATTCCATTCATATATTCCAATTTAATTCACATATATGCATGATTTCATATAAGCATAAGAAAATGTACCAACCATATCAGTAAATAAAATAATTAGGCTATCTATTATTACTATCCCATACTAGCAATCACAATTTTACATGTTAAAGGCTAATAACATCAGGAGAGGCTCGTCCACGGCACCCACTCGCCAAAGAGCACAACCAGGGCTCAGTGCATCTGGGGTCTGATCATAACCTGGTGCTTGATCGAAGCACATGCATGGGTGGCAGCTGCACCATAGCTCTACTATGGACTCACAAGGTCTAATCACATTTAACAAATAGCTAACCAATTCATTTAGCATCAAAATTATAATCATGTAGCAAATACAAAATTAAAACAGACATATGCATGAAATTAGCATGAACCCTAGTTACCTCACTTGTAACCAATCTTCTAAGAGCCAACTGAATGCTACTTCAGCCTATGGGTACAAAACCAAGCCATTACTATCCCTAATCACAATTTATATCAGCAAACCTATTACTTAAGGAGTTAAGCTATATAGAACTACTCAAAAACACTTACCCAATTACCACAAGAACCAAATTCGGATTTAGTTGAGTCTACCCCAGAAATCTCAAAACAATACTTCAAATTCTAAGTAAATTCGCATAAAAACAATACTCATATCATAAATCAGCTATAGGGGTCCCAAACTAGTAGAGAAAGCATTAAAATGGAGAGTTTATACTTACCTATCAACACCCCTAGCCTCAACTTACGAAATTTCACCAAGAAAATCCTAAACAACTACATTTCAGGTTTTGGGTATAGTGAAAATGCTTTCAAATGAAAAACTAATTGGGTCAAAATGAAGAGAAAGAGAAGGGGATTAAGTTAAATAACAAGTACCTTAGCTGATTTTGAGCCTAGAAGTGAGAAATGGGAGAAATGTGTTAAAAACCCTAGCCTCCCCTTTGGACCTCCGAATTTTTTTTGTTTCTTATGTTTCTACAGAATGGGGGTGGCTAAACTAGTTTTTAGGGTTTTAAGTTGGGTTCTAAATGGGTTATGGGTTAACCCATCAGCCCAATGACCTATTGGGCTCCCACTAATTGTTGGGCTGAAATTGTAATTTGTTGGATAAACTTCAACAATTCAGACTTTTAGTTGGATTGGGCCAAGTCTTCAAGAACCCACTTAGTTGAGGTCTACATAAGGGGTATTGGGCCAATTACAAGGGCTTATATAAGTTGGGTCTTGGGCCTCTATCTCATTAAATTAGATTGGGTCCTCCTTAGGTGTTCTCTCTTAGGCCAAGTTTCACATTAAAAGGTTGGGTTTGCACCTAAAATTATTAAGCCTCCATTAGTCCATAACTTTGGCCTACTTAATTTAATTTAGGCCTAGATGGGGTTTTTAACTCAATTAAACCTCAAACTCATATTAATAATTTATTGATCTAAATTTTCATTCACATAACTTACCTAATTACTCCATATTAATTATTTTTAATTAATCCAAATCCATGATTAACACCTTAATTAATTTTTTAGGGTGTTACAAAATGTATTGTTTTAATGTATCATGAAGCATTTAACACCTAGCATAACCGATGGCAAGGGAACCTTGTAAAGGGAAAATAAACAAATCTTGAACTAACAATATTTTAATCATTCCACCCTATATATGCATGTGTCTTTGATTAAATGGCATCCAAAATCCTTTAGCCATGCAAGTCATGGAACCTTAACTTAGTATATGGCTTTGATGAGAATCAGAAGAGAAGACATGTAGCATGGCCATCGAATATCAATTAAGAATAAATGATTCTTAATTTAACTCCAATATCTCCTTGTTGGTTATGTGCAAGAGGTGGCCACTTGCAGTTATTTTTTTTTTCCAATTAGGCCAAGAGCAACCTCGAGAGAAGGAGATGCTTCAAGCTTCAACCATGGAGTTTTAAGAGAGGAAGTGTGAGCTGTGGATGTAGGAGAAGGATTCCAAGGGTTCCATCAAAGTTAAGTATAGGAAAAATTGTTCTACTCCTTGGTTGCCTTTACTCTAATTGATTAGAACTCTAAATTGTGACACTTTATTGTTTGGTCTACCATGGCAAATTGAAGTGAGGCTATTAGGGCAGTGTAGAAAGAAGCAACAAGTTTTCTTAAAGGTAAGGAATTGAACTTTTCTCTTAAATGTTCTTTTGGTTGAGAGCTAGAATAGAGAAAGATTAAATTTTTGTTGTTATTCTTAGACATAGGAATTTTTATAATACAAATTCATTAAATTGGGTTTTGAAATAATAAGGGAAGAGGGAAAATGTATGTCGGTTGCCTTGATATAAAATGGAGACATATATTTATCCATAGTAAAATGCAAAGCACCTTGTTACCATAATTAAGAGTAAAGACCTTAAGGCAAAGAAGGAAATTACGGTAAGCCTAATTACCATTTAAATGATGTTTAAGAGCTGGACCTTAGGATTTTGAATTTATTTTAATAAATTCTAATGAGATTAAATTTATGGGGAAGAGAAAATGGAAATGTGAATGATCATAGATTGGAAATTCTAATTTCCCATTTATTAGAAGGAAACCATAACATGTGGCACTTGAAATTAGTAATTTCATTGTGTTTTTGAACTTTGGATATGGCTTATCCTTAGATAGGATATTGTGTGATCATAATTGTAAGAACGGAACTTTGACAACAAGGGGTAGATACTGAATTGACAAAACCTTGGGGCTAACTAGATAGGTAGTTAATAGCATATTTATTTTATATATATGTCTGCACTGAACTGAATGTGTAAATGTGACTATGCTATGCTAAATGCTTGGCTGCATTTATATCTACTTCTTGATTAAGGAAAATGCCCTTGGTGTTAGTCCCTTTATTGTTGGTCAATGACCTAAGTATAGTAGTCTAACGGACGAATGAGAACTGCTATTTAGCAACCAAATGGCTTTTGTATTGAAATTGTACATCAAAGGTGATTTGAATTCTATTTTAGTGCCATTTATATATTCTTTGAATGTGATGTTAACTACTGAGATTATTATCTCATTACAAAACTAAATTTTCCTTCTAAGAGTTAGTTTTAAATCTAACAAAGCCAAATTTGCAAGGAATAAATAAACAAAATTTTTAACTTACATATTGTCTATGTAGCTAGCCTTTGTGAACCTTTTAAAAATGTAAATACTAATGTACTAGCCTGATTTAGGCATTGCGATGATAACTATATGTATATGTGTATGAATTTCATGTTGCAATAAGACAAAGGTGAGTTTTCATCTAATTATATTACTTTATCTATTAGGAATATGATGTTGCAAATAGAATCAATCCATATAACCAATAAGGTATGAAACTGATTGTTAAAGATATCTTGTTGACAAGGTTTACTAGTAGTCCACAAAATCTTAAACTAGGTTGGTGGTCTCAGTTTACAATGTTTAAAATCTTGTTGACAAGATCTCCTCGCAATGTATGAGATTCTAAGTCATACTATTAACACTAGCATACTAGGTCTACAATTCTATTGACAAGATTTTCTAACAGTCTAAAGGATCTTAGATCATGTAGATTACTATAACTGGTCTTTAATTTCACTTTAATACTTGATCTAAGACATTATTTATAAGATTCAGACCTTGCTAACAAGATCCTTAGATAGGTTCAGGGTTTCATAATGTTTGATTGTAAAACCAAAAATAAAAGTATAAGGCTTAATTTAGACCACAATAATAGTAATAATGATAACAATAATAATAAATAATTACCACGTGAGGAAGGAACTTTGTTACGTTATACTGTAGCTCAGCAAAAATCCTTAAGTGTAGCTATAAAAAGATTAGCATGACACTGACCACTAGTTGAGTGTATATGCAATAATAACTACCGTTCCAACATCCAGATAACACTCTTTAAGGCTTTGCATAGGAGAAAGTGTAGGTATCCACTTTACTTGGTTGAGTTAGGAGAGAAGAGTCTATTAGGTCTAAATATTGTAGATCAGACCTCTAGGCATATAGAATTTATTATAAGGACTTATTATGTCATGCCATCAAAGAATTAACACATATTTTTATATCATTTCATGCTTATAGTATCAATTTTTTATCTTTAATACTTTTAGCAGTGGATAATACTAACATTAAAGGCCTGATTTCTCCAAATAAGCATAATTACATTACTTCAACATAGAAATTCCAAGGTTCATAAAGTTTCTTTAGCATGAAACATTGTAACACCCTGAAATCAATTAAAAATAATAATTATGGATTTGGGCTTAATTAAGAAGAATTAATTATTTGAAGAAGGGACATTAAATGTTGGGCCTTATGATTATTTTTTCTAAGGTAAGAACGTTTAGTAAGAGCCCAATTGCCTTCTTAACCAAACCCAATTAAAGTAAGCCAATTTAGTCCTAGCCTAAAACTTAGAAAAATGGGCCCAAAAGGGTCTTGGGCTATTAGGTCAGCATATTTCATCTCTAACCTTAAGAGTTCTGCAACCTAACCTATGAAGTCTTGGCCCAATATGCAGATTTCTAGATCCAATTGGATAATGGGCCTTAGAGTCAACCCATATCACTTTAAAACTCTAAGAAAACCCTATTTCCATTCATTTTTGTTTAGAAAAACTCTAAGGGTCTGCAAAGCAAGGAGCATTTTCGCATATTATGAGGGGAGGCTAGAGTTTTTTGCACATTTCCACCATTTCCTACTTCTAGAGCCAAATTTAGCCAAGGTCACCTATATAAAACTTGTTCCTCTCATTTTCCTCTACATTTTAACCTAAATAACTTCTGATTTAATGGATTTTCATCTTCTTCCCAAATTTGAAATTTGTTATTTTAGGTTGTTTTTGTATGATTTTTGGAGGCTGAGATTAGAAAGGTCATTGGGTAAGTATCTTCTCCCAATTTTGATGTGTTTTCTATTGATTTGAGACCCCAATGCTTGACTTATAACATGGGCTTTACTTGCATATGAAATTACCTAGAAATTAAAGAGAAATCTTGAAGTTTCTGGTGTGAAAAGGCTCACATCCAAATTTAAATGTCATTAGAGTTTAGGTAAATGCCTCTTAAATGTTTAAGATACTAGGATTGCTAGGTGTCTAATTTGTGTTGCAATTAGTATCTAAAATATGCTTATAACTTCATCTAGGACCTCTAAGTATATGGAAACTTATGTTGACTTCAGAACCATATGCAATTAAGGGAGGTAACTGGGGTTAATTTTAATTCCTAGCATATGTCCATTTTAATCTTATATCTACTGCGCATGTGTGATTTTGAATGCTAAATAATTGGTTGGCTAGTTAAATGGTATGTTTGGACCTTGCGTGAGTCTATAGTGGAGTTGTGGTGTGGCTGCCACTCGTGCATCGTGCTTCGAAATGATGGATATTTCTTATGCTTCGATATGGGCAGTTGGTGCCATGGATAGGCCTTACCCGGTGTTACTCGCCTTTAACATGTTATATGTGATTGCTAGTATGGGATAGTAGTTACTGTTACCTTAACTATTTCATTTGCTAATATGATGGATATTTCTCATGCTTTTTTTATCGAAATGCACATATATTGATTAATTTGGTACATATAAATAGAATTTTCCTTTAGTTACTAAGGTTTACATTTTATCTCATTTTATGGGCTAATAATTTCAAGTGAAATCTCTTCGGGTAAGGATAAAAGAAAGCAAGTGGATGAACATCCATGAGTTGAGACCATGTGTGAAAACCCTACATTTGGACTAACCTAACCTAGAGTAGATGCTAATTTTGTGGTTTATTTTTGTATAGCATCATTAAGTAATTATATTGCCAAGTGTAGGTATTTTGTGTTTTGTATTCAATTGTGTAACTAATAGGGAGCTAGACCTCATACAGTATGAAATCTGATGCTTGTACCCAAGGATGATCTAATATGAGATGTTGTTAATGCAAAACCATTAATTAATCAATTGAGATCATGATTGTGCTATGCTGAGTGTTTACTGTAACACCATGTCTATCTAGCCTTTCTCCATCTCATTCCTAGTCACTTTTCCTTGGCATAGCAAGATTCGTAGAAAAATTTAATTAAAATGTTGCATTATTTTGCATTACACTATACTTAAATTTTTTATATCTCTTTTTGTGGACTACATGAACTAACTCATATCATCCTCCAATTAAAATACTTTCATACAACTCAAAACCATCTTAAAATGTTGCCAAAACTTGAGCTTATAGCATATATACACAAAATAATGCAAGTCAATCTCAGGTCCAATTTAACATATTTCTAGTGCAACTTTGAAAAATCATAACTAAATCTAAAAAAATCAAAATCAAGCAATCCATACCTTTTTAGAAATCTCTAGATGTCAAAATTATAAAATTTTAAGTCATGAAAGCATCATTTGGATGTTTGAGAATAGAAAAGTGACATAAGTCAGACTATTTAGCATTTCTGATACAGCTTACTGATATAAAACTAAAAAATGTGTAACTAATTCCAAAAAAAATCCAATTCTTGCAAAATATACCAATTTGGAAAGCTACAAAGGTTAAATTTAAAGGAAAAATACTTATAGATCAATCCAAATACATTTAGCTATTGAAAACTGATGGAACAATACATAAACTCAACTAGTGCTATTGGAACTAACATAGAACTTCAAAAATTCATAACTCTCTGCTCAAACCTCCAAATGAGGTGTTTCTAATTGCTAAAAGTCATTTTAATGTCTAGTTTATGTGTGTAAAATTTCATAGCCATTGGACATAATTTTCCCATGAGTGACAGAGATGAAGTTTCTAACCAATTGTACAGTGATGAACCAAATCTATGAAAATTAGCCAACTTTTGAAAATTTACCAAATATTCTCTAGAGCTCCAAATAATATGAAATTTAGTGTCCCAAAAATATCTGGACAAGATCTATATGTATGCGAAATTTCATGAGAAAATTCATCCATTTGGTCAGATTGTGTCATAGGGTTACAAATGGTCACTTTTATGCTTCTAAAAGGGTCTCAATGGGCCCAATTTTGCTTCTTCTACTTCTAGGGCCACATGAGCACGTGAGAAAGCATCAAAATGGTCTATTAAGCATGTCTCAAGGGTCCAAAAATCCAGACCTTACAAGCTCACTCTCTCACTTGCTAACATACACATGGAATATACATGGTCTACCTTGCCATTCAATGCCAAGAACATGTTATATCATTCAATTGCTATCCATTCTCATACATACAACACATATTCATACATTCATATATGTTCAAAGGGTTATATATCATCACTTGACATTGCTTTGGTTACATAATAGACAAATAGCATATCCTTGTGTCAAACTTCCATCTCCAAGCTTGGTGGCTCCCATTTCCTTACTCTCTTTTTAAGAATCCCAATAGCTCTTCTCCTTTTCAACCACACATAGATAGTGCAATTTCAAGTCTAAAAATGCATGCATGTCAAACATGAAATCCTCAAACATACATAAGGCATTTTCTTCATTCAAGAAGTCACATATAACATGCATAGGCTTGCCAAGACATTGGTTTAGCCTCACCCATTCTCTTTGGAGCTTTTGGATTTACCTCACCCATTTTCAAGGGACTTTTGACTAAGTCTCACTCTTTCTAGAGAATTTTGGCTTTGTCTCACCATCCTTAGGGACTTTTAGCTCTTCCTCACCCTGGCTAAGGGACTTTTGGCTTCACCAAGTTCAAGCAAACTAAAACACATTCATAAATCATCATTAAAACATAGAAGCAACCATCATAGTACCATGGCAAACACACACGTTAAAAAAATGTTTCATAGCTTAAACATTTATACACATATTCAAAGACAAGAAAACACCTAAACATGTATGAAAGAAAGGAAAGGGACTACCTCGGAGCCAATGTTATACACTTTTCCCTTAGTTTCTTCCTCCCTCTTTTGGCCAAACCCATGATACTTGGAGGCACTAGCTTCTCTTGGTTTAAACACATCAAAAGAGGTATAAATCACTCATGAGAGCAAGTCTTGGCACCACACATACATTATATGAAGCTACTTTATTCTATGGCTCCATTATGCTTCCATAAAGTACCTAATGAAGCAACTACAAGAATTCATGATCTTGACTCCTTTCTCTCTTCCATTCTATGACTCTTGACTCTATTTAGACTTCTTGGATCCATCACACAATTATTTTAAGGGGCCTAGCTATGTGTTGCTTCATTATGCTACAATATGAAACCTATACCTTCATCTCATTATCCATGACTTCTAAAATTTTTTCAAGGCTTTCTCTCATACTCTCCCATCATATATGATATAAATCTAGGCTTAGAAGAATTTAAAACTATCTCTTGGTGCTTCTTCTAGCCTAGGCCAAACCTATGCCTCTTTTGGCACTAATGGAAATTATCTTCCTTTCCTTGATGGGAGATGCATGTGGGAGGCTCTCTAGGGATCTTAGGAGCTCATACAAGCACTTACATTAGCCTAGGGACTCTTGTATAAAATCAAAATTTAGGTGACACACACAAATCCCTAGCTTTACAAATCTTGAATTTCATGGATTCTTTCTTGAATTTCTTTGCACTATGTTATTACCTACACTCCAATTCATAAGTTTCACCCTTGGTTGTATTTAAAAACAACTCCTTCCTTGCTATCCATATGCTGTCCAAACACACCCATACATGAACAAGGAGGAAGAAGCATGGAGTTTAATGGTTTTACCTTAAATTCAAGATTTCCTTGGATGCTCTTCCTTTTCCTTTAGCTCTCCTCCTCTAATTTAAACTCCTCCCCCTTGTTCTGAGCTCAAAATATAACCAAATCATGTGCCAAAGCTATGGGAAGAAGGAAGAGAAGAAGGGAAATCAAATTGCTAAAGGAAGAAGCATGAATTCCTACACTTTTCTTACCTTGTTCATGGATTTTTCCTCTTCTTTTTACTCTATTCTTGGACACCACTCCCAGCTGGTCTCCCTTCTATTCTTAGGTAGAAATAAGGTTGGTCATATGAGGGAGAGAAGAGGGGTGTGTATTTAAAAGATGCTTTTTGAACTTTCTTTTCAAAAATTCCATTTATGTCCCCATTTCGTAGTTTCTTTGTTTTGGCCTCATTTTAACTCCTTTTCAAGAACCGTATTTTCTATCATAAAAATTAGGTTCTCAATCTTATAAAATGCCTTTGGAATCGTTCAATTTGGATCTAAAACCTTTCCAATTGAATCAGTTAAAGTTCGGGCTCATCGCCATTGGAAAGCATATACTGAAGGGGCTTTAACTGTCCTCGGACTTTCCATGGTTTTCAAGGCCTCTGAGAACCTTAGAAAACTCAAAATTTTCATTTAAAAAGCCTTCTAGTGAGTTTTCCAAAAAGTGTCCAAAATTACAAAAATGATATTATGTTTCGTCGCATTCTCGTTATGTTCCATTGGTTATTCTGACTCTAGTTTTAGGGGACCTCTGGCTTTATATCATTATTATTTGGGGTCTAGAATATTATTCTAATTTTATTGGGCCTTAAATCCTTCTCTTTAAGGGACTTCCTTTTGTATTTGGTAAGTTTCATATATTTACGGAGAAGCCTAACATTACGTTTTCTACGTTTTCTCACATTTTTGGAAGACCGGATATTACATTTACCCTAATAGTGTATATGGTAGTTTAGCTGGAAAATGTATGTTTAACCATATAATTGATATTATCAGAGATTTTTGCAATCCTTGTTATATAAATTTATAAGCTTGCCGGTGTGTGGTAGTTAGGTAGGTGAGAATCAACCCTTATGTCCTCTAATTGGTTATGATAGGTATGTTGAGTAATATAGGTACTTGGATTCCATTAAGGCTTACAAATTAATGTAGAATAACCTTAGAAAGCTACTAGAGGGAGAGATGGAATGTTTAAGATGAAATTTAGAGAGTTTAAGTGCAAGATAGAGTTGAGTCGTAGCCAAAACTACTTAAGGTGCAGCTAGAGCTCTTCCAGAGGCTAGGAACACCACGGAATAGGGCAAAAATTTCACCCAAGAGTTGATCAAGATTGAGTTTCACTATGACACAGTATTATAGGGCATGGCACAATTCAAGCAAAATAGTGGGTGAGGGTTTTAGAGAGCAACTATGCCACAGCGAGAATCAAGAAGAGTTCTAGTAGCTTGTTTTGCCACTATGTAACTAAAGCTCATTGCAGCATGGATTGTAAAAACTTAAACAGTAGGATTTAGTGGACAACTTTGCCACGGAGAGAAAAGCCTGAGTTATGGCGTAAGGTGCAAAATTTTGGTTTGGAGTTCCAGTAGCCACTTAAGTCACAATGCGGGTATACCAAGTCACAGCATAAGTTTACAAACTTTACTTTTAAGTTCTAGTAACCAACTTAGCCACAATAAGAAGGGTCTAAGTCGCGATTTAAGTCCTTCAAACCCTTATTTTTTCTTAGAAGCCTTGGATTTCACCATGGCAATGATTGTAATGACTTGGGATCAATTATAAGAAGATGTTGTGAGTAAGGAATCAGTGTTAAAAGGAATCAAAGGTTTTATTGGATAACTTGAATTACTTGTAGGCCTAAATCACTTTATTCTCTTATTAATAATCCCCTAATGATAATAAAGTTTAAATTTCCCCATTATTTTACCTAAATAGCTAGTTGCGCTAATATTAGGCATTGATTTATGATCATTAACTGTGTAATTAAGCTTAATCACTAAAATTAGGAGTTAGAGTTGTTACAAACATCACAAGAGAAATCATAAATTTTGGATCTTTAGGCACCTACTTCAAATTTGCTATAGCTACACATTTTCTCATATTACAACTCAACTTTGAAAAATCATATGTTAAACTATGTGTAAATTAGGTGTCTATAGAAAGATCAAGGCATGAAATACATTTTTAAAAATTTCAAACAAAATTAAGGTCATTTGGGCCATGAAATTCCAGTGGAACTATAACTATTATAGTAATTGAACATAAACCACCACCAAAACTTTAGACATGCATATCTTTGGCTACATAGCTCCTTTTAAGTAAACTTCGTGGCTATGGAAATTTTATGATCTTAACTATGTACCTTTAAGGTTTCATGAGCATTGGAGTCCATTTGACCCTTTAAAGCCATGAAAAACCATATCTAAACCATATGAATAGTGCACAGATTTTTCTACAATTTTCAGCCAATTTTGAAAACTCATTAAATTCTATAGAGCTTCAAAAATTGTATTCTTTAATTTTATCAAAAGCTCTAAATGAGCTCTAAATGTCTACCAAATTTTATCAAAAATTCATTCATTTGGACTACTTTTGGTTCAGGTGTATGAGATGGCTCATTATGGTGCAAATTGGGTCCAAATGGTTCAAAATGGACCATTTTGGTTCATGTAATCATTTGGGCACGTTTCAAATGTAAAACACAGCATATATGACTGGTTTTTCATGTCCCAAATATCATGCAACTCAATTTCACTCTTCCATTTATCATCATCACATACATGCATTTCATGGTACTCACATGGTCAATTTTCCTGAATTTGAACATTTACATTCAAAAATAATATTTACATCATAATCCCATACTTTTACATTTGTGAAAATGGTTATATCACAAAATAATCATATACATCATCTTATGTGCAACAAAATACACAAAAACCTAAACTATTGTCAAAGTATAGCATCTCATGGTCTTTGGCCTCCACTTTTGTTTCCTTGAGGATTCTTTAGACATGGTTAGAAATAATAGGAAGAAGAGTGAGATTCTATAAATTCCAATAGCTCTTCACCCTTCAAGTACACGTATATGGCATACTTTCATGTTAAAGGAAGCAAGTATGCATAATAGACATCCAAATATCAAGCATAATTGTCATACCTTATTTTATAATACTTTTCCTACTACAATTTCCTCATATAAAACTTAGAGGAGTCAATGGAAACTTGAACTAATTAACATTTTTCCTTTTGAAAACTTCCTCATACAATTTCACTATTCATTTGGTCATTCCTCGAATTTTGTCCAACCTTGAAAATACATAATTAATTATAGAAAAATCGTGTGAGGTTGGTTCGGGGCTCTACTTCAAGCTCTTTAGGCCCTTTACATGGGAAAAATACTTACTTAGTGGAACACATATAAATTCATATAAAGTTGCCCTACAACAAATTGGACAGTTTTACCCCTCATTGGTCATATTATTATTATTATTATTATGCCTTTATATAAGCATAGGCATTCTTGCATCTTAGGCATGTTAGTCATACTCTTTTTACTTCAAGGTCAGGTATATACATGGCTTTCCATTTCATACCTGACTACCTTACAGTGTCATAATAAAACTCATACACTCAGTAATCTAAAATATTTAATTACATGACAAAATGTGATACATAAAAGTAAGGTCATCAATCTATGTATCCACATTCTTTGCTTGAACTCGGACCTAGCATGGGTTATATTTAGGGTGAGATTATAAAATCTTAGTAGTAGTAAACTAATCTTATTCATAAGTAAGCATGTAAGTACATAATATAATGCCAGTCAAGATGCCACATATCGCATAGCAATACAAGGAATTTCATACAAGGCCAAGCACAATCTAAACATACATGTCTCATCTTATAGCATAAATGAGAACTTGATATAGCATAACGCTCATCATTATACAGACATACAAGCTTAAAGAAAGAGAAAGGAAAACTACAACCTTAGTATACTTTGCTCCTCAAGCCTTGGAACTCGGTTTACTTGCTTTTGGAGTTCCCAAAACAACATCAAACCTTATAATCATAATGATAATTCATTACAATCAATACATAAACCTTAACTTCTAAAGTAGGATGACCTTTTAAACTTAATGGAACCATTGGAATTGGAAAAATCCAACTCCTTCCCTTCCCATTCACTATGGCCAAATAGTATGCATTTCTTGGCCAAAATTTAGGAATTTTATCCCATGAGTTTTGGGGGCTTTCCCATAGGTATTCCTAGCTAAAAACACCCTTTTGAATTCATTGAAATGGATAAAATCATCAAATTCCAGCCCCAACATCACGTTTTGGTCATCACTTAATCTAGCTCCGTTTTAGTCTTAAAAATGCATTTCTTTGGTTCTAAAAATTCCATAGCCTTTTTCTTTATGTTTTAGAACTTGAAATTTGGTATACATGACTTTAAGACATCAAGAAAACACCATAAAAATTTTGGGAAAATTCGGACAGCATCTCCCCATGATTTCTATTTCCCCAAAAATTACAATCTTTGTGTTTTTCAAAGTCCTAGCACATAACAACAATAACTAAGCTCATATGGCCTTCATGTTCAACATATAAAATTCATTTTAAGGCCTTCATATTCAACATATAAACTCCATTTCTAATGATTCATATGCTGTCCAAAAATGACCATAGCTAGGGTTTAACAAAACTAGCTTAAAGCATGTGATTTGTAAGTATAAGATGGAGAAAACTTACTCTTTAAGCTTAATCCTTGCTTCCTTTACTTTTCTCACACTAAAAATCCTTTCTCTTCCCACTTAGAGCAACATTTCACCTTGAAGAAAAGATGAATATGCAGCTGCCTTTTGGAGAAAATGGTTGGAGGATGAAGAAGATGAAGAAATTTGGTGAAGAATGGTGGTAATTTTGCTTGGTTTCACTTCTTCTTCCACTTTTTCTCCATCTCTCTCTCTCTTCACGTCTTTCTTTCTTTCTCCCTTGTGTGTGGCATGAAAATGGTGGAATGGAGGTGAAGGAGATGAATCTAATGAAGTTAAATGGTCATACTAAATTTGGACCCTTGGATCAACCTTTTCAAGATCAAATCTTAACCTTCCATTCCTTTTTTCTTTTGATTTTCTAATTTCATAACTAAATATCTTCTTCCAAAAATTCTTGGCCACACACTTGGAAGCCTTTTCTTACCCTTTAAGTTATGAATAGTAACCATGGTTAATTTCTTAACTCAACCATGGTCAACTTTTAACTCAACCATAGTTAGTTTTTAACTTAACCATGGTTAATTATTTAAAAAGACTAAAATCCTTTTCTTCTTTTCCTTTTATTTTGTATTTATCTTTGGGTTTCATCTTCTCTAAAACCCTAATTATATCTTCTTTTCTCTTTTGAGCCGTTAGAATCAGCTATTGGGCCTTACAACGGTCTAACAATTGATATCCGGGCCCAATTAAGGTTTTACGGTACAATCATACCTTTAGACTTTCTAAAATTTATGAATATTATTTCCTCTACTTTCTGGTCATACTGAGCTTCAAACATGGTTCAGGGGCCCTTAACCTCAATCCTCATAAATTTCGGTATCAATCGGACACTTGGGTATATAGGTGTAATTTTCACTATTCTGTATTATGATTATGCTATAAAATTTTCATTTACTGCAATTTTGTCCCTGAAACTCCTTCAGGGTTTCTTAGCCCTTTAGCTATTTCTATTTCTATAGTTGTTACAACTTCCTTTTTCTATTTTGTTCATGGCTACTGATCAGGATAACCAGATCCCGAATTGGATCCCACCCAGCCATCCGAACAACATGGCATCATTGGACCCGTCTAATCAAACTGAGTTTAACCGTACATCACGGATTTCTGAGATTCCTGCCTGATTTTTTGATATTCGTGCCTAAAGCCACGAATAGAGGATAAAACTAGGGTTTCTTGAACTTTCAGACAATTTATACATCTTGCCCTGCTCATAATTTTTCTTTGCATTTTGGTCCTTGGCTCCTTCATATTTGACTTCGGAGGCTCTTCGGGACCTTTTTTCTGATCTCTTTTTTTTTTTTATCTATTTTAGTCCCAATTTTAAGGCACCTTTGGCCTTGACTCATCATTGTTTGCGGTCTAGAATATTATTCTAATTTTATTAGGCCTCAATTTACTCTATTTTGGGGACTTCCTTTTATATCCGGTGAATTTCGTACATTGACGGAAAAACCATATGTTATGTTTCTCGCGTTTCCTAACGTTTTCTTGGATTTTCAGAAAATTGGATGTCACAATAATCATATATATAAAATCATATAGATCCATCAAGATAAAAACAAGTTTTAGAGATTTTTGGTCTAGCCTCACCCACTGACTTGGGACTTTTGATCTAGTATCATTCACATTTCAGACTTTTGGCCTTGTCTCACCTATATCAGGGGACTTTTAGCTTCATTTCACCCAATTCAAGAGACTTTTAGCACAACCTCACCCATTAAACGCCATTTCAATTTCAAATACATTCCAATATCATACATTTGCATAAAATCATCAAGCCTATATAACAAGTACAAGTTACAATCCATACACACATAAGCAATCCATGACATTCAAGCAACCAAGACAAGCATATAATAATGGATGAAGAGCTACCTTATGTAAGAGTTTAGTTTAATTTCCTTTTGGTTCCTTACTTGATTGCCTGGCCACACACTTGTATTTGGGGAAGTTATCACTTGCTTGGCCTAAACACACCAAATGAGACATAATTATATCAATAGGACTATATTTAGACTCAAGTAAGCCTTACATAAGTTAGCTTTAGCTCTAGGTTTCATTATGGCTCCATTTAGTGGCATAATGAAGCAACACTTACAAATCAATGTCTTGGCTCCTAAATCTCATCCAATATAAACCATATGACTCTATTTAAACTTATTAAAGTTATCACAAACTCAATTCAAGGAGACTAACATCAAGTTGCTCCTTTATACATAATGAAACCCTAAACTTTCACCTTTCAAAATAAAGCTTCTAAATTCAAACCAATAGTTCTTTTAGTCTTATAATTTACATATAGACCATTTCTAACCTTAGAATCAAAGAAAACTATCCTTAGGTATCTCAAACCATGCTTGGCCGAGACATACTTATTATTAGGCATCCATGGAGCTTTTCGTGTATCTCTTGGGAAATTGGCACCTAGGTGAACTCTTTAGCCTCTTCTTAGCTTAATCATACTTTTATATAGATTGAAATATCAATTTAAGGCCTCATACTCCCTAAGGTGCAATCAAAGCCCTAAGTATGGAATCTTGCAACCTATAGCCTTTTAATGGTTTTTATTGATTCCATATTAATCTTTACACTCCAAAACCCTTATTCTCATCATGGTTCTATGAAAAACTAACTCCCTTCACCTCCCTCTTAGATTAGCCAAATTCATCATGCCATGGAGAAACAAGGAGATGCAATTTTCTTACACCATACCATACATCACTTAAAAAGGTTTTGAATGAAGGTTAATATGGTAGGTTTAGTTTCTTTGAAAGAGCTTTTTCCTCCATGGTTTTAGCTAAGAAAACCCCTCGTCTAGGAAGCTAAAACCATGATGAAAAAGAAGAGAAAGAATGTAAACTAGGCAATAAAGATATCATAGGCAAATTCCTTAAAATTTGCTTCCTTAAGTGGCTTTAACTTCCCTTGGCTTTGGAACTTCCATGGACACCTCTCTTGGTCTAGTTGGAGGTGCTAAAGTTTAGCCAAAGTGAGGAGAAGATGATAGGGATGGCCTTTTATAAGGAGTAGCTAGGGTTTTTTTAGAAAAAAGAAATTTTCAATTTTACCTCTATTCTTTACTTTCGTGGTTTGAGCTCATTTTAAATCATTTTTAGGAACCGTCTTTTCCATCATAAAATATAGGCTTTCTAGTTTATTAAAGCCCTTAACCTTAAATTTATAAGATTAAGAACAACTACAAATGACTCAGTCAAAGTTTAAGACAACCAACGATCTAAATTATAAACTGGAAGGGTTTTAACTATTCTAATGGTTCCAATAGTTTCCTAGGCTTCTAAAAATCCTGGTGAGCTCAATTTTATCATTTAAAGCTTCCTCTTTTGAGTTTTCAAAAAGTTGCCTAAAATTATGATTTTGCCACTATGTTTATCCTTTAATTTGCTCAGCCGTTTTGGCTCTAATTCTGGGTTATCCATAGTTTCAAATCCTTAATTTTAGATACTTTAATTATGGTATTTCCCTTTAGGGACCTTTTTAATTATTAAAATATGGAATATTACATATTACAAGGTGATAACTCACCACTCAGAGTAAGCAAAAAAGTTATGTTGAGAGGAGACCCTTAGAGAGTTTGAGGTTGATGACCATGTGTCCCTTAGAGTCTCACTAGTCATAGGTGTAGGCTGATCTTTGAGGTGTAGAAAGCTCAATCCTCAATATATGGTCCATTCTAGATTCTTGATTAAGTTAGGCTAGTAGCCTATCATATTACTTTGCCACTAAATCTGTCATACCATGGTTAAATAGCACATAATTTATGTCACAATGTGCCTACAATATTGACTTTCTTACTTTTAATACTTTTAGCAGCGGAAAATACCAACATTATAAGCTCAATTTCTTTAATTCTACATCAATCCATCATTGTAGCATGCCAATCTCAAAATCCATCCTTAGCACATTTGCTCAATCAGAAACATCACAAAAGGAGTTATAAGTCTTGGTTTTTAAGGCATGAACATCATTTCAACACTTGTCCACAATTTTGCATTGTTGCATATTGCTACCACCTATTTCAAAAATTTTATCTCTTAAGCTAGAGAGCTCTAAATCATGCAAGTTAGGAATCTATGGAAAGCTCAAGGCATGAACTACATTCTTGAAAAATTTTAGATTGAAAAAAAATCGATTGAGTTACAAAAATCAAAAGGAATGGTAACACTATCAAAATTTTGTGCATATATAGACATGAAACTTTGAGTAAGCATATCTTGAGCTATATAACTCCAAATTGAGTGATCTTAGTGGCCCTAGAAAGCTTATAATTTCAAATATATGCTATACCATTTCATGAGTATTGGAATCCATTTGACCCTCAAAAATATGAAAATCCAAAACTAACTAAATGAACAGTCTCAGGCAATTTTTACATTTTGTTACCAACTTTGAAAAATTATAAGAAATTCTATACAACTCCAAAAATTATGATCTTTAGCTCTATGAAAAGCCTAAATGAGATCTAAAATTCTACCAAATTTCATGGCAAAATTTGTTCATTTTGTCTAGTTTTGGTTCAGGGGTAAATTATGGCTCCAATAGGCACCCGTGTAGCATCAAATGGTTCAAAATGGATTTCCTTAATGCAAGTGACCATTTGAACATGTCCAAAACATAAAACACAGCATATATGGGCATCTTATCTAGTCAAAAATACCATGGAACTCAAAATCACTCCCTTACTTGGATTTATACACATTCTTTTCATGCCACATACATACCTAAGATATATATTCTTGCATTTCCACAACTAAAATTCACATTTGCATAATAATCTCATACTTTTACATATGTTAGAGTATTTACATCACAAAAATATCATATACAACCTCTCATTGATAATATACTACACAAAAATCAAAACTATTGTCAAAGTGGCATAATTTATAGTTGTTAGTCTCCATTCCTTGCTCCTTAAGAGTTCCCTAGACATGAGTAGAGATAATATGGGAGAGAGTAAGATTCCAAGAATCCCAATAGCTTATTCACCCTTCAAGCACACTTATATGGCATGTTATCATGTCAAAGAAAGCAAGTATGCATTATAGGCATCCATATATTAAGCATAGTCATATTTATGAAATCATATGGATCCATGGAAAACAAAATCAAGCTCTAAGGACTTTTGGTCTAACCTCAGCCAACTGTTTGGTACTTTTGGATTAGCCTCACCCTTTTTAAGGACTTTTAACTTAGCCTTGCTTATTCCATGAGACATTTAGCCTAGTTGCACCCTTACTTAGAGACTTCACCTAAGACAAGGGACTTTTGGCACAACTTCACCCTTTAAGAGCTATTCATATTCCATATGCATTCTAAAAGACATAATGATATCATACCATCAAACCAATGGCAATAGGCAATTTTCATAATCCAAATACATATACAAGTAATGAATGATAATCAAACAATTAAGATAAGCATACAAGAATGGATGAAGAGCTACCTTTCTTGATAGAGCACCATGTTTTCCTTTATGTTTCCTAGCTCCTCTTCTCGGCCTCACACACACACTTGGGACTTTCACTTGCTTGCCCTAGACATATCAAATAAGACACAAATGCATCAATGGAACCGTCTCTAGCCTCATACAAGCATTACATAAGCTACTTTTAGTTCCAGGCTTCCATATAGCTCCATTTAATGGCATAATAAAGCAACTCATATAATTCATCATTTTGGCTCCAATTTCTCAATCTAAGTCATATGACTCCATTTAAACTTATTAGAGTCATCACAAACTTAAATCAAGGAACCTAACACAAGTTGCTTCTTTATACATAATGGAATCTTAAATGTTCATCTTACAAAATAAGGCTTCTAGATTCAACCAATGGTTCCTTTAGTGTTTATAATTCATATCTAAACCACTTCTATGCTTAGAATCAAAGAAAACTCTCCCTTTGTGCTTTGCATGAAGCTTGGTCGAGACATACAGTTAAGGAAGCACCCATGGATTTTTGCTTCCTTTTCTAGGGAATTAGTATATATATGAGCTCTTTAGCCTCTTCTTCACCCAATCATATTCTTACATGGTCTAAAATATAATTAGAAAGCTTCATAGTTCCCTAGGTGCAATCAAAACCTTAATTTCCATAACTTGCTACCAAATGCTTCTTTTTGAGTTCTATTAGTTCCATATGATTCTCTATGCTTCAAAACCCCACTTCCTATCACGTTTGGATCAAAATCAAACTCCATACATGGTCCCCCTATGCTAGCTGAACATACATACAAGAAGAAACCAAGGAAAAGAAAGTTTTAGCCATGGTTTTATATCTTCTCTTAAAGCTTATCAAGTAAACTTTCTTAAGCTTTCAAGGTTTCCTCCAAACTCTTTCTTCTTTCTACTAAATGAGCCATAAAATATCACCATTTAGAACCTTTAAACCATGAAAAAGAGAGAAAAAAGAGGAGAAGAATATTAGAGAAAGGAAGAGCATGAGAAAGAAGCAAATTCTTACTCTTTTTGCTTGATTTTCTTTCTCCTTTCTTCTCCCTCTTATGCACCTCTCAAGCTTGGTTCTAGTTCTAGTTTTGTTTTAGAGCAAAATGAAGTTGATGAAAATAAAAAGAAGGGGTTGGCATGCTAAATAAGGAGAAGGAAGACTAATAATAACAATTTAAAATTTTCATCTTTGTCCCTTAAACATAGGTTTCTTTGTTTGAGCTCATTTCAAATCCCTTTTGAGAACCATATTTTCCATCATAAAATTTAAGTCCTCTAATTCATAAAATGCCTTTGGTTTCAAATTAATTGGATTTAGAACAACCTAAATAATCCAATCAAAGTTTCAGTCAACCAATGGTCTAAAACGTATACCAGAAGGGTTTTAACCATTCTAAGGATTCCTATAGATTTTAGGGCCTTTAAGAACCTTGGAAAACTCAATTTTTCTATTTAAAGCTCTCTCCTTTGAGTTTTCAAAAAGTTATTTGAAATTACAATTTTGCCATTACATTGTTCTTGTAATTTGTTCAGCTATTTTGGTTCTAATTTTGGGCTATCTCTATATTCTTAACCACATTTTTGGATGTTCTAATTAACATTTTAATCTCAATTAGCCTCAATTTGCCTTGCTTTAGGGTAATCCTATCTCATTTTATCAATATTAGTTCAATTTCTAAAAAGCTAGTTATTACAAAATCTTTCTCAAATTTACAATGTGTTTCATATGTCTCAACTCAAAAGTATCATCTCAATCATTCATATGTCATTGAGTTTGAATTAATGCATTTACAAGATTATATGTCTTATGTGGTTGTATCAAAGTGGCTTATTAACTATCAGGCTAAGTAACTCAAAAACAAAAACATACAGCTAGTTAAGGTGAGATGAAAGGGATTATCCTTGGAGGAAACAACTTGGGAGACTAAAGAGAACATGAGGAAATCTTACCTAAAATTGTTTTCTTGAGGTAATATAATTTTTTTAGGGAAAAAATTTTTAAAGGAGAGAGAAATATAACATCCTAAATTAATAAATCAATGTTTATAATTAAACAAGAAGTTATTAAATAATTCAATTAATATTAATTATTTAATAACTAAATAGGACATGGAAATGAATTTATTGGGAATTAACTACTATTTGGTTGATTTATTATTCAAGGCATTTGTGTCATACCATAATGAGATAGTACAATTTCTATGTTACATTGTGCCTATAACGTCATTTTTCATACATACAACACTTTTAGCAGTGGAATTTACTGACATTAAAAGTGAAAATTATCCATTCTTGCTTAAACAAACCATTTCAACTTACCACTCTCATCTTTCATCCTTAATAGCCTTGCTCAATTAGAAATATCACAAAAAGAAGCATGGAATTCGGGTTTAAGTCAAGCTTCATATATTAACATCATTACACCCTTTTTCCATGTTATTCCATAATTCTTTCAAAATTTCAAAAATTCATGTCTTAAGGAAGAAAGCTCCAAATCATACAAATTATGACTCTATGGAAAACTCAAAATATGAACTAGTTACTTTAAAAATCTTAGATAAAAAAAAGGGAGAACTAGAGTTAAGAACCCAAAGGTGAAAATATTTATTCTGAAGGACATGTTACCACTAGGTTTAGAGAGTTTTATTTAAAGTCAGTAGTAATTTATCTTAAAACAATGGTAATAAGTCTTTCAAAGTAAATATTTTCAATTTTGGGTCCTTAATTCTAATTCTCTCTGAAAAGAATTCATTTGAGTGACAAAAATCTAATAGAATAGTACCACCATCAAATTTTCATGCATGTATAGGCCTAAAACTTTAACCTTGCATATCTTGAGCTACAGAGATCCAAATTGAGTGATCTCAATAGCTATGTACAGCTTATAATGCCAACTATTTTGCTATAAAATTTAATGAGTATTGGAGCTCATTTGAGCCCATCAAATATATAGAAAATTAGAATTGACCAAATGAATAGTGATAAGACATTTCTGCATAATTTAGCCAACTTTAAAAAATCATAAGAAATTCTACAAAAGCTCTAAAAATTGTGTTCTTTGACTTTGTGAAAAGCTCTAAATGAGACTAAATGTCTACTAAATTTCATGCCAAAATTCGTTTATCTAGTCTAATTTTGGTTTTGGAGCAAAATATGACTCATTTTAGTATCAAATTGGCATCAAATGGTCCATAATGTGGTTCTATAATGCAAGTGACTATTTAAGCACGTCCAACACATGATTTACAATATATGTGAGCATCATAACAGATCCAAAATATCATAGAACTCAAAACCACTATCTCACTTGGCCATATACACACACTTTCCATAGGACATACATGCCACAAATTCATATTCTTGCACATTTGCCTCTAAATATGGTACATACATCATAATATCATACTTTTACACATGAGTGAAGGTTTACATTACATAAGTAATATATACATCCATACTTTGACATCAAATTATATAAAATTATATTCTATTGTCAAAGTGGCATAAATCAAGCTTCTTGGCCTCCACTCTTTGTTCCATGAGAATTTCCTCGACAATGTTAGACATAAAATGGGGGAGAATGAGATTTAAAGAATCCTAATAGCTCATTCACCATTCCAAGCACATATATATGGCATGTTATCATGTTAAAGAAAGTAAGCATGCATCCAATGCTTCCAAATGTCAAACATAAACATATTTACCAAGTCATATGGGTCCATCAATGTCAAGAACAAGTTTTAGGGTCTTTTGGTCTAGCCTTGTAATACCATATGTAGCTAACATTTAATTTACATCACAAATAGCTAAAAGTGTTCATTTTCATGTATTTAACACTTTTGGTAGCGAATATTTGTGTCATTGAAAGCAAAATTAATTCATTCTTGGCTTAAAGGACCATATGAGCTATCAATCTTATCTTCCACCTCTAACACATTTGTTCAATCAGAAATATCGCAAATTGAAGCTCAAAACTCAAGTCCAAGGTATACATCACAAAATCATATTACACTTCGCAAATTCTCATTGAATTCCATATTCTAATATGAATTTTGAAAAATCATAACTAATTCTAGAAAAATCCAAATCATGCAAACTATAACTTTCTGGAAAGCTCAGGATGTCATCTAGCTGCATAAAAATTTTAGATCAAAACCATCACGTTTGGCCTACAAATATTGATGGAATAATCGATTAGGTTTGTTAGTCATTCTATAGCAAACCAGAAATTTCAAAAGTTCATATCTCTCTCTATAGAGCTCCAAACGGGGTGCTTTCAATCGTTATAAGAAGCTTATGATGTCTACTATATGCTTGTAACATTTTATGAGTATTGGACTCCATTTGTGTAATGTCCAATTTTCCTGAAAACATTAGAAATAGACCAGTTATAAAAGAAAGTCCTATAAATAAAGAGATTTGAGGCCAAATAAAATTAGGATAAAATTTTAAATAATAAAAAATGAGGATCCATGGCTTAAGATACCCAAAAATTAGAGTCAAAATACCTAAATAAAATTTGACGAAAGGTAATGGCATTTTCATAATTTTTGGTACTTTTTAGAAAACTCAAAGGAGGAATCTTTAAATAAAAAAATTAAATTTCTTGAGATTTTCAAAGGCCCTAAAAATCATAGGAACCCCTAAAATAGTTCAAACCCCTCTAATTTACGTTTTAGAGTATCAGTTAACTCAAATTTTGAACAGTTTGTTCGAGAAGGTTTTTAATCTAATTTGAGTGAAACAAAAGGCATTTTATAAGTTATAAAACTTAAATTTTATCATGAAAAAGATTGTTATCAAAAAAGAGTTGAAATGAACCTAAATAGAAGGAACCAAGAAAGATGACAAAATTGGAATTTTGAAAAAGTCTTAAATGAGCCCCCTTGCCTTTATATAACACGTCCCTCTCCTTCGCCTCACTTAACTGACCTATTTTTTGTCCTAAACCAGAGGAGAACTCAACCAAGAGGGGCGCACAAGAGGAGAGGAAAAAGAAGAAGAAAAGCCTAGTGAAAAAGGTAAGAAAATCATGCAATTTCATACTCCTTTCTTTATTAATCTTGTTCTCCTCCTTCTCCTCTCTTTTCCTATGATTTTAGTGTTTGATTTGGGACAATTTTGGGGCTGGTACAATAGGGGAAGATTAGAATTTGAGGGATAAGCTTGAAGAAAAGGAAAGAGCTCTTGAAAAGCATTAAAAGAAGGTAAGAATCATGACTTTTTCTTGCATCTCTTGGTAGTTCCTTAGGGAGGTAGGTTTGGCCAACTAGAGACCACATAGGAAGGAATGAGTTCTAACCAAAACCAAGCAAGGAACAAGGGTTTTAAAGTGTAGGAATTAAGGATATGCAATTAGAATTGAATAAGGAGCATTAGAAATCAAGTTACAAAACCTAGGGATTTAGTTGCACCTTGGCAAATATGAGACTTCCTAGTGGTAATTTAAGTTGTCTAAGAGTGTGTATGAGTTCCTAAGACACCTAGGAAGCCTCACATGTGCCAACTACCTAAAGAAAATTTGCAAAAGTCCATGGGTCTTCTTCTTTGCATATGTCTCGACTAAGAGCTCTCCATGCACCTAGGGAGAGTTTTAAATTCTTCTAAGGCTAGAAAGGGACTAAATATGATATATAAATATTAAAGAAAGCATTGGAATGAATTTAGGCAGCATGGAATATGAGATGGAGGTTTAAGCTCCATTTTAAGACATAAAGAAGCAACTTGTATTTAAGCTCCTTAAAATGAATTTGTGATAACTCCAAGGATTCTAAATGGAGTCAAGAGACTTAGATAGAAGGGGAAATTCGAGCCAAGATCATGAATTCCAATAGTTGCTTCATTGTGTCTTGTATGGAACCATAATTGTCTCTTAGAACAAAGTAGCTTTATATAGAGTTTGTAAGAAGCTAGATGTAACATCTGATTTTTTGAAAATCCAAGAAAATGTAAGGAAATGCGAGAAATATAACATATGATTTCTCTGTCAACGTACGAAATTTACTAGATACAGAAGGGAGCCCCCCAAATAGAGTAAATTAAGGTCCAATAAAATTAGAATAATATTCTAAACCACAAATAATGATGAGTCAAAGCCAAAAGTGCCCTAAAATTAGGGCTAAAATAGATGAAAAAAAAGGATCAGAAAAAGGTCCCGAAGAGCCTTCGAAGTCAAATATGAAGGAGCCAAGGACCAAAATGCAAAGAAAAGTTATATGCAGGGCAAAATGTATAAATTACATTAAAGTTTAGTGAACCCTAGTTTCACCCTCTATTCATGGCTTTAGGCACGAATATCAAAATATCGGGTAGGAATCTCAGAAATCCGTGACCCATGGTTAAACTCTATTTGATGAGACGGGTCCAATGATGTCAAGTTGTCCGGATGGCCAAGCGGGATCCGGTCCGGGATCTGGTTATCCCGATCAGTAGCCATGAGCAAAATAGAAAAAGAAAGTTGTAACAAATATGGAAATAGAAATAGCTAAAGGGCTAAGAAACCCTGAAGGAGTTTCAGGGACGAAATTGTAGTAAATGAAAATTTTATAGCACAATCATAATACAAAACGGTGAAAATTACACCTATAGACTTGGGCGTCCGATTGACACCGAAATTTATGAGGATTGAGGTTAAGGGCCCCTAAACCATGTTTAAAGCTTAGTATGGCCAGAAAGTAGAGGAAATAATATTTATAAACTGTAGAAAGTCTAAAGATATGTATTGTATTGTCAAACCTTAATCGGGCCCAGACACTGATTTTTTTATACTGTTGTAAGGCCCAATAAGAGAAAAGAAGATATAGTTAGGGTTTTAGAGAAGATGAAACCTAAATATAAATTTAAAATGAAAAGGAAAAGAGAAAATGATTTTAGTCATTTTAAAGAATCAACCATGGTTAAGTTAGAAACTAATTATAGTTGAGTTAAAAGTTGACCATGGTTGAGTTAAGAAATTAACCATGGTTACTATTCATGACTTAAGGGCTAAGAAAAGGTGTCCAAGTGTGTGGCCAAGAATTTTTGGAAGAAGATATTTAGTTATGAAATTAGAAAATCAAAAGAAAAAAAGGAATGGAAGGTTAAGATTTAATCTTGAAAAGGTTGATCCAAGGATCCAAATTTAGTATGACCATTTAACTTCATTAGATTCATCTCCTTCACCTCTATTCCACCATTTTCACACCACACACAAGGGAGAAAGAAAGAAAAACGTGAAGAGAGAGAGAGGGGGAGAAAAAGTGGAAGAAGAAGTGAAATCAAGCAAAACTACCACCATTCTTCATCTTCTCCATCCTCCAACGATTTCCTCCAAAGGGCAGATGTATATTCATCTTTTCATCAAGGTAAAATGTTGCTCTAAGTGGGAATAGAAAGGATTTTAGTGTGAGAAAAGCAAAGGAAGCAAGGATTAAGCTTAAAGAGTAAGTTTTCTCTACCTTGCACTTGAAAATCGCATACTTTAAGCTAGTTTTGTTAAACCCTAGCTATGAGTCATTTTTGGACAGCAAATGAATCATTAGAAATGGAGTTTATATGTTGAATATGAAGGCCTTGAAATGAAGTTTATATGTTGAACATAAAGGCCATATGAGCTTAGTTATTGTTGTTATGTGTTGAGACCTTGAAAAACACAAAGATTATAATTTTTGGGAAAATGAAAATGTTAGGGAGATGCTGTCCGAATTTTTGCAACATTTTTGTGGTGTTTTCTTAATGTCTTAAAGTCGTATATACCAAATTTTAAGTCCTAAAACATAAAGGAAGAGGCTATGGAATTTTTAGAACCCAAGAAACTCACTTTTGAACCTAAAATGAAGCTAGATTATGTTATGACCAAAACGTGTTGATGGGGTTAGAAATTGATGATTTTATCCATTCCAATGGATTCAAAAGGGTGTTTGTAGCTAGGAATACCTATAGAAAAGCCCTCAAAACTCATGGAATAAAACTTTTAAATCTTGACCAAGAAATGCGCATTATTCAGCCATAGCGAATTGGAAGGGAAGGAATTGGATTTCTCCAATTCCAATGGTCCTATTAAGTTTAAAAGGGTCATACTACTTTAGAAGTTAAGGTTTATTTGTTGATTATAATGAATTTTCATTATGATTATAGGATTGGATATTTGTTTGGGAACTCCAAAGGCAAGTAAACCGAGTCCCAAGGCTTGAGGAGCAAAGTTTGCTAAGGTAGTAGTTTTTCTCTCTCTTTCTTTAAGCTTGTATGTTTGTATAATGATGAGTGTTATGCTATATCAAATTGTTATTTATGCTATAAGATGAGAGATGTATATTTAGACCGTGCTAGCCTTGTATGAAATTCCTTGTACTCCCATATGGTATGTGGCACCTTGATTGCCATTATGTTATGTACTTACATGCTTGCTTGTGAATGAGATTGGTTTACTACTACTGAGATTTCCTAATCTCACCCTAAATATAACCCATGCTAGGTTCGAGTTCAAGCAAAGAAAGGGCAAACAGTGTGGAGACATAAATTGAGGACCTTACTTTTATGCACCACATTTTGTTATGTAATTAAATATTTTAGATTACTGCGTGTATGGGTTATGTTATGACAATGTAAGGTACTTAGGTATGAAATGGAAAGTCATGAATATAATCAACCCTTGCGTAAATAGAATATGACTGGCGTGCCAAAAATGCAAAAATGCATCTGCTTATATAAAGGAAAAATAATAATAACCATATATCAAGTGAGGGGTAAAATTGTCTAATTTTTGTAGAGACACTTTAATATGAATTTATACGCATTCCGCTGAGGAAGTATTTTCTCCTTGTAAAGGGCTTAGAGAGCTTGAAGTAGAGCCCTGAACCAACCTCATATGACTTTTCTAAAATTAATTATGTATTTTCAAGGTTGGACAAAATTCGGGGAATGACCAAATGACTAGTGAAATTGTATGAGGAAGTTTTTAAAAGGAAAAAAGTTTTAATTAGTTCAGGTTTCCATTGACTACTCTAAGTTTTATATGAGGTAATTGTAGTAGGAAAAGTGTTAGAAAATAAGGTATGACATTTATGGTATCAGAGCAAAGTTCCATATTTTCTAAGGTTGTATATGGCTTGAGGATGTGGCTATAAGGCTATGTAAAGGTTTATAGAGTTATGAAAAGCCTTATATGAGGTATCTTGGGTGTATAAAGGTGACTTATGTTTTATTTATACTAAGTGAGTTGTGAATGGTCATGAGTAAGTGGTCAGTTGTAGGTGAGATTGGCCTTCAGTTCTAGAACAGAGTTAGATGATCCAACGGCTAGAGCCCTATAATTTGTAGTGGCTCGCTGGGATCAGTGGCAAGCTCTGAGCTGCTAGAGAGGCATGCCTAGAGAGGTTATGAGAGGCCTAATCTCTCTGGGTGCCACACTTAAACTGTTCGAGGATGTCTTGCCCAATACAGGAGTAAGTAGTGAGATAGCACAATATGCGATAAAGCTACTACCACATAGAGTAAGGGTAATGAGAGTTGTTTACCTCTAGCCATGACACCCAGATATTATGATGATATAAAGAGCCCAGAAAAGCAATTCCCTCAAGCCAAGGGTTTGAGTTATAAGTTACACTCCATAGAGCCCCGACAGCCTAAAAGTGATAGTTAGTTATGTATGTGTACAAGTAAAGCAAGAGGTAGAATCCTCTAGCTTTGATGATGGGCTGTAAATAGAGATGGTAAGGCTTAGATCACATAGCTAAAGAAAAAGCTCCTAGTTATATCTGAGTGTACTATGACATGAAAGGCCTCGTTGGTCACATTCAGGCCAACCTGAGGAATGAACTACTATGGGGCTAACTAACGCACAGAAAGCGAGAACCCCTAGTATAAGCAAAGAAAAAGAACAGTAAATGGTCACGAAAAAAAAATCAGTAAGTAACTTGTGATTAGTTGGCCTAATAGTTGAAACTGAGAAGGGAACTCTTAGATAATATCAAACACAAGAATAATAAGGTTGTTGAGACCCGCCTATAAGGTGTTGAATCCAACCTAGATTGCTACTCTATGAAACACTGAATGACAGAGATTCAAAAAGAGAATAAGAATAGTTTAAGAAGTACTAAGTTCATTGTAAGTCCATATGAGTTAATGGGACTTATTGTAAGCTACAGATCTGATCAGATAGGTAGCTCAGACTAAGTATGAGATGAAACTTAAGAAAAGTGACTAGTAGCGTCATCTATATGAGATGTATAGAAGAGAGTATAGTGTAAAAGGAGAAATTAATTTGAATGAAAGGCTCAGTGAAAGTTCTCCCTGGATCGAGAAAGAAAATATGAGGCATCCTTATGTCAGGGAAACCACCTAGTAGTAGTTAGTAAATCCCCTAGATGGACCCCCCAGAATTATAAAGTATAGTGATAAGAGGAGCAAGGAAAAACTAAGAAACTAGCTATAGAAGAGATGCCCTTATGATAAGCATGATTCTTATGTATTTTATTTCCCTTAACTTAAGCATTTTAAATGTTAAATAAGGCTTAATGGATTTACTTAAATGGAATTTAATTTTAGTAGTCATCTTTTGCACTTTAGGAATTAAATCACAAAATCTTGGATTTTTAATGCATAAATCTTTTTAAATGAATTTTGTGAATATTTCTATTTCATTCTTTCCATTCTTTTTGTGCAGATTTTCAATGCAAAATTGAACTTGAATGGAAATTAATTGAAGGAGAAATGAAGGCTTTATGTGTACAATTTGAGAGGAAAATTTACAAGAGAAGCTATGGTTCTTTGAACGTGGGAAGGATGCAAGAGGAATGAGCACTTGAACAAGGAGCTATTGGTTTATAAAGAGAGGGAAGCAAGTGTGAGAAACTCGAGCAAATGGATGAAGGAGCTCAGCTGAGGCAGCTTACGTGTTAAGATAAGAAGCAGATGCATGTATGCAGAATCTTTATGTGGAAGCCATGGGCTGCAGCAAATATAAGAAGCCATGAAGAAGAAGCTATGGGTTCTTAAAGTTGTGAGCTAACACGAGCAAGGAGCTGCAGAATGAAGGAAGAATAAACAGAGAAGAAGACGTGGAAGCATAGCAGCCAACATGGAGAAAAGCAATTGGAGAAGCAAACTCGAGCTCTGGTTCTACATGGCTATAACAAAGAAGAGACAATGAGATGCATAAAGGGAGCTGGGCTAGATGCATGAGCTGAGATGAAGTTAAGAGAACAAACATGCCAAAGAAGCCTCTGTTTTCGAGTTTATGGTTTAAGAAAGAGGAAGCAACATATGATATGAAAAGAAGGCTTAAGCTGAATGTGAAGAAATGAAGGAAGAATGTGAGCAAAACAGAGGAGAAGAATTTCAAGCTTGTGAGGAGAAGGAGTAACGTGATGAGTAGAAGAGGTTGCCACATGCACACATTCATTCGAACGTGGAAGAACCAAGCGTAGGAAGAAGCAACTCCAGAACAAGAAGAAGCTACGTTTGGAGTCGAAGTAAGCATCAGAGAAGAGCCTGGGCTGGAAATCACGTGGAAAGCATGCAAAGTTGACATTAGGGCCCACACTTATTCATGCAAAGAAGGAAAAAAATGCTATGGGCAATTGGGCAAAAGATGAGCACGTGAATGATTAATGGGGCACGTGAAAGGGCGCATATTCCAATCATCTCTGACCTTACAATCGAATATTCAGCCCTTGGTATTCATTCATTCAGAGGAGACGCCGTTTTCTATATTCCATTCATTCGCCCCCATCGACTCCATCCTTCGCCCACTCCACGCCATCCCATTCCTCCATCTTCTTCCACTTCCATGAAGCTCTAATCCACCTTGAGGCTAGCTAGGAAGAAGACCCTTGGTGCAAGCTTGAATCTATGGAGAAGAACACAGAATTTTTGGCTAAGATTTCTTTAATTTCCTATACTTTTTTTCTCTTTCATCTATTGTCTTGGTTAAGTTATATTTGATAGAGAATTTGTGTAATTGTAATTAGTGGTTAGTTAGACACTAATTAGGAAGCCTTTTGTTGATTAATTGATCTAATTAGACACTGATTTTTCATTATTATCTAATTTCTCATGTGTACCTCGAAGGTGTTCGATGAAATACATGAATGAAATTATGTGTTTGAATGTTAAACTTGAGAATTCCTTAGTGTTGAATTGGTTAATTAAACATTTTTGGATAATGATTCAGAGGCTAATTAATTAATTAATCAATTAAATTGAGTGTTCATTGATCCTAAAACAAGAGTTAGCAATTTGATGCGGGATTGAGGTTTCAATTCAACGTTAGATTATTAATTTCTTGATTCTAGTGTGGTAACTCAAGATAATTTGTTATGAACACAATTAGAGACTTTTAAGCCAGAATTAATCATAATTGGATTAGGATAAGGATAGTGGATACCAAGGGATGATTCCAAAGCTAGTCACAAGACCATCATCCACCCATAATTCATCCAATTAGGTAGAATTTAGGAACTTTATTTTAATTTCATTTTACTTAGTTAATTAGATCAAAAACCCCCCTTAGTTTAGGAATTTTTAGAGGCTTTTAACATTTGGAAAACTCAATTAAACATTGAACTCCAATTCCAAGGGAGATGACCTAGGTTGTGCCACTAGCTGCATATATTTAGTTCAACCTAGTTTTATTTTGAGGGTTGCGCGACGAGCTCGTCACCTTACTTTAGTAATGACTAAATGAGTAGACTGAGCAAAAAAAAAGTAAGTAGACAGAGGTCTAATAGTTAGTCTGACGAGCTCCCTAATATGAGAATGATGTAGGGTTAAGGCACATGAGTAATTAAAGTACCTAGTGGAGCATAAGTCTTCAGTAAGGTAGAATCCAGGTATTAAAGGTGCGCGCCTTGGATTAGGTTAATGGAACCTTAAAATCAATATATTGTGCTCCTGGGGATGAGACTGAAAAAGTTGAATAGAGAGAAAGCCTAGCTCCAATATGAAAGTAGAAATGAGTTGAGACAAATAGTGAGTGCCTTAGTAACCTCAAAGAAGCTAGAGGGGGCTAGAGACCACCTAAGAAGGTGAGTCTTTGCATTATATAGAGAAAGAGTGTAAGTCAAGAGTGCCATAGAATGTAATTCCTAGGATTTCATGAAATAGAATTTTCCTATAAAGGAATACTCTAGTTAAAAGCAAGGCAAGAGTAAGAGCGAAAAGTAGACCCCTTTGATGTTATAGAGAGTGAATAAGTAAAGGAACTCGAGAAAATGTAGGTGCTCTTGAGCATAAAGAAACTTGAACTGGCAACAGAAAGAGCCAGTAGTAGAACATCCTCTTATCCAAGTAAGAGGATAAGAAAGGTAAAAAGAGAAAGAAATATGATAGTGTTCAAGCCAAGGATATAATAAATTAAGAATAGATATTGAATTGATGTGCTCAAATGTTTAAGAAAGCACACTTGTCCTTAGCATAGATTCCCTTCTAGCATGATACTGCCCAAAGTAAAAATAGTTAGGCAACGCAGAGAGATCTTAGGATGTAATAGAGGAAGAATCCTACTTTCCCTGAGCATTCTGTGAGAATAGGGCAAATGGAGAGAAGTAAGAGAAGAATACTTTAGATTATTGGGAAACTTGCAATATACAAGCGATAATAGCTTTGAGCTCAGTCATGATGCGCCTGTGTATTAGTGTTTGATGTGATGGTTTACTTGCAACAATGGTTGTATGATATTAGGCCTGACCAACTTAATAGTAATGTGACTTGAGTGTATAGCAAACGATGACATCAATCACCAAAGTGTCTCGATAATCGAAAGGTATCCTAGTTAGTTAAAGAATGAGATGAGTCAGAAAAGAAAGGTAAATGGATTCCAATAATATCAAAATGATAAGAAAAGCATGTAGAAAGAAATCCCTAGTAAAGAATGTTCAAATCCAGATAGCATGAGTTCAGTATATATGATTTGAGTCCCTTATAATACATGTAAACAAAATGAGTAGGGACCAATATATAGTCTCTCTCCTGCCATAAACGTTAACCACACTCAGAGTGTGAGATGCCCTAGTGCCAAAGCACTTAAAAGCTGAACATAGGCATAGTTAGTAACTGTAGGGTATGAGAGGAAAAGATAGTTGAGTATAGGTAAAGTAAGTAAGTTATTAGAGTAAGAAAAGAAAGCCCAAGTAAAAAGGGGCTGAAGTGGGAATCTGAGGATCCTATGAGGAGCAATGAGTGAAAAATTTAAAATGCTCCTAAGTATCAGCATAATGGGATCCTAGAGAATTAGATCACATAGAACCCACTTCACACGAAGAGCATGATGCACCTCTATGTTTAGCCTCAGCTATTATGAGCGATGGTTACTGGACTTAGTGAGCATGTATGTTATTGTCAGATACAGTGATTTTAGGCTTTGATGTCTCCTAGAGATGGATCGCAGTAGATCCTAGCATAGCACAACGGGTTGCAGTAGACCCTAGCAGGGCTCTAAGAGGTTGCAGTATGTAACACCATATATTTCTAGCTTACTTCCTATCATTTCTAAGTTTCCCATGATGAATTGCACAAAAGGGAATGGAAGATGGCATTAAAATAATGCCTTATTTCGCGTTGCGTAGCATATGAAAATTCCATTCAGTGTCACGCGGACCATATGAGTTCATACATCACATTCTAATATTTAATTACATACATACAACGCATTTACATCACCAAAGTTGGCCCACAACTAATGGAACCTAGAATATGGAGGTTTATTTTCGGCCAGATTTGGCCCCTTTCTAGCACAATTTCGAAAAATCATAACTAATTCTAAAAAAATAAAAATCACACATTCTTAGCTATTATAGAAAGTTACAGATGTCTAATTCACATCAAAAATATGTATAGACCATAACACCCATCACAGAGGGCGTTTGACATCCGAAAATGTCCAGAGGTCAAACTGCCTCCTGATGCTGTCACAGATTCTGCAGCAAACTTTGAAAATGTCCAATTAATTCCAAAAAAATCAAATCCTTGCAAATGTACCAATATGGAAATCTGTAGATGTTAGATAGAGGATAAAAATACTTTCAGACCAGTTCAGGTACCCAAAGTCTCGAAATTCAATAGAACAGTACATCAAGTCGGGTAAGGGTCCTGATACTGGACAGAATGTTCAAAAATTCATATCTCCCTCTCTAGAACTTCAAATGAGGTGCTTCTAGTTGGAACAAGTCACTGTGAATGTCTAGTTTCTTTGTATGAAATTTTGTGGCAATTGGACATCGTTTGCCCCATGAGTGACAGAATTCAATTTCGGATAGATGTTACAGTACCAAGGACCAAAACCAAAAAATTTTCCAATTTCAACAATTTGCTAAATATTCCACAGACCTCCAAAAATTACCAACTTTAGCTTCTCAAAAAGCTCTCAATAAGCTCTAGATTCATGTGAAATTTCAGGTCAAGAAGAGTTCATTTGGACAAAAAGTGACATAGCCTCATGAAATGGTCATTTTTGCTTCCTACCAAGAGTCACTTTGCACCAAATGGCCTCATCTTGAATTTGGCACCCCTTGAGCAAGTTTCAAAGCACAAATATGACTTGTAGAGGCTGCCCAAGTGATCCCAAACCTCATGCAACTCATTTTAGTCTCTCAACATCTATTTATGCATAGTTACATCAAGCCATCCAAAAGCCAACTTGCACAATACTAGAGATTTAGTGTCATATAAAGTGTACATCATATTCATATATCATTTACACTTGTCCATGGTCTTACATCACAAAAAGATTACATACATCATTGTTTTGACATTTAACCACCATTTAAAGTACATAATACACCAAAACAAAGATGTTCAATGTCCTTGGCTTGCATCTCCTTGACTTGGAACACCACCTAAACAATTCAAGGATGAAGGGGAAAGGGGGGTGAGATTCCAAGAATCTCAATAGCTCACACACCCATTCACACCACATTCAAAGCATACATATACCAAATGCATAACCATACAAACATAAAGTGTGCAATAAATTCCATTTCATGCCACATTCACATGTCAAGATTACTTTCATGCTCTAGGGACTTTTGGTTTAGCCTCACCCCATTTCTAGGACTTTTGGATTTGCCTCACTCTTGGTCTAGGGACTTTTGACTTTGCCTCACCCATTCAAGGGACTTTTGGCCTTGTCTCACCCATGCCATGAGACTTTTGGCATCTCCTCACCTTTATTAAGGGACTTTTGGCATCACCTCACCCTTATAGGCCCTTTCCACAACCATAGTCGTTCAAGACAACACATTAGTACCAATGCACACCAAGGATCAAGTGGCATATTATCAAGCATCAAGAATGCATGCAAGCACACTAAGACATACATATGCACACAAGAATGCAAAGAGAATGAGGTGGAGAGCTACCTTTTTATGTATGCAAGCTCACTTTGCAATTTCCTTCCCCTCCTTGGTTTCACAAGAGCACTTAGGTGGTGGAGGGTTCTCTTGGCCTAGACATTACAAACATCACACAATTACACATTTGAAGCAAGCCAAGACATTAAACTAAAGCTTATTACACATTTGGCTCCAAAATAGACATATTGGTTCCATAAATGGCCTATTGAAGCAACTCATATTATTCAAGTGCTAGGCTCCATTCTCTTGTTCTTTCTAAACTTCTTGGACTCATTTAAGGTCCTTAGAGCCATCACACATTCAATTGCACAATTGGAAAACTAAGTTGCTTCACAAAGCACCATTATGGACACCATTAGGCGATCTCCCAATCTATGGATCCTAAAATTTTCCCAATAGTTTCTCCCATCTTCTAACATCATATAAAGTTCCAAAACAAGGCTAGAACAAATTAAAACATCCCCTAGCCTAATGACCCTAGCTTGGCCGAAATATGCACCATAATGGAGGTTCATAGACTATGTGATTTTTCCTTGATGGGAGAGCCACTTGGGAGGCTTTCTAAAGGTCTTAGGAGTTCAAGGAAATATTCAAATAGCCAAGGAAACATTCACACAAAATCAGATTTTGCAAAACCCTAGAAAACACTACACTTTTCTAACTTTTTTTCTATTGGTTTTTCTTGGAATTTCTTGCCATATGCCATCTCCCCATGGCCTAAAACCCTTGTTCCCTCCTTGTATTTGGACAGAACATCCTCCCCTCCTTTGGTTCTGTTCTTGGCTGAAATACACACAAAGGGAGGGGGAAGAGAAGATGCAACAAAAAGCAAAGATTACCTATGGTTCAAGTGAGCTTTCAAGTGTCTTTCTCCTTCATTCTCTTCTCCTTAGCAAATTTGAAATTCTCCCCTTAGGTCTGGGTCAAAAACAGAACCAAATCATTCAAAAAATCCATGGAAAGAAAGGAGGAAGAGAGGAAAACAAGATTGGAGGAAGATGGAGCAAGAAATTTCATAAAATTACCTAGTTTCTCCTTGGCTTTCTTCCCCTTTTTCTCCTCCCTTTTGTGTGCCTAAGAGAGCTGAAGATTTTCTGTATTTTGGGCAGAATGGGTCGTGCTTATTAAAGAGGATAAGAAGGGAGAAAAGTGTGGAACACTTTAGAACATTCAAGAAACCATAAATTCCAATTTTGCCCTTCCGTAATGGCAAGTTCGTTTCGGCTTCGTTTTAGCTCCTTTTTGAGAACCGTCTTTTCCATCATAAAATTTAGATTCCCAATTTAATAAAATGCCTTTGGAATCACTCAAATCGGAGTTAAAACCATCCCGAACGAATCGGTCAAAGTTCGGGTCAACCGACGTTGGAAAGAGTACACCGGAGGGGCTTTACCAGTTCCGGGGCTTCCCATGGTTTTTGGGGCCTCTAAGAACCTTGGGCAACTCAAAATTTTCATTTAAAAAGCCCTCCTAGGTGTTTTTCCAAAATTACACTTATTTACGAAAATGCCACTGGCCTTTCGGCAATTTTTTTGAATCGCTCCAACCCTAGTTTTTGGGCAACTCAAGGCTTAAATCCTCATTTTTTATTATTTAAAATTTTATTCAAATTTTATTTAGCCTTGAATCACTCATCTCAGGGGACTTGCTTTTCAAATCGGCCCGTTCTAGTGATTGTACAATGTACCAGGCGTTACACAGTAAACCTAGGGGTCACAGTAGATCCAACAGAGTTTTCGAGAGCCTTAGCCACAGCATGATAGATCTTTGGTAGAGATGGCAGCCTAAGACAGCTTACAGAGTTCTTAATCTCAAAGACCAGTATAGTTTCAGCTAGCTTTTGTCTTAGAGACTAGAGACCTCCTGAGTCTGGAAGATTGTTGCTATAGAGATATGAAGGCTTTACTCAGATAGTTAGACCACTGACTAAATCTCTTTAAAGATGAGCATAGTGTATAGGATGAGGAAAGCAAGAAAGTAGCTTTTCAGAGCTAAAGCTAGATAAACCACTACCCAACAGGCAGTAGCCCTGACCGAGAGATAAAGAGATCCCCACGTGCTAGCTTATGCATTCAGAAAGTGGTCAGGTGTAGTTTTAAATAAGGTAAGTGGTACAGTATGTCTCCATTAATCGAGACGTGAGTATAGTTAGCATCCCACGAGAATTCAGTAGTAGTCAATGGTATTTGCTCTTTGATGTTAGTACAAGAAAGAGTAAGAGCATGATGATCAGTTATAAGCCCTCTCGAGTGAATAAAAAGAGTAAAACACAGTTCAGACCTAAAAAGACAAGGGTAAGAAAAGACCAGTCAGCAAAGATATAAGAAAGGTCAGATGAGAATGTACCCTAAATTTTGAGGACAAAATTTATTTAAGGGGGGAGAAATGTAACATCCGGTTTTATGAAAATCTAAGAAAACATAAGGAAACGCGAGAAACGTAACATATGGTTTCTCCGTCAACGTATGAAATTCACTAGATACAGAAAGGGAGCCCCCCAAATAGAGTAAATTGAGGTCTAATAAAATTAGAATAATATTCTAAACTGCAAATAATAATGAGTCAAGGCTAGAGATGCCCTAAAATTAGGGCTAAAATAGATGAAAAAAAAGGATCAGAAAAAAGTCCTGAAGAGCCTCCGAAGTCAAGTATGACGAAGCTAGAGACCAAAATGCAAAGAAAAGTTATGTGCAGGGCAAAATGTATAAATTACCCTAAAGTTCAGGGAACCCTAGTTTCACCCTCTATTCGTGGCTTTAGGCACAAAAATCAAAAATCGGGTAGGAATCTCAGAAATCTGTGACCTATGGTTAAACTTCATTTGATGAGATGAGTCCAATGATGTCAAGTTATTCGGATGGTCGATCGAGATCCGATCCAGGATCAGGTTATCCCGATCAGTAGCCATGAGCAAAATAGAAAAAGGAAGTTGTAACAACTATAGAAATAGAAATAGCTAAAAGGCTAAGAAACCCTGAAGGAGTTTTAGGGACGAAATTGTAGTAAATGAAAATTTTATAGCACAATCATAATACAAAACGGTGAAAATTACACCTATAGACTTGGGCGTCCGATTGACACCGAAATTTATGAGGATTGAGGTTAAGGGCCCCTAAACCATGTTTGAAGCTCAGTATGGCCAGAAAGTAGAGGAAATAATATTTATAAATTGTAGAAAGTCTAAAGGTATGTATTGTACCGTAAAACCTTAATCGAGCCCGGACACTAATTTTTTTAGACTATTGTAAGGCCCAATAGCTGATTCTAAAGGCCCAATAAGAGAAAAGAAGATATAATTAGGGTTTTAAATAAGATGAAACCCAAATATAAATTTAAAATGAAAAGGAAAGGAGAAAAGGATTTTAGTCATTTTAAAGAATTAACCATGGTTAAGTTAGAAACTAACTATAGTTGAGTTAAAAGTTGACCATGGTTAAGTTAAGAAATTAACCATGGTTACTATTCATGACTTAAGGGCTAAGAAAAGGTGTCCAAGTGTGTGGCCACGAATTTTTAGAAGAAGATATTTAGTTATGAAATTAGAAAATCAAAAGAAAAAAGGAATGGAAGGTTAAGATTTAATCTCGAAAAGGTTGATCCAAGAGTCCAAATTTAGTATGACCATTTAACTTCATTAGATTCATCTCCTTCACCTCCATTCCACCGCTTTCACGCCGCACACAAGGGAGAAAGAAAGAAAAAAGTGAAGAGAGAGAGAGGGAGAAAAAGTGGAAGAAGAAGTGAAATCAAGTAAAACTACCACCATTCTTCACCAAATTTCTTCATCTTCTCCATCCTCTAACCATTTCATCCAAAGGGCAGCTGCATATTCATTTTTCTTCAAGGTTAAATGTTGCTCTAAGTGGGAAGAGAAAGGATTTTAGTGTGAGAAAAGAAAAGGAAGCAAGGATTAAGCTTATAGAGTTAGTTTTCTCCACCTTGCACTTGAAAATCACATGCTTTAAGCTAGTTTTGTTAAACCCAGCTATGAGTCATTTTTGGACAGCAAATGAATCATTAGAAATGGAGTTTATATTTTGAATATGAAGGCCTTGAAATGAAGTTTATATGTTGAACATGAAGGCCATATGAGCTTAGTTATTGTTGTTATGTGCTGAGACCTTGAAAAACACAAAGATTATAATTTTTTGGAAAATGGAAATGTTAGGGAGATGCTGTCCGAATTTTCGCAACATTTTCATGGTGTTTTCTTAATGTATTAAGGTCATGTATACCAAATTTCAAGTCCTAAAACATAAAGGAAGAGGCTATGGAATTTTTAGAACCCAAGAAACTCACTTTTGAGCCTAAAATGAAGCTAGGTTATGTTATGACCAAAAATTGTTGTTGGGGCTGGAATTTGATGATTTTATCCATTAAAATGGATTCAAAAGGGTGTTTGTAGCTAGGAATACCTATGGCAAAGCCCTTAAAACTCATGGAATAAAATTTCTAAATCTTGGCCAAGAAATGCGCACTATTTGGCCATAGCGAATTGGAAGGGAAGGAGTTGGATTTCTCCAATTCCAATGGTCCCATTAAGTTTAAAAGGGTCATACTACTTTATAAGTTAAGGTTTATGTGTTGATTGTAATGAATTATCATTATGATTATAGGATTGGATATTTGTTTGGGAACTCGAAAAGTAAGTAAATCGAGTCCTAAAGCTTGAGCAGCAAAGTTTGCTAAGGTAGTAGTTTTTCTCTCTCTTTCTTTAAGCTTGTATGTTTGTGTAATGATGAGTGTTATGCTATATCAAGTTGTTATTTATGCTATAAGATGAGACATGTATGTTTAGACCGTGCTGGCCTTGTATGAAATTCCTTGTATTCCTATATGGTATGTGGCACCTTGATTGGCATTATGTTATGTACTTACATGCTTGCTTGTGAATGAGATTGGTTTACTACTACTAAGATTTCATAATCTCACCCCAAATATAACCTATGCTAGGTCCAAGTTCAAGCAAAGAAAGGGCAAAAAGTGTAGAGACATAAATCGAGGATCTTACTTTTATGCACCACATTTTGTTATGTAATTAAATATTTTAGATTACTGCGTGTATGAGTTATGTTATGACACTAGAAGGTACTTAGGTATGAAATGGAAAGTCATGAATATAATCAACCCTTGCGTAAATAGAATATGACTGGTGTGCCAAAAATGCAAAAAAGCATCCGCTTATATAAAGGAAAAATAATAATAACAATATATCAAGTGAGGGGTAAAATTGTCCAATTTTTGTAGAGACACTTTAATATGAATTTATACGCATTCCGTTGAGGAAGTATTTTTCCCTTGTAAAGGGCTTAGAGAGCTTGAAGTAGAGCCCTGAACCAACCTCATACGATTTTTCTAAAATTAATTACGTATTTTTAAGGTTGGACAAAATTCGGGGAATGACCAAATGAATAGTAAAATTGTATGAGGAAGTTTTTAAAAGGAAAAAAGTTTTAATTAGTTCAGGTTTCCATTGACTCCTCTAAGTTTTATATGAGGTAATTGTAGTAGAAAATGTAACACCCCAAAATTAATTAAGATGTTAATAACGTACTTAGACTAATTAAGAATAATTATTATAGAATAATTAAGTAAGCTATATGAATGGAAATTTATAGAGAAATAAGTTATTAATGTAGGTTTAAGATTTCAATTGGGTTAAAACTTAATTTGGGCCCAAAATTAATTTTAGTAAGTTATGGATAAGGATTTATGGAGGCCCAATGATTTTAATTGCAAGCCCAACTCCTTATCATGAGACTTGGCCCAAGAGAGATCATCTACCAATAACCCAATCTGATTTAGTGAAATAGAGGACCAAGACCCAATTTACATGAGCCCTTATAGTTGGCCCAACACACATTATGCAGACCTAAGTTGGATTGACTCTTAGAACTTGGCCTAACCCAATCAAATTTCTGCAGCCCGACTCATGAAATAAGGCCCAACAAGTATAAAAATCTGAACCCATGAGGATTTGGGCCTTTGGGTCAACCCACAACCCATTTGAGACCCAACTCAAACACAACTAAACCCTAAACACACTTAGCCTTCTCCCCATTTTGTAGAAAAAACATAAGAGGCAAAGCAAAATTCGAAGGTTGAGAGAGGCTAGGGTTTTTCTGCGTTCTTCCACCATTTCTCACTTCTAGAGGAAGATTTGGCCAAGGTAATCTATATAAAACATATCCCTCTCATTCTCCTCTTAATTTTGGTCTGATTAGTTTGTGGTTTTGAGCATTTTCATCTCTTTCTCAAATCTAAAATTCGGTGTTTGGGTGTTTCCTTGTAATATTTTTAGAGTTAGAAGCTAGAGGGATGATTGGGTAAGCATTTCCCTTCCATTTTGTGTATTATTTTGCTGGAAAATGTCCCTAAGGTTTGATTTTCATAATGGGTTCTGCTATTGTGCGAAATTATAAGGAGATGAAGGTGAAAAACTGAATTTTCTGTGCTTGATGACTCAAGTCCGAATTTGGGAATGTCTCATGGTGTGTTCTTAGTAGTTAAGGCTTAACCCAATCCATTTGACCTCTTGGGTGTATGGGTAAGTGTTCCCTCTTCTCTTGTGTGGTATATATACATAATTTCCATCATTTGGACTGACTTTTGGTGCATGGCTTTTTCATGTACGAAAATGGAGATGTTAGGAGTGACCCATTGTGAGTTCTTGTTGTTGTAACCTTAAATTGGTGTAGTAGACCCTTAGGAAGCTTGGGTAAAAAGTTCTTAATGTATTCTTATTAAGATTAAACTATAGATAGGGAAATTTCTTACTAATGGTAGTTAAATAATGATGATTATGCTTATGTTAGGCCTGGTGTGCTTTGAATCATGATGGTAGCTAGAGGATGAGTAATTGGCTTCATTAAGGTAACTGGTGTTATTTTCCATTTTCATGTATATGTTCACGTTAATCTGATATTGTTTGCATGTATATAATTTTGAAATGCTAAATGATTAGTTGACTACTTGGATTGTTATTGTGATTGGACCTTGTGAGTCCATGGTGGAGCTGTGGTGTGGCTGCCACCCGTGCATGTGCTTCGATCGAGCACCGGATTGTGATCAGACCCTAAATGCATTGAGCCCTGGTTGTGCTCATTATGGAGTAGGTGCCATGGACGGACCTCTCTCAGTGTTATTGGCCATTAACATGTTGTGTATGACTACTGGTATAGGACAGTAGTTATTGGTAGTTCAACTAGTTCATTTGCGAATTGAATTGATGATTCTGGTATTGATGATATGAAATTGCATTGGATTGATTAACTTGTACATATATATGGGAATTGCCTTTTGTTACTGAGATTATATATCTCACCCCATTGTGGGCTAACATTTTCAGGGACCGGACCTCTTAATGGCAAGGAGAAAATTAATGAAAGCACATTAAATGGTTTGGTAGCACATAGGTTTAGAGGCCTTGTCGAATTGTCTTGTAACTAGATTGCTAGTTTTGCATCATTGCTGCATTGCATCATGAATTGCCAAGTATAAGGACTGTATATGTCATTTAATTATCATGGGATTGAACATTATGGTTGTAATTGGCTAACAATGGATAAGTGACTTGATCTTATATGAACATTAAGCATGGGCCCCATGCACCGTGTGGCCAGAATACATTTACTGTCATTAAATTATGGTTTTGTTGATGTATCGTAGCTTGGTAAGTAGAAACTAATACTTTAATCTTGAGATGGATAAAGATAGATTAACTAGGTAAATCAAGTAGATAAATACCATTAAAAGTTCACAAATGGAGGGAGAGTGGTCCTAGAGTGTCCCTAGAAAGAGAGTGGAGAGTATGAGACAAGATTTTTGGAGTTGTAGGATCAGAAGGAATTGGCCGCGGCCAAAATTTAATTGGCCTCGGCTAAATAGTAACAGAGGGGAATTGGCCGTGGCCAACATTTAATTGGCCTCGGCCAAATATGGCAAACCTGCCAGGGAAGAAAACAGAGAGCAATTAGCCACGACGAATAGTGACGTTGGCCGCGGATAAGTCTGAGAGGCAGATTTGGGGGTGTTCCAGAGGGTATTTGGCCACGGTGGCGAAATGTGAAAAATTGGTGAAAGCGTAAGGAGCTGAACCGAGAGTAATTGGCCGTAGCGCAAGGGAATTTAGCCACGATGAATGTGCTTTATTTCTTATATTCACCTAGAAACCTTAGTTTCTCTTAAGGTAATGCTAAGGAATGATCTAGAAACACTTGTAGGAGGATTTTATGAGTTGGAATTGATGGATGGGAGAATCAAAGTCTCCTCATTAATAATTAAATTCACTTACGCATTCGAATAATTGTGGTTGTCTAGCTAATAACTCTAACAATATTAAGGTTTCAAATTTCCTCACTTTTTCCTGATGTAATTAATCTTGATGACTTCAAACCTTGATATATGATTATTAATTATGTACTTAACTTTAATTATTATGATTAGAAGTTAGGGTTGTTACAGGAAAAGTATTAGAAAATAAGGTATGACACTAGAGCTTGTTCTAATGATTGAAATATGTCATACCATATACTTTTTTTCATTATACTCTTCCATTTAAGGCAATTATGCACATGTTCATAAGAAGTGATTAACAAAAAGCCATAATTTCATGCATTTGTATCGCGTTACGTCAAGGTTCAATTTTTCACTTCATGTTATATGGGCCCCGTGGATTTTCCAACAATATTCTATAGTCATTTACCACTTTTACAAGTCACAAATAATCCAAAACAACACATAATCCACGCATTCAAACTTGAAAACTGCGAATTTCCACTTATTCTTCTCGGATAGCATGTGGCAGATTTTAGGGAAAACTTTGAAAACTCATAACTAAATCTAAAAAAATAGAAATCAAGCAAACCATAGCTTGTTGGAAATCTTTGGATGTTAAATTTACACTAAAAATAATTTCCAATGACGAAAATCTCATTTAGACTACACTTGACATCAAAAAAGGCACAAAGGTCAAGCTGTCCAAAAATACTAATACAGATTACTAATATAAATTTTGAAAATTCATAATTAATTCCAAAAAAATCCAATTTGTATAAAATATACAAATTTAGAAAGATACAAATGTTAACTAGAGGGAAAAATTAGTTCCAAATCAATCTAAGAGTATTTAGACCCTAAAAATTGATGGCACAATACAAGGGTTTGGAGGTGCACCTAGAACATAATTGATATTTAAAATACTCATATCTCCCTCTCTAGACATCCAAATGAGGTGCTTATAGTTGTCACTAGTCACTGGGAAGGTCTAGTTTCTCTCTGTAAAATTTTATAGCAATTGGACTTCATTTGCCCCATGAGTGATAGATTTATTTTGGACTAAATGAACAGTAACATCAGCAAATTTGGTTTTGTCAGCCAACATAAAAAATGTGCCAAAAATTTCAAAAATCTCCAAATAATATTCACTTTAGCTTTTAAAAAAGATCTCAACAAGCTCTAGATGCATACCAAATTTTAGACCAAGAAGAGCTCATTTGGATAAAAAGTGGCATAGCTCACCAATTTAGTCCATTTTGCTCCATATGAGGCACCAACTTTGTCCAAATGACTTTCTTTAATGTTTGGCACCCCTTGGACAGTTTTAAAAGCATAAATATGACTTGTATAAACTGTCCAAGTGGTCCCAAATACCATGTATCTTAATTTAGCTATCCTACATCCATTAATACATAATTATGCCAAGCCATCAAAGTGTCAAATTTCACATTCCTATTGATCTAATGCCACATGAAAGCTATACAATATTCATACATCATATTACATTTGTTTATGGATTTACATCTCAAAAATAACATTTAAACAACCACTTTAACACTTAGTTACAAGTAGAACTACACAATAGTCAAAGTATGACTTTTCAAGGGTCTTGGCTTGCATTCCTTACTTTCTGGGCAGCACCTAGTCATGTTAAGATGGAGGAAGGAAGGGGAGTGAAATTCTTAGAATTTTAATAGCTCACACACCCATTAACACACACTTTCAAGGAATACATATATCAAGTGCATAAATACAAAGGTGATAGGAACATAAAGCATGCTAGAAGTTCATTTCCATGCCACTATTACCTATCAACTAAAGAATATGCTCTAGAGACTTTTGGTTTTGTCTCACCCCATTTCTAGGACTTTTGGATTTGCCTCACCCTTGGCCTAGGGGCTTTTGACTTGGCCTCACCCATTCAAGAGACTTTTGGCTTAGTCTCACCCTTGCCTTGAGACTTTTGGATCTCCTTACCCACGTTAAGGGTCTTTTGGCATCACCTTACTCTTGTGAGCTATTTCCGCAAGTAAGGCCATTCAAGACACACATTGGTGCCAATGTAGTCTCAAAGTATCAAGTGGCATGTTCTCTAATCACATAAGCACATACATGCACACAAAGACATACATACACACAAGAATACAAGGAGATTGAAGTAGAGAGCTACCTTAAATCTTAAACACGCTTTACTTTGTTTGTTACTTCCCCTTTCTAGTAACACAAGAGCACTTAGGTGGAGTAGGGTTCTCTTGACCTAAACATCACAAATAACACACAATTATGCACTTGAAGTAAGCCAAGATGCCAAACCCATTCTTGAACACACACTTGGTTCTATAAGTGGCATAATGGTTCAATAAATGGCCCATTGAATCAATTCTCATCATTTAAGCTCTAGGCTCCATTTTATTTTCATTTCTAGGCCTCTTGACCTCATTTAAAGTCCTTGGAGCCATCACACATTCATTTGCATAAACTTAGAATCAAGTTGCTTCACAAGACACCATTATGGCCACCATTGTCCCATCTTCCAATCTATAGCTCCTAAATTTTTTTCAATGGTTCCTCCCATCTTCTAACATCATATGAAGTCCCAAAACAAGGCTAGAACAATTTAAAACATCTCCTAACCTAATACTCTTGCCTTGGCCGAACCATGTACCATAATGAAGGTTCATGGAGTTCTTGATTTTTTCTTAATAGGAGAGCCACTTGGGAGGCTTCTTAGAGGTCTCAAGAGCTCAAGGGAACACTTAAATAGCCAAGGGAGTTCATGTATAAAATCAGAATTCACAAAACCCTAAAGAATCCTACACTTTCCTAGCTTGATTTCCATGGGTTTTTCTTGCAATTTCTTAGCATATTCCACTTCCCCATGGCCTAAAACCCTAGTTCCCCTCTTGTTTTTGGACAGAATTCCCTCCCCTCCCATGGTTCTAGTTTGGCCAAAATTGCACCAAGAGAAGAGCAAGACAAGAAAACAACAAAAGGCAAAAGTTACCTTGGATTCAAGCTTGCTTTCAAGAGCCTTTCTCCTTGATTTTCTTCTCCTAAAAAATTTTGAATTATCTCCCCTTGTTTTGGACTCAAAACAGAACCAAAACCATTTAATAAAGCCATGGAAAGAAAGCTGGAAAGGAGGAGAACAAAATTGGAAGAAGAAGAAGCATACAATTCCTTGAAATTGGCTACATTTCCTTGGCTTTCTTCCTTCTTTCTCTCCTTCCCTTGTGCACCTAAGAGAGAGCTTCTTTTTTGTATATTTTGGGCAAAGAGGGTTGAACTAAATGATGGGAGAAAAAGGGGTGAAGTCTGTGGAACATTCAAGAAACTAGCTTTTTTCAAAAATTCCAATTTCGTCCTTCCAAATGGCAATTTTGTTTTAGCTTCATTTTAACTCCTTTTTGAGAACTATCTTTTTCATTATAAAATTTAGGTTCCTAATTTAATAAAATACTTTTGGAATCACTCAAATCGAAACTAAAACCTTCCCGAATGAATCCATCAAAGTTCGGTTTCATTATCATTGGAAAATGTACACCGAAGGGGCTTTACCAGTCCTGGGACTTCCCATGGTTTTCAAGGCCTCTAAGAACCCTAAGCAACTTAAATTTTTCATTTAAAAAGCCCTCTTATGTGTTTTTCCAAAAGTTGCACTTATTTACGAAAATGTCATTACGTTTCGTCAAATTTTGTAACAATTTCGTTTCTCTATCCTAGCTCTATTTTTCTTTCCATCTGAGCCTGGAATTATCATTTTTAGGAGCCCAGGACTCTACCTAAATTTTCTAGAAATTTTCTAGCTCATTCCAATAGAATTTCTTTTATATGGCTCATTTTGTCATTTTACGAAAATTATGTTCGTTACAAAATATGTTTCGTTTGATATGTCTAAGCCAAGAGAATCAAGTGCCACCTAGTTGCATGTGCTTGATTGAAAAGGGGAAGAAGAATTAAAGAGAAAAGTTTGTGTTTTTGCTTCAAGGTAACTCTCTAACCTTTCTGACATACATTGATTGGATTTTTACTTGTCTTTAAGTGCTTATGTGTATGTTTGAACAATGAGAAATGCTTTTAGCCATTGCTTACATGTTATGGTACTATTATATTTCTTGAAATGCGTTTATGATTGCAAAGTGGTTTGAATGGGTTTGGTTATGCTAAAAGTTTCTTAGCATTGGTGAGGATGAACCTAAAGTCCCTAAGAACGAGTGAGACAAAGCCAAAAATATCAAGAAAAGTGAAGCTAAGTCAAAAGTCCCAAGGAAGTGGGGTGAGGCTAGACCAATGCCCTTGAGAACCTATGTTTAATATGTATAAGTTCACATGACAAGGAAAATGATTTATGTATGTTCATTAGTAGCTTAAATGCAATACATGCATTCTTTGACATGAAATTGCATCCATTATGTATGTTTGAAAGGGTTAAAAGCTATTGGGATTCTTTGAATCTCACTCTTCCCCCACATATATGTCTAACCATGTTTAGGTGAGCCAAGTGGACCAAGAAATAGATGCCAACAACCTTGAAGAATAAGACTTTAATAATAAAGCATAGAAATAAGCTTTTTAATATCATTTTGATGTCAAGAATTGTAACCATATGATGTACATATGATGCAGACCTTTGAACATATTCAAATGTATGTAAATATGATGTATAATCCATTTTAGAACCAAATGAATGAATATATAAGTTTTTGCCACCCATATGATATTATGTCCATGTGTATAAATGAAAGTGGCAAGGTGAGAATGAGCTCTATAATGATTTAAACCATTTAGCATGCTCATATATGTTGTAATTGTGCTTGTGGATGTATCCAAGTGGTTATGGAATGTTAAGAAAGTCATTTGGTGCCTTATGAACCCATTATGGACTTCAAAATTGACCATTTCTTAAGCTGAACCAAAGTCTGACCAAATGGATGAGTTTTTGCATAAATTTGGCTAGCAAATATGTCTCATCTAGATTTTTTCATAGAACTAAAGAATACTCAATTTGGACCTCTAGAGAATTTATTATGATTTTTCAAAGATAGCCAAATTATGCAAAATTGGTATGAGTACTATTCATATAGTCAATTTGCTTCTCTGTATCACTCGTAGGTTAAATGAAGTCCAATACTCATAAAATTTTATAGACATAAACTAGATATCATAAGCTTTCCATATCCACTGAGAGCATCTCATTTAGATGTTTGTAGAGGGATAAACTAAATTTTGAAGTTTTAGGTCTTGAAGTTGTTTAAGAATAGACCTAATGTACTATTCTATTACTTTTCATAGTTTAAATGCTACTATCTTAGTCTAGAACTATTTTTAGTCACTAGATAACATCAGGAGTTTTCTAGAAAACTATCATATGCATGATTTTGATTTGTCTGGAATTAGTTATGAATTTTCAATATTTATATCAGAAATTTGGACGGCAAACTCGAGAGTAATAATGGTTTTTCTTAAACTTTGGTTCCAAATCCGTGATTTATGAGATGAAATGTGATGTTTATGAAATGGTTGGATATACTATGGATGGAAAATGGTATGGATGAGCTCACATGGTCCTTAAAGCATAAAATGAATTAATTGAGCTTTCCATTATGCAACTAACCATGGATAAAAGTGCCACTTTCTTGCACATGTGTACCAATATGCCAAGTATGTGTTAAGATAGCCTACATGGAATTTGTTTAAGGGTTAGGAAGTTAAGGTATTACAATTTGACCCCTGAGTGACACCAAAAACTAAACTAATCACATGAATAGTAATAATGACAGTTTTTGCATAATTTGGCTAACTTTAAAAAATCATAACAAATTCTCTAGAGCTCTAAAAATAGTGCTCTCTGGCTTTGTGAAAGCTCTAAATGAGATCTATTTGCTTGCCAAATTTCATGCACAAACTCATCCATTTGGTCAAATTTTGGTTTAGGACTTCAAAATGGTCAAAAATGAAATCATAAAGGGTTTAAATGATACAAAATGGTCTTATATCCATACCATGACTATTTGAGCACATCTAAAAGCATAAACATAGCATATAGAAACATTCTAAATGGTCCACATCATCATGGAATTTAAAATCACCTTCCTAGTTGTTCATATACACATGTACATCAAAGCTCATGAATGCCAAAAAATCACATAATCATACATTTAGTTCCAAAATTGATTCATACACCATAATTATATGTTTTTACTTGTACTCAATGGTTTATATCTCATAAACTTCCTATACATATACAAAATTTGACATCAAGGTGCATAAATTTCCTATTCTATTGTCAAGGTTTCATCTTTAAGTTCCTTGGCTCCTATTTCTTACTCTATGGGGCTCACCTAGACATGGTTAGACATAATATAAGGAAGAGTGAGATTCAAAGAATCCTATAGCTTTTTTACCCTTTCAAGCATATATATATGGTACATTTTCATGCCAAGGAATGCAAGCATGCAATGAAAGCTTCTAGTAGATATACATAATCATTTTTTGTAACGAACATAATTTTCGTAAAATGATGAAATGAGCTGTATAAAAGCAAGTCCTCTGAAAATGAGCTAGATAATGTCCAACAAAAATTAGGTAGAGTCTTAGGCTCCCAAAATGATAATTATAAGCTCAGACAGAAAGAAAAATGGAGCTAGGATAAAGAAACAATTTGTGATGAAATTTGACAAAATATAATGGCATTTTCGTAAATAAGTTCAAATTTTAGAAAAACACATAGGAGAGCTTTTTAAATGGGAAATTTGAGTTGCCTAAGGTTCTCAGAGGCCCCAAAAATTATGGGAAGGTTTGTCCAAACTTTGACAGATTTGTTCGGGAAGCTTTTAGCTCCAATTTGAGTAATTCCAAAGGCATTTTATTAAATTGGGGGCCTAAAATTTATAATGGAAAAGATGGTTCTTGCAAAGGAGCTAAAATGAAGTCAAAACGAAATTACCATTACAGAAGGATGAAATTAAAAATTTTGAAAAAATGAGTTTCTTGAAGCTTCCACACACTTCTCCCTTTTTCTCCCACCTTTTAAGCACAATTTTTTCTGCCCAAAATATAGAAATGGAGTAGCTCTTCTAGGTGCATGAGGAGAGGGAGAGAAAGGGGAGAAAAATCAAGAGAAAGGTAAGAAAATCTAAAGAATTTCATGCTCTTTCTTCCTCCAACCTTGCTCCCCTCCTTCTTTGCTTTCTTTCTATGGTTTTCTTGAAGGGATTAGTTCTATTTTTGGTCCAGAATAAGGGGGGAATTTTTGAAAATTAATAAGGGAATTTAAGCAAGGGAAGAAGCATAAAAAAGGAGCTAGAAATCAAAGGTAATTTTCCATTCTTAATGCTTCTCCTTGTTGCTCTTTTCTTGGTGCTTGTTCGGCCTAATCAAAACCATATGGGAGGGGGAAGTTTTGTTCAAAAAAAAGGAAAGAACAAGGGTTTTAGACCATGAGGAAGAGGAATATGGCAAGAAATTGCAAGAAAAACCTATGGAAAATAAGTTATAAAAGTGTAGGCTTCTTTAGGGTTTTGGAAAATCTGATTTTGTGTGAATATTTCCTTGGCTATTTGAATGTTTTCTTGAGCTCCTAAGACTCTTAGAAACCCTCCCAAGTGGCTCTCCCATAAAGAAAAAAATCAGGAAGTCTAACAACACCATTTATAGTGCTTGTCTCGGCCTAGGCTAGTTCTATAGGCTAGGGAGTGTTTTAAATTGTTCTAGCCTTGGTTTGAGACTTCCTATGATGTTAGAAGATGGGAGAAATCCTTGAAAAAAATTTAGGCACCATAGATTGGAAGATGGAATAATGGTGTCCATAATGGTGCCTTATGAAGCAACTTGATTTTTCAATTATGCAAGTGAATGTGTGAAGGCTCCAAGGACCTTAAATGAGTCCAAGAAGTCTAAAAATAACAAGAGAATGGAGCTTAGTGTAATGTCTGGTTTTCATTAAACGATGAAAATAGGTCCATTTTCAAAGTAAGTCTCCCGAAATGGATTAGTTAAGGTCCCAAAAAATTTAAGTAGCATTCTAGACTCCTAAAAATAAAAATCCCAGGCTTAAACGAAAAGAAAAATAGAAGAAATGAAGAAATGAAATTGAATTAAAGGTTGACAAAACGTAATGAAATTTTTGTAATTTTGATCAAATTTTGGAATTTACACAGGAGGGATTTTCAAAGGCCCTTAAAACCATAGCAAGCCCCCGAACAATTAAAATCCCTCCAGTGAACATTTTTCAACGTCAATTGACCTAAACTTTGATGGATTCGTTCGGGAAGGTTTTAGCTTTGATTTGAGTGATTCCAAAGGCATTTTACTAAATTAGGAACTAAATTTCATAATGGAAAAGATGGTTCTCAAAAAGGAGCTAAAACGAACTAAAAACGAAAATGCCAAGATGAAGGGATAAAATTGGAAAATTCAAAAAGTCTTTCTTAAACCACCCTATATATGTAGGGTGCCCCACCTCCTCACTCATTTAGCTCATTTAGTTTCTGCCCTAAACTAGAGGAAAACCCTTAAGAGTAAGGTGCACAAGAAGGGGAGGAAAAGAAAGAGAAAATAAAGGCAAAAGGTATGGAATTTCTTGGTTTTTTCATGCTTTCTCTTTAGTAAACCTTTTCTTCTTCATTTTCCCTTTCTTTCCTATAGTTTTATTGAATTTTTTGGATCTATTTTGTGGGAAGAATAGAGGGAAAAATTCGGATTTGAAGAGAGGAGCCAAGAAAAGGAAGAAACAACCAAGAAAATAAGGAAAATAAGGTAAAATCTTCATCCCATGATAGCTACTCCTTTTCCTCTTCTCTCCCTAGTTCATCCAACATAAGAGGCTATAAGAGGGCTTGGATTTTAGGCAGAACCAAGGGTGAATCTTAAGAAATGGAATGTAGAGAATAAGAATATGCAAAGGGAATTAACAAACAACCATGGAAATTCAAGATAGCAAACCTAAGGATTCTAGTGTTCCTTGAAAATTTTGATTTGATACCAAGATTCCTAGGCCTAAATGAATGTTTAAATGAGCTCCTAAGATCCTTAAGAATCTCCTCATGTCATCTTCCATTAAGAAAACAAAGCAAACTCCCTTGGTATCTTATTGCTTTATAGCCATGACCTAACATAGTTGGATTACCTAAGGATAGTTTTAATTTGTTCCAAGCCTATTTTTGAGTCATATATAATGAGTGAAGATGAGGGGAAACCTTGGAAAAACTTTAGGAGGCCTAGAGAATGAATTGGTGTCATAGGTTCCATAATATGACTTAAGGAAGCAACATGTAGTTAGGCCTTTGTTTTAATTGTGTGATGACTCCAAGAGGCTTAAAAGGAGTCAAGAATCATAAATGAAATGAAAGAATGGAGCCTAGAACTCACTTGATAGATGTTGCTTCATTAGGTGCAAATTGGAGCCATAAAAGGGCTATTAGACCAAGCTAGAGTTTTAGAAAGATGTATGTCCTTAGAAATGATTCCATGAACCTAATTGGCTTCTATATATTATGTTTAAGGCAAGAGAAACCTATCCCACACCTTTGTGTGTATGAGGCCGAGGAAGGGAGAGCGTTTTCAAGAGGAAAAGTGTATGGTTGCAACAAAGGTAACTCACTCCTTCTCTCATGCATGAATGTATGCTTAACTTGTCTTTGGATGTGTGTATGTGTGTTTCAAGTTATGAAAAGTGTTCTAACATGTGCATATGTATTATGATACCATGATGTTGCATTATGTCTTCAAATGATGCCTAGTATATGTGCTTGGGTTTACTTGAGTGTGATGAAGCCAAGAACTCTTAGCCATGGTAAAGATAAGCCAAGAACCCTTAGAAATGGGTGAGACAAAGTAAAGAGTCTCCCAAGAGTAAGGTTGAGTGAAAACTTCTTAGAGAAAATGGTTGAGGCAAGTCCAAAATCTACAAGATAATGGGTGAGGCTAATCCACTTACTTGGCAAGCCTATGTATGCTTTGTGTGACTTGTTCAAGTGCTAAGAATGCTTCTTGAATGATCATGCACTTCATGATACTCATGTATACATTTTTAAGACTTGTTTTGCATCCTTTATGTATGATTAAAAGGGTGATGAGCTATTGGGATTCTTTAAATCTCATTCCCTCCTCTCCATTGTTCTAACATGCTAGGTGGACCAAGTGAGCAAGGTAATGGAAGCCATTAACTTGGAAGGTGAAAGTATGACAACAAAGTGTATAGATTTTGCTTCTTTATGGCCATATGAGTGGCAAATGTTGTAATCCATTATTGCATATGTCCTATGACCTTATGAATATATGTAATAATGCAAATGTGTCATGTACAAATGAGATTTAATGTTATGTGAAGGGAAATGTGCATTTTAGGTAGTGAATGACAAGGTAGAACATGTATGATCTTGTGTATGGCATGGGATGAAAGAGTGAATTTTCAAATTCTGGGTCTATACACCTTTGAGACAAGTTTAGAATGTCATTTTGGTGCATTCCCACGTGCTCAAGTGGTCATGGTTGCTTTAGAACTTAAAATGGACCATTTGAACCCCTTTGGGGACATAAAATGAGCCATTTTACAACCTAAAGTCAAGATCTGACCAAATGAATGAATTTGCCTATGAAATTTGGCATACATATAGATCCTATCTAGAGGTTTTTAAGAAGCCAAGACCAAATTATTTGGAGCTCTGTGGAATTAATTATGAATTTCCAAAGTTGGCATTTTTCTGTTGAACTGATGCAGACATTGTTCATATGGTTAGAAACTTAGGTTGTGTCATTCGAGGGCCAAATGATGTCCAATGCTCATGAAATGTTACAAAAATAAACTAGGCATGATAAAATTTCCATGGCCATGGAGATCATCCCAATTGGACTTCTGAGTAGGGACATATAAATTTTTGAAGTTGGAGGTCAATATCAAAGATGACAGTTGACCTCTGGTACTATTCCATCAATTTTTGGGGGCTAGTAGCCCCTATTGAGGTCTGGACATATTTTTAGCATAAAGTAGACATCTGTAGCTTTCTAGAATGTAAAAAATGCATGATTTTGATTTTTATAAAATTAGTTATGATTTTTCAAAGTTAGTGACAGTAATATGAAAATCCTGGCCAAGGCTGCATTCTTGAATTTCATGTACTCCATCCACTTGCATGAGTTCTAGGCTACTTTCTTGGATAGTTTTAAGTTTTGTTAGTATAATTAAATATGAAAATGAGTAAGATGAGTCCATATGGTCCATGGGACACTGAACAAAAAAATTATCCACTACGCAACATAAGAAAATTAAATATTTTAATGTCTTTTTCCTTGAGAACCATATATTTCATAGAATGGAACCTAGAAATGGTATAAGATAAGTCATGGTATTATGGTGTTACACTTAGAACTTGAAATGTGAGAGTTGTTTCAATGGGCCAATTATGAAACCATTATGTCACTTATGGAACCAAGTGTGTATTCAAGAGTGAGTTCAGTGTCTTGGCTTACTTCAAGTGTGTAATTCTGTGTTGTTTATAGTGTTTAGGCCAAGAGAACATCCACCCACCTAGGTACACTTGTGAGGCCGAAAAGAGGGAAGGACAAAACAAAGGAAGCTTGTATAAATTTAAGGTAGCTTTCCACCTCATTCTCCTTGCATTCTTATGTACATATGTATGTCTTTGTGTGTTTGTGTATACTCTTGTGACTTGAGAACATGCCACTTGATGCCTTGACATTACATTGGTACCAATGTATTTCCTTGAATAGCTTTCGTTGTGGAAATAGCTCATAAGGGTGAGGTGATACCAAAAGTCCCTTAATGAAGGTGAGGAGATGCCAAAAGTCTCATGGTATGAGTGAGACAAGGCTAAAAGTCTCTTGGAAGGGTAAGGCTAAGTCAAAAGTCCTTATGCCAAGAGTGAGGGAAATCTAAAAGTCCTAGAAATAGGGTTAGGTCCAACTAAAAGTCCCTAGAGCATGGTCTTGGCTTGATGTGAATAAGTAGCGTAGAAATTGTGACTTTGCATACTTTATGGTTGCCAAACCTTTTATACGTATGCTTTGATGTGTTTATACCTTGAATGTATATGTGAGCTATTGAGATTCAAGGAATCTCACTCCCCTTCCCCCTTTCCTCTTAACATGACAAGTGGTGCTCAAGAAATAAAGAATGCAAGCGAAGGGAGTTGAAAAGCCAAGTCTTGATAGTTATATAGCTTGTTATGTAATTGAATGCCAAAGTTATTTTGTACACATTATTCTTGTGATGTAAGATCATGAACAATCGTAATATGATGTATGACTCTTATATAGACCATATGTGGCATGAAATCAATGGAAATAAGAATTTTGGCTTCTTGATAGCTTGATGTATTAGTGCATTAATGGAAGTGGAATGGCCAAATTAAGATGCATGAGGTTTGGGACCACTTAGGCAATTCACATAAGTCATATTAATGCTTTTAAGCTTGCCCAAGAGGAGCCAAACCATTGGAGAAGCCATTTGGACAAACTTAACACCTTATGGAAGCCAAAGTTGACAATTTTATGAGGCTGTCACTTTCTATCCAAATGAGCTCTTCTTAGTCTGAAATTTAGCATGAATCTAAAGTTTTTTGAGAGATTTTTGGGAAGTTAAAGTGGTCATTTCTAGAGTTTTACAGAATATTTGATGAATTTTTGAAGTTAGGAAAATTTTCTGGTTTGGCCATTGGTACAATTCATATAGTTTAAAATTTGTTCTCTGTCATTCATGGGGCAAACGATGTCCAATTGACACAAAATTTCACAAGCAGAAATTAGACCTTCCCAAAGACTTATACCAATTAAAAGTAGCTCATTTAGATGTCTAGAAAGGGAGATATTACTTTTTGCAGTTGTTATCCAATGCTAGGCACCCAGTCAAACCCATGTTACTGTTTGATTGATTTTCGGGGTCTGAATACTCTTGGATTGGTCTAAAACTATTTTTCTCCTCTAGTCAATATTTGTAGCTTTCCCAGTTGGAACATATTGCATGGATTGGATGTTTGTGGAATTAGTTGTAAATTTCCAAAATTTATATCAATAATCTAATCAGTATCAGAGGGCAGCTAGACCTTCCTTCCTTTTTTGTTGTCAAATGTGGTCCAAAGGTTATGTTCATGTCCTAAATTTATTTTTATGTAAATTTAAAACTTAGGGCTTTCCAATGGTAGATTTCAATTTTTCTACATTTAGTTATGATTTTTTAAAGTTACCTTTGAAATCTGCTACATACTGTCCAAGAAGAAATAATGGAATTTTGGGGTTTTGATCTTGAAACTGTGGAATTGTATGATGTTTTGAGTTGTTTATGATTTTTTCCAATGATAAATGACTAGGAAACATTGTTGGATGATCCATAGGGCCTACATAATGAGAATTGAAAAATTTTACCCCGATGCAATGCTATAAAAGTGTATTATTTTCATACTTTTCCTTACTTTTGTCTTGTGGATGTACACCAATTGCCCGAAATGGAAGATTATGATAATAGAAATATAAGATATTACATTTATCGCTATCAAAGAAGAAGTTCAAGCAGTTTTGCTCAGTAATTAGCTCTAGAATGGTATGTTTGGGTTATTTTCGGGTGGAATACTTGCATATATGTGCTTGAATTCAATTGTGGGCTAAGGTTGTAATTATTTTTCAGTGAAAATGGTTGAAATTAGAAGAGACAGAGGCAAGGGCAGACCAGTTATAGGCTCAGAGGTTGAATTCGAGACCCTTTGCAAGCTGTCATGGAACAGATTAATCGATTTAAGAATGTGATGGCCCAATAACAGTACATGATCTGGTACTAGCATGAGATGATCGTGTAGCTGTAGGAATCCCTGGCTAGATAGGAGGAAGCCAAGAGAGAGGCCCTTCCACTTCAATCTTAGCCTTTCACTTCTGGTACTCCACAGCCTTCCACCTCAGGTGCTCCACCCCTACCTCCCCAAGAGCCAGCTTAGTCTTCGCCATCCTTGCAAAAATAATTAAATCAATTCAAAAAGAACAACCCATTAGTGTTTGATGGGGAATTAGATGCAAACAAAGTGGAGGCCTGGGTGATGGAGATTAAGAAGATTTTCACAGTGATGGATTGCACCTCTGAATAGAAAGCGCAGTTGGCCACCTTTATGCTACAGAAAGAAGCTGACAAGTGGTGGCGCAGTACGAAGTCTCTAATAGAGACTAGAAATTTGCAACTTACCTGGGAGAACTTCCTGGTACAATTTTATGAGAAGTATTTCCCCAGTTCTGTAAGAAAATAGGAGGTGCAATTTATGGGATTGAAGAAGACTGATGATATGATGGTATACCAGTACATGGCTAAATTTATAGAGTTGTCTCGATATTCTTCCTACCTCTAGATATATGATGATGAGCCTTGGAGGTGTGAGCAATTTGAGATTGGGTTGAAGTCCCTGATTAGAGACAGGGTAACAACACATAAGGTCCCGAACTTTAATGCCCTCGTGGAGATCAGTAGGGTAATTGAGAATAATCTGAGAGAGATCATGCTTGTTGCTACCGTATCTAGTCAAAGAGGGGCTTTAAAATCAAAGAGACCAAGACTAGAAGAAGGTGCTAGCTCCGCACCTATTAGCAAAAAGAAGAGCAAGGTGCAGTGGAGCAGGGGGCCACCGAAAGGAAAGAAGGTGCAGCCCCTGAGGACTCAGTCATCCACACAGTAGTCTACAGTGACTTGCTTTAAGTGTGGGAAGTCAGGGCACATAGCCAAAAATTGCCCCCAGACATATGTAGTGCCTCCTCGACCACAGACGCAAGGTAGGGTGTTTGCCTTTTCTCAGCAAGAGGCTAGTACATCTCCCAGTTTAATTTGAGGTACGCTAATAGTGAATGATTTTCCTATGATTATTATATTTGATTCGAGTGCCAGTCACTCCTTTATATTCTATGACTTTGTGAGATGGTTGGGTTTGGCCATTAGTACTCTACTATTTAATTTGTCTATCACGACACCTACTAAAGGCCACGTTATTACTTTCCATGCTTACTTAAATGTCACTGTACAGTTTGACCATTGTTACACTACCATTGATTTGATCTGTATGTCATTTCGTGATATTAATTTGATTGTGGGTATGAATTGGATGACTGCTAATAATGTCATTCTTGATTGTGAGCATCACATTATCTCTATACCTTCATGTGGGACCATACCTAAGATAGGGGCCGAGTTATCCTTTATGACTACTGCCCAGGCTAAGAGACACTTAGAGCATGTGTGTTAGGGGTTTCAAGTCTTTTTCTCTATTCAAGTTAAGGTAGAAGAAGGACTAGAGGAGATCCTGATAGTTAGGGAATTCTTAGAGGTTTTCCTTAAGGATTTTGATTTTAATAGTCCACCCCCTAAGAGAGAAATAAAATTTCCTATAAATATAGTACTTGGGGCGGACCGGTGTCCAAGGCTCCTTACAGGATGGCTTCCATCAAGCTTGCGGAGTTAAGAAGCAAATAAAGGAACTGTTAGAAAAAGGGTTTATCTACCCTAGTATGTCACACTGAGGAGCTCTAGTGTTATTTGTGAAAAAGAAAGATGGTAACTTGAGATTATGTATAGATTATCTAGAATTGAATGAAGTTACCATCAAGAATAAAATCTTCTCCCTAGAATAGATGATTTGTTAGATTAGTTGTCTAGGGCATCCATATTCTCTAAGATAGATCTTAGATATAGATATCACCAGCTGAGAGTGAGAACTGAAAATGTCCCAAAAATGACCTTCAAAACTAGATATGGGCATTATGAGTTCCTTGTAATGCCATTTGGGCTGATGAATGTGCCCACGATGTTCATGGATTATATGAACAAGGTATTTAGACTATATCTAGATAAATTTGTTGTGGTCTTTATTGATGATATCTTAGTGTACTCTAGATCTTTTGGAGATCATGAGAGATAGCTGAGATTATTCCTAGAGACTCTGAGAAGTAAGAGATTATATGCCAAACTGAGTAAATGTGAGTTTTGGCTAACCAAGGTGAAATTCTTAGGTCATATGATCTTATAAGACGAGGTCGCAGTAGATCCCCATAAAGTTGAGGCTGTGTTACAATGGGATAGGCCTAGGACAATCACCAAGGTTAGGAGTTTCCTTGGTTTGGCAGGATATTACAGACAATTTATTCAAGGCTTCTCTCATATAGCCTTGCCACTCACGAGGATGACTCAAAAGGATACACTTTTCGTGTGGGATGATAGATGTGAGAGGAGTTTCTAGGAGTTGAAACTTCAATTGACCACTGCCCCTGTGCTAGTTATTCTTGACCCTAGTGTACCATTTGTGGTATATAGTGATGCTTCAAGGAGAGGGTTAGGATGTGTGCTCATGCAACAGGATAGGGTAGTGGCATATGCCTCTAGGTAGCTAAGGCCTCATGAGGAGAGCTATCCCACACATGACCTAGAGTTAGCTGCAGTAGTTTTTGCTCTTAAGATTTGGGACACTATTTGTATGGTGCGAGTATAGAAATTTATAGTGACCACAAAAGTATGAAATACCTATTTGACCAAAAGGAACTCAATATGAGATAGAGGAAATGGATGGAGTTCCTAAATGATTATGTATTGAAATATCATACAGGTAAGGCCAACATGGTGGCCAATGCCTTTAGTAGGAAATCCTTCCACATTGCCCATATGATGATTAGGGAGTAGCAGCTCCTAGAAAAGTTTAGAAATTTGAACCTCTCTTGCTAGATGATATTAGGTAGATTATATTTGAGTGAAACCCAGATTGAGAATGAGTTAAGAACCCAGATCTTAGATGCCCAAAGAGAGGATGAATTTCTGAGATAGATTAGGAGTGAGATTTCCTAGGATAGGACCTCATATTTCAAAATATCTGAGGATGGTGTGATAGTATATCGGGATAAAATCTGTATGCCTAGTAATAATGAATTGAGAGAGAGAATTATAGAAGAGGGGCACATAATAGTAAATATACTATCCACCCAGGAGCCACCAAGATATATCAAGATCTTAAAAGAATTTTCTAGTGGCCAAGAATGAAAAATGACGTCATGTAATATCCAGTTCTCCGAAAACTAGAGAAAAAGTGAGAAACATAATGTACAGTTTCTCCGTTAATAAATGAAACTTATTGGATACAAAAGGAAGTCCCTCGAAATGAGATAGTTATGGTCCTGAAAAATTTGGGAAGCATTCTAGCCTCCTAAAAATGAGGATCCCAGGCTCAAACGAAAAGAAAAATAGAGTTATAATGAAGAAATAATTTCTTACGAAAAGCTTATGAAACATAATGGCATTTTTATAATTTCAAGCAATTTTTGGAATTCACATAGGAGGGCTTTTTAAACCAAATTTTTAAGTTCTTCGAGGTTCTCAGAGGCCCTGAAAACTATAGGTAGCCCCAAGCCAGTTAAATCCCCTCCGGTGGACGTTTTCCAACGTCAGTGTGCCCGAACTTTGATGGATCCGTTCGGGAATGTTTTAGCTCCGATTTGAGTGATTCTAAAGGCATTTTACTAAATTGGGAACCTAAATTTCATAATGGAAAAGATGGTTCTAAAAAAGGAGCTAAAACGACGGAGAAATAAAAATGCCAAGAACGAAGGGCAAAATTAGAATTTTTGAAAAGTGTAACTTCCTCCCACTTATATATATGATGCACGCTTCTTCTCCCTTCATGTTGCACGACCAAGTTTTGCCCAAAACCAAAGGAAAACCCTAGGGAGAGTGGTGCACAATAGGAAGGCAAAGAGGAGGAGAAATCAAAGGCTTAAGTTATGGAAATTAGTAGTTTTTCATACTCTTTCTCTTCCAAACCTCTTCTTCTCCATTCTCCTTTGTTTCCTATGATTAAAATGAAGTTTATGAATCTATTTTAAGGGAAAAATTGAGGGAAAATTTCGGATTTGAAGAGAAGAGCTCAAAGAACACAAGATTCAAGTGAGAAAAAACAAGAAACAAGGTAATTTCTCTTCCTATAGTTGTCATCTTTGGTTCCCTTCTCCACCATTTTGCCCCACTTGAGAAAAACCTAGGTGGAGATTATTTCTAGCCAGAACCAAGCATGAATCTAAGGAAAATGGGTGTGGAGATTAAGAATATGCAAAAGGAATTATAAAAAAATCATTAGATTTCAAGATGCAAATTCTAGGGTTTTGTATTCACTTTCTAAAATCTGATTTCATATGATAATTCCTAGGCCTAATTAAGGTTTAAATGAGTTCTTGAGACCCCTAAAATGCTCCCCACAAGCTTCCTTCTTCAAGAAAACAAAGCACACTCCAAAGAACCCTAAGCCGTGCATAGTCTCAGCCAAACCATGTTCTTAGAGCTAGGGAGAGTTTTAAATTTTTCTAAGGCTATTCTTGAGTCATATTTGATGAATGAAAATGGGGGGAGACCTTGGAAAAAATTTAGAACTCATAGAAAGTGATTTGGTGTCTTAGGTTCCATATTATGACCTAAAGAAGCAACATAATGATAGGCCTTTTGTTTTAATTGTGTGATGACTCCAAGAGGCTTAAAAGGAGTCAAGAATCATATTTAAAAGGAAAGAATGGAGCCTAGAATTTATTTGAGGGGTGTTGCTTCATTAGGTGCATTTATGGACCATAATTGGGTTTATAGAAGAACCTAGTGTCTAAGCAAGTTGTGTGGCCTTAGAATTTGTTTCATGAACCTAATTGGCTTCCATAAATTGTATCTAGGCCAAGAGAAACCATCTCTACAAGTTTGTGGGTGTGTGGCCAAAGCAAGGGAGGGAGTTTCAAGAGAAAAAGTGTGTGATTGTATGCAAGGTAGCTCTCTCTACCTTCTCTCATGCATGGATGTGTGTTTAGCTTACTTTAGAATATGTGTGTGTATTTTCAAGCTATAAAAAGTGTGCTAGCCTGCCTTTATATGCTATGATTCTTGATGCCATGTTATGTTTCTAAATGAGTACATGATGTTTATTTGAGTTTGCTTGAGTGTGGAGAGGCCAAGAACTATTTCCTTTGGTGAGGATGAGCCAAGAACCCTTGAGCTTAGTTGAGGCATAGCAAAGAGTCTCCCAAAAGCAAAGTGGGCTTCCAAAAAGTATGGTTGAGTCCAAAGCTTTTAAAGAATGGGTGAGACAAATCCAAAATCTATGAGGAGAAGTGTGAGACCAATGCAAACACTTGGTGAGCTCTTGAATGTCTTATATGATTTGTTCATATGCCAAGTTTGCTTTTTAAATGTCCATGACTTCCATTTTCTCCATGCATGTATTTGTAAAGTTTGCTTTGCACATATTATGTATAATTGAATGGGAGATGAGATGAGTTATTGGGATTCTTTGAATCTCATCCCCTCCTCTCCAATGATCTAACATGCTAGGTGGAGTAAGTAACTATGGTAAAGGGAGCCAACATCAATGAAGAAGGAAGAATGACAAGTTTATGTCTAGCTTTAGCCATTTTTAAACCATAATTGTGTTTCTTGATGTATATGTTGTTGTAAATGTACCATGACCCTTGAGACATGTATAAATATGATATTATATGATGTTTAAATGTATGAATATGATGTATGACCTATAGCCTACATTTTGAGCATGAGATGCCAAATTATGCAATGTGAAAGTATGATGGAAATGTGCATAGATGTGGGTTGAATGGCCAAAATGAGATACATGAGATTTGGGACCATTTGGGTAGCTCACACAAGTCTTAAATGTACTTTTAGACTTGCCCAAAAGGTGCCAAGACCAAGGAAAATCCATTTGGTAACTTTGGTACCCTATATGGAGCCAAAATTGACCATAATGGAACCCTATATCACTTTTTAGCCAAATGAGTTAGTCTTGGCCTAAAATTTGGCATGAAATTAGCTCTCATTGAGAGGCTTTTGGGAAGCTAAAGATCATAATTTTTGAAGGTCTACAGAATATTTGATGATTTTTCAAAGTTGGAAATTTTCATGGTTTCTGGTTTGCTGCACTATTCATTTGGTCCGAAATTACTTTCTATCACTCGAGCCCCAATGATGTCCAATTGCCATAAAATTTTATATAGAGAACCTAAACAATCACAGTGACTCATGACAATTGAAAGCACCTCATTTGGAGGTCTAGAGGGAGATATGAATTTTTAATGTTTCTGTCCAGTATCAGTAAATTTGCCTGACCAAAAATACTGTTCTATTGAATTCCGAAGTTTGGGCTTGATGAACTGATCTAGAAATATTTTTCCTCTCTAGTTAACATCTACAGCTTTCCATATTAGTATCATTTGTACGGATTGGATTTTTTTGGAATTAATTGAACATTCTCAAAGTTTTCTGCAGAATTCTATGACAGTTCCAGAATTCAATCAGACCTTTGGACCATTTTGGATGTCAAACGTCCTCTGTGATGAATGTTATAATCTAAGCTATTTTTAATATGAAGTAGACATCCTAAGATTTCTAGAATGATCAAGATTGCATGATTTCAATTTTTCTAGAGTTTGTTATGATTTTCCAAAATTTGCCCAAAAAAGAGGCCAATTCTAGCCGAGAATGAATTTCCATTTTCCATGCCCCATTTTCGGTTTCCATGAGTTGTGGGCATGATTTTGTGATTCAAATGAGTTGTTGGATATATAGTATGAGCTCATATGGTCCACATAACACCGATTGCAAATTTTCAAATATAGCGCAATGCGAAGAAATCCACTATTTTCATCCCCTTTTTCATATGCCCTTGTGGAATTGATGATCTAAAACTTATGAATGGCATGAAATAAGCTAGAAATTATGGTGTTACATGTCACATATGATGTGGTGAGATGTTTAGTGTGCTAGAAGGTTAAAATAAAGCACCAGAGACTAGTTGGGTTGTTGCAACCCCTAGATATCCTTGAGTAGAAATGGTATAGTATAGCTATGGATTTTGTTATGGGGTTACCTAAGACATCCTCTGGACACAATGCTATCTAGGTAGTTGTGGATAAACTAACGAAGTTTGCACACTTTTTAGCGATTAGGGCTACTTGTTCATTAAATAGACTAGCCTAGTTGTATATACGTGAGATAGTGCGACTTCATGGAGTACCAGCAGCATAATATCTGATAGAGACCTCAGGTTCACGTCAAACTTTTGGAGATCATTATAGCATGCCTTAGGGACCAGGTTACGGTTTAGTACTACTTATTATAACACCATAATTTCTAGCTCATCTCATGCCTTTAAATAACTCATTTCCAAGAATCACGAAAATTCTCAAAGAAAAAGGTATTAAAAATATTGATTATTTTAGCGTTGCTTCGCGTATAAAATTTTCATTTAGTGTCACGTGGACCATGTGAGTTCATACATCACATTCTCATATTTAATTACATGAATACAACTCATTTGTATCATCAAAAGTGGCCTACATCTCATAGAACTCAAAAGGAAGTTTAAAATACATATATATAATTTCGGCTAGATTTGTCCTCATTTTTATCACAACTTTGGAAAATCATAACTAATTCTAGAGAAATTGAACTCATACTGTAACACCATAAATTCTAGCTCATCTCATGCCTTTCAATGACTTACTATCATGGAGGATGTAAGTTTCTCATAAAAGAGCAAGGGAAGATAGTGAATATTTTTGCATTGCGTCGTATCTAACAATTCATTTTGGTGTCATGGGGACCGTGTGAGCTCATACTATGCCTCCTCTTATTTAATTTCATTTTTACAACTCATTTGTATCATAAAAACTTGCTCACAACTCATGGAAACCGAAAGGAGACATGGGACATGTGTATTCATTCTCGGCCAGACTTGGCCCCATTTCTGGGCAAAGTTTGGAAAATCATAACTAAATCTAGAAAAATAAAAAACATGTAATCTTGGTCATTCTAGAAATATGAAGATGTCTACTTCATGGTAAAAATATGTACAAGTGATAACATCCCACACACAGGACATTTGACATGTGAATTGGTCTAGAGGTTGGACTGGGTCCTGATGCTGTCATAGTTTACTAATATGAATTTCAAAAATGTCCAACTAATTCCAAAAAAATCCAATACATGAAAATGATACCAATATGAAAATATTTTGATGTTAACTAGAGAGGAAAAATACCTCTAGATCAGTTCATCATGTCCAACTCTCAGAAATCGATAGAACAGTACTTCTAGTCAGGCAAGATGACTAATACTAGGTAGAAACTTCGAAAATTCATATCTTCCTCTCTAGACCTCCAAATGAGGTGTTTGAAGTTGCTACAAGTCTCTGTGAATATATAGTTTCTTCCTATAAAATTTCGTAACCATTGGACCATGTTTGCCCCTAGGATGACACAATTACACAACTGACCAAATGAACAGTACTGGTGCAATATGAAATTTTGATGCCAACTTTAAAAAATCATAGAAAATTCCATAGACCTCCAAATGACCAGATCTTTGGCTTCCCAAAAAGCTATAGGCAAGATCTAATCACATGCCAAATTTCTAGTCAAGAAGAGGTCATGTGGTCAGACTTTGACATAATGGGGCAAAGTGTCAATTTTTTTGTTAAAAGAGGGCTCCAAGGGTTCACATTTGCTTCTCCTACTCCTAAGGCTCTATGAGCACGTGGGAAAGCATCAACATAGGCTATCAAATATGGCTCAAATATCTAACAACTCAGATTTGCAATGCTCACTCTCCCACACCAAAACATACACCATGTACATAATGCTAAGATCTTGCTATTCATACTAAAAACTTACTACATTATGCACTATAATTCTAATTCTCATACATATACAATAAGTACATCCATTTACAAGTATTCATAAGTGCACACCCCATGTACATCATTAGATTACATCTCTTAACAACAAAGTGGTGACAAAATGGCTATTTCACAAATCCTTTACCAATTTTCCTATCTTCAAGCTTGGTGGCTCCTATGTCTTTATTCACTTGGTCCACCTAGCATATTAGGATATTGGAGAGGAGGGGATGAGATTCAAAGAATTCCAATAGCTCATCTCCTATTCAATCATACATAATATGTACAAAGTAAGCTTTTCAAATGCATGTATGGAAAAATGGAAGTCATGGACATTTTCAAAGCAACCTTGGCATGTGAATCAATCATACAAGACATTCAAGGATTCACCGAATATTTGGATTGGCCTCACACTTCTCCTAATGGATTTTGGGACTTTCCTCACCCATTGTTGAGCACTTTGGACTCAACCATACTCTTGGGAGCCCACATTGCTTTTAGGAGACCTTTTGCTTTGTCTTAACCAAGCTCGAGGGTTTTTTGCTCATCCTCATCCAAGGGAAGAGTTCTTGGCCTTTCCACACTCAAGCAAACTCATACAAACATCATGGATTCATTTAACACATAACATAGCATCAAGGATCATGACATGTAAAGCCATGCTAGCATACTTTTCATAGCTTGAAAATACACATACACACATTCTAAAACAAGATAAACACATATCCATGCATGAGAGAAGGGGAAGAGAGCTACCTTATAGGCTAACACAAGCCTTCCCTTTTAATTTATCTTCTCCCTTCTTGATTTCATAATCACAACTAAATGGAAGTGCTTCTCTTGAGCCTAGACACACAAGAGCATGGAATTACTCTCTTATAACTCAACACTTATTCACAAAGTTAGGGGTTTCTTTATAGCAAACCCTACCAAGCATATAAGAAACTAGGGGTTCTTTCTCCCTCTAGAAGTTCACCAACTCTTCCTCTCTCTCATGTTCTCAAGTTGGTAGAACCAACATACCTAGGGAAAACAAAGAAGTAACCTTCTTCAAGAGTGGTTTTCCACTTTCCCTCTTCTGAACCAAGCCCAAAACATAGCTAATTCAACATCCAAAACTATAGTAAGAGAGGGCAAAGAGAGAAGAACAAAACTCTAAGAAGAAAAGCTATGGAGATATCAAGTTATGCTTACCTTTTTCTTGTTCTCTTTCCTTCTCTAGGTCTCTCTCTCTCTCCTCAGCCCTTTTCTCTACCTTGGATGAAGCCTAAGTCGGTTAAGAGGAAAAGGAATGAATTGGGATACTTTAAGAAGTTAAATTCTCTTTTTTCATACTTTTTCGGACTGACCCTCGCTATAGCGAAGAACAACCCTCGCTACGGCGAGCATGTATCAGTCCCAGACCCTTGTTTTTGCTACGACGCGCTATAGCGAGGAACTCCCTAGTTTTTGTGTGGGATGCATGCATTTGCTATAGCTAGAAGCATTCTCGCTATAGCTAAAAGGCACTCTCGCTATAACTAGACCATTTCTCGCTATAGAATTCTGCAACAAACTTTAAAAATATCTAATTAATTCTAAAAAAAATCTAATCCACACAAATGATACCAATATGGAAAGATGTGGATGTTAAATAAAGGAAAAAAATAACTCTAGATCAGTTTAGGCAAGCCCAGGCCACAAAACTCAATCAAATAGTAATTGAGGTCGGTTGGAGTTCCTAATACTAGACAGATTTTTTGAAAATTCGTATATCTCTCTCTAGACATCTAAATGAGGTGTTTCTAGTTGTCACAAGTCACTGGTAATATCTAGTTTCTCTGTATAAAATTTCATGGCAATTGGACATCATTTAGGCCTTGTGTGACAGATTTTATTTTTGGATCAGTATGAACAGTGACATGACCAAAATCAAAAAATTTCTCAACTTTGAAAATTCATAAAATATTTTCTAGACCTCCAAAAATTCTGTTCTTTAGCTTCCCAAAAAGCTCTCAACAAGCTCTAATTGCATGCCAAATATCATATCAAGAAGTGTTCATTTGGATAAAAGTAATATAGGATTCTATTATAGTCAATTTTGGCTCCATATAATGGCTTTCCTTGGGGTTTGGCACCTCTTGGACAAGTCTAAAAGCATAATTATAACTTGTGTGAGCTGCCTAAGTGATCTTAAACCTTATGCATTTCATTTTGGCTATTCCACTTCCATTCATATATGAAATTCCATAATGCAAAATTGCCATTATATGCCCAAAATGAGTATTTCCATACATATAACCCTAGTTCTTATTTATACACAATACATTAACATAATTGTACATCCTCATAATATCATAGGTCATATATGGCTAGGGATTTCATCAATTGCTATCCATAAAGCCTTAAAGTAACAATTTCAAGACACTTTGATGTCATGCTCTCATCTTCAAGATGGTTGGCTTCCATTATCTTGCTCTCTTGGTCCACCTAACATGTTAGAACATTAGAGAGGAGGGAATGAGATTCAAAGAATCCCAGTAGCTCATCTCCTATTCAATCATACATAAAGCATGCAAATAAGTCTCACAAATGCATGCATGGCATATGGACATGTGCAATTATTCAAGAAGCATTCTTAGTATTTGAAAAAGTCATACATAGTATATATAGGCTTGTCGAGCAAGTGGATTGGCCTCACCTATTTACTTATGGATTTTGGACTTGCCTCACCCATTCTTTAAGAGGTTCTTGGACTCAATATGCTCTTGGGAGTCAACCTCACTTTTAGGAGACTCTTTACTTTGCCTTAACCAATCCTAAATGTTTGTGGCTCATCCTCACCATGGCTAAAGGTTCTTGGCCCCACCACACTCAAGCAAACCAAGGCAAACATCATTTGAAAAACATAATGCATCATCATGGTACCATGAAGTAAGAGCTCATGCTAGAACATTTTTCATAGCTTGAAATACACATACACACATTCAAGGACAAGTAAAGCAAGCAATTATGCATGAGAGAAGGTGGAAAGAGCTACCTTGCTAACATTTGCACAGTTTTTCTTTAAGCCTTGAATTCTCTCCCTTGACCTCACACACCCAAGAAGGTGAAGATCATTCCTTTTTGACTTTGACACAATTTATGGAAGCCAATTAGGTTCATGGAATAAATTTTAAGGCCACACAACTTGCTTAGACTCTAGCTTGGTCTATAAACCCCTTTACGTTTCCAAAAATACACCTAATGAAGCAACACCCATCAAATAAATTCTAGGATCCATTCTTTTCTTTCAATATGATTCTTAACTCTTTTTAAACCTCTTGGAGTTATCACACAATTAAAATAAAGAGTCTAACTATATGTTACTTTTTTAAGTCATATTATGGAACATAAAGTACCAACTCACTTTCTATGGTTTCTAAATTTTTCTAAGACTTCCCCTCATCTTCACTCATCATATATGACTCAAAAATGGGCTTAGAACAAATTAAAACTATCCCTAGGTACACAAACTCCTTTAGGCCGAGACTATGAAGCTTTATGATCTCCTTAAACTTTGCTTTGTTTTCTTGATGGAGAAAGTACATGGGAAGACTTCTAGGGATCTTAGGAGCTCATTTAAACTCTCATTTAGATATAGGAATTAAGGTATCAAATCAGATTTTGTAAGGAACATATGAAACCCTAGACTTTGTATCTTGAATTTCCATAGCTATTTGTTAATTCTCTTTGCATATTCTTAATCTCCGCACCCTTTTTTCCTAAGAATCACCCTTGGTTCTGCCTAAAAATCAAATCCTCTTAGGTCTTCTCAAGTAGGGCAAAATGGTGGAGAAGGGAAGTAAGGGGTTGCAACCATGGAAGAAGAAATTACCTTGTTTTCTTGCTTTTTCTCACTTGAATCTTGTGTTCTTTGAGCTCCTCTCTTCAAATCCAAATTTTTCCCTCAATTTCTTCCTTAAAATAGATTCATAAATTTCATTATAATCATAGGAGACAAAGGAGAATGGAGAAGAAAAGGTTTGGAAGGAGGAAAGCATGAAAAACTACTAAAATTTCATACCTTTTTGCTTGAATTTCTCCTCCTTTTTTTCTTCCTCTTGTGTGCCTCATCCTAGGGCTTCTTTCTCCAGTTTAGGGCAAAAACATATGAGGGTACATGAGGGGAAGAGTGGGGCGCCACTTATATATAAGGGAGGAAGAAGAACTTTTCAAAAATTCCCATTTTGCCCTTCATTCTTGGCTTTTTTTACATAATCAAGCCCATCCTCTCACTCTCACGTCTCTCACTCACGTGGAAACACACTCACACATATGGTGTTCCAATAGCCATGAGTTGCTCAACATATACATATATACTTCTACGTAGCTTTCACACATCCAAATCACATCCACGGCTCATAAAGCTTCCATACACAACTCTACATAGAGCAAGGCAACCCACAGCCTCCATTAACACACTCTGCCAGCACGTATTCAGGGCCTATCCACGCTTCACCTAAACACATAAGTAGGCTTAGGCTGATGAGGAGAATAAGAAGGAACTCGTGTAAAGGGAGCTGAGGAAATAAACAATGTAGCCTTGGGCATGGGAGGAATGAAGGAACAATCACGCGGAGATCATGGCTAGCAGTTATAGGAAGATTTTCAATCTGAACTTGCACATGGTCTGAGGGAGAAGCAGAACAAAGCTTAAGAGCACACGGAGAAAGAGCTAATATGGTTTAAATAGAAGAGAAGTCAGGTGAGGAAGCTACAGTTTGTGGGGAGAGATGCATGAGGGTAAGGGATGAATCCTAGGCTAGTCATAAGTCCATCATTCATTCATTAGTTCATGCATTTAGGTAGGAGTAGTTAGGAATTTTGATTTGATTTAAATTTTAGTTAGTTTAATTAGAACCAAAACCCCCTTTTAATTAGGTATTTTCTAGAGTTATTTTACATGTGGAAAACCCAATTAAACATTGAATTCCATTTCTTAAAGAGAAGACCTAAGTTGTGCCACTAACTATAAAATTTAATCCAACCTAGTTTTATTTTAGAAGTTGCACGACATGACCTTTCATAAGACAAGGCCAAAAGTCTCTTTGAAGGGTGATGCCAAGTCAAAAGTCCCTAGGGCAAGAGTGAGGGAAATCCAAAAGTCTTAGAAATGGGGCCAGGTCTAACCAAAAGTCCCTAGAGCATGGTCTTGGCTTGAATATGAATAAGTGGCATGGAAATTGTGACTTTACATACTTTATGATTGCCAAACCTTTCATACATACGCTTTGATGTGTATATGCCTTTAATGTATGTGTGAATGGGTGTGTGAGCTATTGAGATTCAAGGAATCTCACTCCACTTCCCCATTTCCTCTTGACATGGCTAGGTGGTGCTCAAGAAACAAAGAATGCAAGCCAAGGGAGTTGAGAAGCCAAGTCTTGATAGTTATGTAGCTTGTTAGGTAATAGAATGCCAAAGCTATTTTGTACACATCATTCTTATGATGTAAGATCATGAACAATTGTAATATGATATATGACTCTTGTATAGACCATATGTGGCATGAAATCAATGAAAATAGGAATTTTGGCTTCTTGATGGCTTAATGTATTAGTGCATTAATGGAAGTGGAAAGGCCAAATTAAGATGTATGAGCTTTAAGACCACTTGAGAAGTTTACACAAGTCATATTCATGCTCTTAAGCTTGCCCAAGAGGAGCTAAACCATTGGAGAAGCCATTTGGACAAACTTGATACCTTGTGGAAGCCAAAGTTGACCATTTTGTGAGATTATGTCACTTTCTATTCAAATGAGCTCTTCTTAATCTGAATTTTGGCATGAATCTAGAGTTTGTTGAGAGATCTTTGGAAAGCTAAAGTGGGTAATTTTTGGTGGTCTACAAAATATTTGCTAAATTTGTGAATTTGGAAAAATTTTCTAGTTTGGCCATTGATATTGTTCATATAGTCCAAAATTTGTTCTCTATTGTTCATTAGGCAAATGATATTCAATTGTCACCAAATTATACAGGAAGAAACTAGACCTTACCAGTGACTTGTGCCAATTAGAAGCACCTCATTTGGATTTCTAGAGAGGGAGATATTAATTTTTGAATTTTCTATCTAGTGCTAGGCTCGCAGTTAGACCCGTGTTACATTTGATTGATTTTCGGGGTCTGAATGCTCTTGGATTGGTCTAGAACTATTTTTCCCCACTAGTCAACACCTACAGCTTTCCCAATTGATATAGATTGCATGGATTGGATGTTTGTAGAATTAGTTATGAATTTTTAAATTTTATATCAGTATATGTATCAGTATCAGAGGGCAATTGGACCTTCCTTCCTTTTTCATTGTCAAATGTGGTCCAAAGGCTATGTTCATGTCCCAAATTTATTTGTAGTGTGAATTTAACACTCAGAACTTTCTAGAAAGCTATGGCATGGCAGATTTTAATTTTTCTATATTTAGTTATGAGTTTTCAAAGTTATCCCTGAAATCTGCCACATACTATCCGAGAAGAAATAATGGAATTTTAGGTTTTGAGCTTGAAATTGTGGAATTGTGTGATGTTTTAAGTTGTTTTAATTTGTTCCAATGATAAATGACTAGGAAACATTGTTGGATAATCCACATGGCCCACATAATCGAATTGAAAAATTTTACCTCAATGCAATGCTATAAAAAGTGTTTTTTTTCATACTTTTCCTTACTTTTGTCTTGTGAATGTACACCAATTGTCCGGAATGAAAGACTATGATAATAGAAATATAAGGTATTACATTTTTCAAGTCACATAAACTCATTTAAATTAAACATAAGCTCTAAGGACTTTTGGTTTAACCTTATCCAGTTTCTTTGGGACTTTTAGATTTGTTTCACCCACTTTTAGAGACTTTTGACTTAGCCTCACTCTTTCTTAAGACTTTTGACTTTGTCTTCTTAGGGATTTTTGGCTTCTCCTCATCCATTCTAAGGGATTTTTGCCACAACCTCACCCATTCAAGCCATCTTGCATTCAAAACATGTTTCAAGATACACACAAGCATTCAATGACAATTAAACATCCAAGACATTCATATAAGAAAGGGTAGAGAGCTATCTTGAGTCAAGAATTACAAACTTCCTTCCTTGGACTTCTCTTTCCCCTTCTTGGTCACACATACACACACACCTAGGTGGAGCTTAATTTGCTTGGCCTAAACACATCAAATAAAACACAATTACATCATTAGAACAAGTTCTAGCCTCACCTAAACTCTATGCTAGCTTGTCTTAACTTATGGCATGGTTATGGTTCCATATAAGTGCATAATGAAGCAACTTATAGAATTCATCATCTTAGCTCCAATTTTTCATTCAATCTAAGTCACATGACTCCATTTAAACTCAGTAGAGTCATCTCAAATTCAATTCAAGTAGACTAAACTCAAGTTACTTCTTTATGCCTTAAAAAGGAATCTAAACTTTCATCTTATAAACCATGGTTTCAAAATTCAAACCAATGGTTCCTTTGATGTTTATTAATCATATCTAGATTATTTCTATCCTTGGAATCAAAGAAAAATCTCCCTAGGTACCTAAACTCCTTCTTGGCTGAGACATGTGCAAGGTGAAGGATCCCTGGAGTTTGCTTGGTTTTTCTTAAGGAATTAACACTTGTGAAGTTCCTAGACCTCTTATGAACTCTTACATACTCTTATATAAGCTAGATTATCATTAGAAAGCTTAAAAAATGGATAGGTGCAACAAGAACCCTAGATAACATAACCTGAATTCTAAAGCTTCTTTTTTAAATATAATTGCATATTCTTACTCCTCATGCCTTAAAACCCTTGTTCCTACCTTGCTAGGATAAGAAATCATTCCCTCTTTTATAGGCCTAGGGTTGGCCAAACATTCAAGAAGCCATAAAATTTTATCTTGTTTTCTAGCTTTTCTAAGGAGCTTTCAATTGCTTCTAAACTCTCTTTCAAAGTCTTTCTTCATTTACTAAACTAGCCAAGATGTAGTTCCAAATAAGTCATCCAAACTATAGGAAAAGAGAGGAGAAAGAGGAAAAGAATTTGGAAGAAGGAGAAAGCATGAAAAACTATGGATTTCTTACCTTTTCTACTTGGTTCTCCTCCTTCCTTGCTCTCCTTCTTGTGCACCTCCTCAAGAGAGTGGAATTCTAATTTGAGATAGAATAAGGTCAGTTAAGAGAAGAGGAGGAGGTGGGACGTGTAAATAGGAAGCAATTCCCTAAATTCTTATTTTGTCCTTTTTCTTGGTTCTTTCCATTTGGGCTCATTTCAACTTCTTTTTTAGAACTATCTTTTCTATTATGAAATTTAAGTCCTTTAATTCATAAAATACCTTTAGTTTCACCCAAATTGGATTAAAAACCTTCCCTAATAAATTGGTCTAAATTTCTATTAACTAACATTCTAAAATATAAATCGGAGGGGTTTAACCATTCTAGAAGTTCCTATGATTTTTAGGGCCTTTGAAAACCTCGAGAAACTCAAAATTTTCATTTAAAGATCCTTCTTTTGAGTTTTTCAAAAGTTACCCAAAATTACCAAAACTGCCACTGCCTTTCGTCTAATTTTGTTTAACTATTCTAACATTAGTTTTCGAGCATCTCTAGTCTTGTATTCTCATTTTTAGAGGTCCAAATTATCATTCTAATTTTGTTTGGCCTATAATCATTTAATTTAAGAGACTTCCTTCTGTAATCTCCTTAGTTTATGGCTCTTAGAATAATGACACATTACAATTCTCACCTAATTATAAAGGACTTTTGGATTAGCCTCACCTAGTTTAGGGACTTTTGACTTAGCCTCACTCATTCTTGAGACTTTTGGCCTTGTCTCACCTTTACTTAGGGACTTTTGGCTTCAACTTACCCAATTCAAGAGACTTTTGACACAACCTCACCTATCAAGAGCCATCTCACATTTTTAAAGCTATTCAAAAAGCATAATCTTATCAAATTATTAAACTAATAGCAATAGACATGTTTTATGATTCAAACACACATACAAGTAATCAATGACAATCAAACAATCAAGGCATGCATACAAGAATAGATGAAGAGCTACCTTAAGTCAAGAGGCACATGTTCTTTCTTTGGTTCTTCCTTGCCTCGCCCTCATACACACACTAGGGAGAGGTTTCTTTGCTTGACCTAGACACATCAAACAACACACAAAGATATCAATGGAATCATCTCTAGCTTCACATAAACTCTACACAAGCTAATTCCTTCTTATGGCATCCATATGGTTCTATATTGTAGCATAGTTAAGCAACTCATATAATTTATCATCTTAGTGCCAATTTTTCACTCAATCTACGTCATATGACTCTATTTAAACTCAATAGAGTCATCATAAACTCAATTCAAGGAGCCAAACACTAAGTTGCTTCTTTATGCCTAATGGAACCCTAAACTTTCAACTTTTGAAATATGGTTCCTAAATTCAAACCAATGGTTCTTTTAGTATTTATTATTCATATCTAGACCATTAATAACCTTAGAATTAAAAAAAACTCTCCCTAGGTACTTGGAATGGAGCTTGGCCGAGACTATGCTTAAGGAAGGCACTAAGGGAGTTTCATTCATTTCTCTTAGGAAATTGGCATCCATAAAGCTTCCTAGGTCTCTTAAGAATCCAAACATACTCTTAGATAAGTTAAATCATCATTAGAAAGTTTCATAAATCCTTAGGTGCAACCAAAACTCTAATTTCCTAATTATGCATTCTATGGCTTTTTACTTAGTTCTAATGGCAAAATCTTAATCTCCATACTCCAAAACCTTAATTTCTAGCATAATTCAATGAAAAACTAGCCCCTTCCATGGTGGCTGAACCTATAAGATGATAGAGACAAGGAGAAGCAATCTTCCATACCAAAACATATATCAAATGAAATGGGTTTTCATGATGGTTAATTCAGTGTGTTTGGTTCCTTGTTAAAAGCCCTCTTCTCCATAAGTTTAGATTCAAAACACCTTCCTTTGAGATGCCAAAACCATGGAGAAGAAGTGAAGAAAGAATGGAAACTTTGGTTTCACCCAAATTGGATTTAAAGCCTTATCAAACCATCTGGTCAAAGTTTCAGTCAATCGATGACCTGAAATGTATATTGGAAGGGTTTTAACTATTCTAAGGGTTTATATGATTTTTAAGGCCTCTGAGAACCCTGTGAAACTTAATTTTTCCATTTAAAGCTCCCTCCTTTGAGTCTTCCAAGGTTACAATTTTGTCACTACATTTTCAGTTCTTCTATTTTGCCATTTTAGCTTTGATTTTGGACTACTATTAGTTTTTTACCCACATTTTTCAATACCCTAATTAACATCTTAACCTTAATTGGTCTTAATTCTACTTGCTTTAGGGTCTTCTTATATCACAATATTGATTTTAGTTTAGTTTCTAAAAAACTAGATATTACAGTTTGGGTCAAGCATGAATTACTTGAATAATGAATAATTAAGAGTTAATTTCATCTGCTTAGGTATTTAAGGATTTAGTGAGAGATAATTATTTAAATAATTAGAAAATTATGAAGATTTATTTTATTTAATGGACTATTAGGTAATTAGTTAGTGGGCCATCTTGTTTAAGTATTTTTAGTTGAAAAACAAAAGATGATAGGAAAAGATGAGAGCTTATTAATGAGTGTTAACTTAATTAAAATAAAAAAAAATAGAAATGCCCATTAATTAAATCAAAATTTTATTTATTAAATAGCCTAATAGTAATTCTTTTAATGAATTGCCTTTACCTAAGGTTATTTTCTTATGGATATTAATCTTAACAATGACCTATGGATTAACCCATGCCCGTATCACTTACTATACCCTTGTCTACATTTTAGAAAAATCAAATCACTCATTTTACAAAGTAGGCTGACATTATGTAGGGGTTAAGGGATTAAGAAATTCATATATTCCTCTTGCAAGATGCTACACCTTATTATAATTCATTTGCCTTGTATAATTGGATGTCCACTTAAGTGAGAAATGTCATACCCTGTGTTTCCTAAATCTTAAGACATCAAAAGAAGGGTTGATAAGCATGATAATGAGGGAATAGAAGTTTGGATAAGATAAAAGGTAGAAAGAGCAAAATTGGAGCCAAAGTGCCTAAATGGAGGAAATCGAAGTTAAAACATCCCTAATTACCAAATGCATTAATTAAGCTTAATTAGTATCTTAAACATGAATGCTTAAGGTTGAACATTAATAATGGTTTGTTAATGGATGAAAACTCAGGGAAATTTAAACCTTTTTAGCTATTCCCAAATTGAGTGCTTAAGGTTAAACATTAATAATGGTTTGCTAATAAATGAAAACCAGGGAAATTTGAACCCTTTTAGCTATTCCCAAATGCCAATTTGATAAGCAAGAAGATCCATAACTAAAGGATACAAAAATTCTCCTATAAGATCTCCATTCCATTCACATTCAATTATAAGAAGCGTAAAACTCATTTATGTTAGTTTTCCAATCAATACATGACATTACCATAGTGAGAACCAAGGTTTCTAAGCTAAAATAGGTGTTTGGAGACTTGGATTGTGACTTAGGCAATCTTCGCCACTGTTAAGTTAGCTACAAGAACCCAAAAACTAAAATATACAATTCTTGATGCAACTTAAAGCTCCCACATCATGGTAAAGCTCTCTACTGGACTCCACTATTCATATTTAATGATTCTCGTCGCGATGGGCTTCCCTTATGCCGCAGCAAGATGAGCTACTAGAGCTTCAAAAATTTAATTTTCATGACTCTCACCATAACAAGCTTACATGGCATTGTGGTGAGAGACCTCTGGAACCTTCCCAAGCATCTCAGTTGACACTCACCACAATGAACTCCCCTCACGTCATGGCGAGATTGCTCTTAGGTACCCATTGGACCTAATTTTAACCCATATTAAATCATAAATAAGTTTATACATAATATTTTAAGTACTACATAATCTAACTTCCTATTAGATACATCATTAATTACAAAACATCAAAATACCTACATTTGGTAATATGAGTGCATGATCATGCTATATAAAATAAATCACAAAATTAGAATATACTCTAAGTTAAAATAGTCCAAGTGTATAAATCCTACACTTGGCCTCAATTTAGGAATGTTCATCCACTTACTTCCTTTTTTTCTTACCCAAAAGACTTTCACCTGAATTGTTAGCGCATAAAACAGGGTGAGATATGAATCTTAGTAACTAAAAGATAATGTGCATTTGCAAGATAAATTGTCTCATGTTGTTAAGCTAGAAAGTTTATTAAACTCAAAAGTGAAACAGCTGCGTAATAAGAACATCCTCCTAGTGAAAGTGGTGTGGAAAGGACTAATTCCAAACGAAACTATGTGGGAAATGGATGAAGTAATTAGGAAGGATTATCCAACACTTTTCAAGTAAGGTATGTTTAATTTTAATGACAAAATTCCTAAAAGGATGGGAGAATGTAACACCTTGAAAGTAATTAAGAATAATTATGATAAATTAAGGAATTAATATAGAGAATTTGGGGAGATTAAGGAAAATAGGGATTTTTAAAGATAAGAATTTTTTATTTTAGACCTTTTCGAGGCAATAATCATCTTTAGCCATTAATAAGTGAAAATAGATTAATTATGGTTATGGGTCTAATTAGTGAAACTAATTGAGTGAAGGTGGATATTTAATATTTGGGCCTATGATCAACCTATGCATGCTAAGGACCATTATTAGAAGCCTAACTTCATTGTAATGTGACCTAATCCCATTAAACCCAATGAATGTTGGCCCAATTTTGAAAATAAATCAGACCATGGATAAGATTGGGCCCAATGGACCAGCCTAGTTACTCTAAAACCCAAGGAGACTTATCATTATTTGGATGCTGAAGTTTGAGGGTTCTGTAGAACAATATGCATAGATTTACAAAGTGTCACGAGAATTGGCTTCATCTATCAAACCACCTACACTAAGATGAGTGTTTGCCCTTATGCAACAAGAAGCTAGTAGGTCCCCTAGTTTGATCTGAGGTATAATTTTTGTCCATAACCACATTGTAGATATATTGTTTTATTCAGGTGCAACCCACTCATTCACTTATATGACAATGTTGAGCTTTTAGGTCTTAAAATTAGCCAATTGCCATTTGAGTTATCTGTATCTACCCTTATTGGATATTCCATGATTACATCTTATATGTGCTGAAATTGTGTTGTACAATTAGATAGCCATTATACTACCCTTGACCTAATTTACATTCCTTTACATGATTTTGATGTGATAATTGGTATAGACAAGTTGTTAGCTAATAATGTGACACTTGATTGTAATCATAAGACTATTTCCTTACCTGCTAATATATATGAAACTTGTCTTATAACTAAGCTTGCTTTTGTGTCTACCACCCAAGCTGGGAAATACTTTAGGCATGGTTGCCAAGGATTACTAGTATTTGTTTCCTTGCATGTTGAGATTGAGGATAGGGTGGAGGATATACCTATAATTAGGAAATTCTCGAAAGTTTTCCCTAAAGAGATTAGTGATTTACCCCCAAAGAGAGAGCTAGAATTTTTCATAGACCTAATCCTTGGTACAGGGCCAATCTCAAAGGCTCCATTTAGGATGGCACCTGCCAAACTATTTGAGTTGAAGAGTCAATTAGAAGTGTTACTTGAGAAAGGATTCATGAAGCTAAGCGTGTCTCCATAAGGAGCACTAATGTCATTTGTTAAAAAAAAGGATGGTAGTCTTAGGCTTTATATTGATTATAGGCAATTGAAACAAGTGACCATCAAGAATAAATACCTTTTATCTAGAATTGATGATTAGCTAAAGCATTAGTCTTTTCAAAGATTAATCTTAGGTCAGGATACCATCAACTTAAGGTGAAAGCAGAAGGCATACCTAAAACTGCTTTTAAGACTCGATATGGCTAATATAAGTTCCTAGTCATGTTATTTGGGTTAACCAATGGCCCTACTATTCTTATAGACTATATGAGTAGGATCCTTAGGCCATACCTTGATCAATTTATGGTAGTGTTTATTGATGATATCCTTATCTATTCCAAGAGTAGTGAGGAACATGAGGAGCATCTTAGGATAGTTCTTCAAATCTTGAGAAAGTACAATTCCTAGGTCATGTGATTTCAGATCAAGGGGTAGTGGTAGATCCGAGTAACGTGGAAGCTGTAACACCATACTTCTAGGACTCAATTCATTCCCATACCTCATCTTATGTTTGTTCTATGGAAACAATATAGTGGCATATGGAGTTATGAATAAAAATGCATTTCTCTACAAGTAAAATTTTTCTTTCAGAGTCCCGTAGGCCATATGAAAGCATCTATCACTTTCTCATACTTAAACACATGAATATAACTCATTTCCATCATCAAATTTGGCCTACAACTCGTGGAAAGCAAAGGAGCATATGAAATCTGTGTTTGCATTTTCGGCTAAGATTTCCTCTTTTTTGTCACAAACTTTGAAAAATCATAACTAAATTTAGAGAAATCAAAAACATGTAATCTTGGTCATTCTGGAAATCTTGGGACGTCTACTCCTTGATAAAAATATGTACAAGTCATAAAATCCCACACACAGAGCGTTTGACATGCGAAATATTCTAGAGGTTGGACTGGATCCTGATGCTATCATAGTTTACTGATATAAACTTAAAAAATGTCCAATTAATTCCAAAAAAATCCAATCCATGCAAATGATACCAATCTGAAAATCTGTGGATGTGAACTAGAGAGAAAAAATATCTCCAGATCAGTTCATCAAGCCCAGGCTTTGGAATTCAATAGAACAGTACTTCTGGTCAGGCAAGGTTACTTATACTGGACAGAAACTTCAAAAATTCATATCTCCCTTTCTAGACGTCCAAACAAGGTGCTTCTAGTTGGCATGAGTCACTGTCATTATCTAGTTTCTTTGTACAAAATTTCCTAGCAATTGGACATCATTTGAATTTCGAGTGACAAAAAACAATTTCGGACCAAATGAATAGTGCAGCAAACCAGAAACATAAATTTTGCCAACTTTGAAAAATCATCAAATATTCTGTAGATCTCCAAAAATTTTGATCTTTAGCTTCCCAGAAATCTCTCAATGAGACCTAATTGCATGCCATATTTTAGACGAAGACTAACTCATTTGGCCAAAAAGTAATATAGGGTTCTATATTGGTCAATTTTGGCTCCATATGAGGTACCAAAATTGCCAAATGGCCTTCCCTTGGTTGTGGCACCTTTTGGGCAAGTCCAAAAGTAAATTTGAGACTTAAGTGAGCTGCCCAAATGGTCCCAAATCTCATGCATCTCATTTTGGCCATTCAACCCACACTTATGCATACATTCATCAAAATCCCATATTGCACACCTTGGCCTTCCATACTCAAAATAAGTGCTATAGGTCATATATCATTTTCATACATCTAAACATCACATAATAGTATATTTACACATGTCTTATGGTTCATGGTACATATATAACATCATATACATTATGAACTATCATTATGGTTCCAAAATGGCTAAAATTATACATAGGCTTGTCAATCCTTGCTCTTCATGGTTGTTGGCTCCCTTCACCCATAATTACTTGGTCCACCTAACATGTTAGATCATTGGAGAGGAAGGGATGAGATTCAAAGAATCCCAATAGCTCATCTCCCATTCAATCACATAATATGTGCAAAGCAAGCTTTACAAATGCATGCATGGAGGAAATAAAAGCCATGGACATTTTAAAGCAAACTTGGCATGTGAACAACTCATACAAATCATTCAAGAGCTCACCAAGTGTTTGGAATAGTCTCACACTTCTCCTCATGGATTTTAGACTTGCCTCACCCATTCATGAGCATTTTGGACTCAACCATACTCTTGGGAGCCCACTTTGCTTTTGGGAGACTCTTTGTTTTGTCTCAACCAAGCTCGAGGGTTCTTGGCTCATCCTCACCCAAGGGAAGAGTTCTTGGCCTCTCCACACTCAAGCAAACTCATACAAACATCATGGATTCATTTAAGACATAACATGGCATCAAGGATCATGACATGTAAAGGTATGCTAGCATACATTCCAAAGCTTGAAAATATACATACACACATTCCAAAACAAGTTAGACACACATTCATGCATGAGAGAAGATGGAGAGAGCTACTTTGTATACAAGCACACACTTTTTCCTTAGCTTTCAAGCCTCCTCTTTCGGCCACACACCCACAATTTGGTGGAGATGGTTTCTCTTGGCCTAGATACAATTTATTGGAGCCAATTAGGTTCATGAAACAAACTCTAAGGTCATACAACTTGCTTAGATACTAGATTGCTCTATAGGCTCCATTATGGTCCATAAATGCACCTAATGAAGCAACACTCCTCAAAAAATTTCTAGGCTCCATTCTTTCCTCTCAAATATGATTCTTGACTCTTTTTAAGTCTCTTGGAGTCATCACACAATTAAAACAAAGAGCCTAACATCATGTTGCATCTTTAGGTCATAATATAGAACCTAAGGCACCAAATCACTCTCTATGAGTTCTAAATTTTTTCCAAGGCCTCCCCTCATTTTCATTCATCAAATATGACTCAAGAATGGCCTTAGAAAAATTTAAAACTCTCCCTAGCTAGGAGAACCCATCTAGGCCGAGGCTATAAAGCATATTGGGTTCCATGGAGCTTTCTTTGTTTTCTCAAGGGAAGAAGCATATGGGGAGCCTCTTAGGGATCTTGGGAGCTCATTTAAACTCTTACTTAGGCCTAGGAATCATCATACAAAATTAGATTTTACAAGGTGCAATTGAAACCCTAGAATTTGCATCTTGAAATCTAATGGTTTTTTGATAATTCCCTTTGCATATTCTTAATCTCCACACCCTTTTCCCTTAGATTTATGCTTGGTTCTGCCTAAAAATCATCTCCTCCTAGGGTTTTCTCAAGTGGGGCGAAATGGTGGAGAAAGGCACTAAAAATGACAACCATAGGAAGAGAAATTACCTTGTTTTCTTGCTTTTTCTCACTTAAATCTTGTGTTCTTTGAGCTCCTCTCTTCAAATCCGAATTTTCCCCGCAATTTCTCCCTTAAAACAGATTTATAGACTTCATGATAATCATAGGAAACAAAGGAGAATGGAGGAGAAGAGATTTGGAAGAGAAAGAGCATGAAAAACTACTAATTTCCATACCTTAAGCCTTTGATTTCTCCTCCTCTTTGCCTTCCTCTTATGCACCACTCTCCCAAGGGTTTTCCTCTGGTTTTGGGCAGAACTTGGTTGTGCATAATGAGGGGAGAAGAAGGGCTCATCATATATATAGGTGGGAGGAAGTTACACTTTTCAAAATTTCCCATTTTGCCCTTTGTTCTTGGCATTTTCGTTTCTCCTTCGTTTTAGCTCCTTTTTGAGAACCGTATTTTCCATTATAAAATTTAGGTTCCCAATTTAGTAAAATGCCTTTGGAATCATTCAAATTGGAGCTAAAACCTTCCCAAACGAATTCGTCAAAGTTCAGGTACACCAAAGTTGGAAAACGTCCACCGGAGAGGATTTAACTGTCCCGGGGCTTCCCATGGTTTTTAAGGCCTCTGAGAACCCCGGAGAACTCAAAACTTTTATTTAGAAAGCCCTCCTGTGTGAATTCCAAAAATTGCTCGAAATTACGAAAATGCCATTACATTTCGTAAGCTTTTCGTGAGAAATTGTTTCTTCATTCTAGCTCCATTTTTCTTTCTGTCTGAGCCTAGGATTCTCATATTTAGGAGTCTAGAATACTTCCCAAATTTTTTGGGACCTTAACTCCATCATCTTGGGGGACTTCCTTTTGTATATGGTAAGTTTCGTTCGTTAACAGAGAAACTATACATTACGTTTCTCACGTTTCCTCTGGTTTTCAGGGAACTGGATGTTATAGAAGTAGTGCTGAATTTGTAACGACTCTAACTTCTAATCATTGTAATTAAGGTTAAATACATGATCAATAATCATAAATTATGGTTACAAGACATTATGTCAATTACATTCAGAAAATACAGGGAAAATTGAACGTTAATGTTATTATATGTCATCAACCATATAATTACAAGCACTCATGTACATCAAGGAAACAAACATTCATTTATAAGCCTTTGATTCTATTACCCGTTAATTTCAACTCACAAGAATCTTCTACCAATGTTTCTAAGTCATCCCTTGGGGTTACCATATGAAAAACCAAGATTTCTAGGTTAGAATAAAGGTTTAGGACCATTAACCGCGGCTAAATGTCCTTGTGCCGCAACCAATTGCCCTTGGGTTCACTCCTTATCTTCACAAATTTTGCCATAGTGAGTTGGACCTTCATCGCGGCAACCTACATGGCACCGCAGCGAGGAAACCTCCTAGAACCTACCTCGGTCGCCTCTCGCTATTGGCCGTGGCCAATTCTCCCTTTCACCACAGCTAATTCCTCTCTGGAACACCTAGCAAATATTCACAAAAGTTTACCATGACCAATTCCCATTTAGCAGCGATGAATTACCCTCTGGAAAACTCCCAGTTTTACTTCTCACATTTCATCGCGGCTAATTTCACTTTTTGCCGTGGCGAATTGCTCTTTGGTACTTTCCCTGGGCAACTTCGCCTCTATTGGTTGCAGCGAAATGCCTTCTGATCCTACAACTCCTAAAATCTTGTCTCATACTCTCCGCTCTCTATCTAAGGGATCTCTAGTGCCACTCTCCCACTTGTTATGAGATTCTAATAGCATCTATCTAGCTGATTTGCCCCAGCCATTATATCATTACTCATCGCACATTTAAAGGTGGATTCTCCTACTCATTCATTGGTCTTATATCAGCAAATTTATAAATTTCTCACAATGATCATTCAATCATGTTTTCATTGGATAATCATGCATCGCTAGCTCAAATCCACAATCAATATATATTACATGATTTCATTACTCGGATAGTCAGTTAAAACACAGGTTTACAAGCCATAATAAGTGTCATAAACTCATACATCCATTAACAACTAATATGAAGCTCATTTCTCATTGGTTACATTCTATGTTATCAAAATACAAACTCCTACACTTAGCAATATAGATACATGATGATGCTATACAAAGGTTAACAAAATTAACATCTACTCTATTCCACTCAGACCAAGTGTAGCTCCCCACACCAAGCCTCAGCTCATGGATGTTCATCCACTTGCTTGCCCTTATCCTTACCCGAAGAACCTTCACTTGAAATATTTAGCCCATGAAATGGGGTGAGATGCAAATCTCAATAACTAAGACAAATTCTATCATATATTCCAGTTTAATTAACATATATGCATGATTTCACATAACATCAGAAAACATGCCAGTCATATTAGTAAATGAAACAATTAGGCTATCATGATTACTATCCTATACTAACAATCATATTTCTACATGTTAAAGGCCAATAACACCAGGAGAGGCTCGTCCACGGCATCTACTCCCCATTAAGCACAACCAGGGCTCAGTGCATCTGGGGTTTGATCATAACCCGATGCCCGATTAAAGCACATGCACGGGTGGCAGCTGCACCACAACTCCACCATGGACTCACAAGGTCCAATTACAATACAATAGATAGCCAACCAATTCATTCAGCATTTCAAATCATTCATATACAACAAATATGAATTAAAATAGATATATGCATGAAATTAATATAGTCCTGGTTACCTCACTTGTAGACAAGTTAGGAAGCTACAGCAATACCAAAATCCTTCTAAAATCACAATGTCAGAAAATGTTCATTTTTATCTGTCCATTACTATCTCATTCATCATTTGTGGTAATAACCCAATGCTCAAAGAATTAAGTTACCAATAGTTACCTAAGGGATACCTACCCAATCACCAAGAGCCTCTAATTTCGGATTTTGCCTTCCCTATACCAGAAACATCAATATATCACTCCAAATCATAAGAAAATTCGCACAAAATTAAGGCCCATACTATAAGTCTACTATGGGGGTCTTAAACTAGTAGAAAATGCATCAAAATAGAGAGTTTATACTTACCTAATAACACCCTCAGCCCCAACCTACGAAATTTCACCAAGAAAATTTCAAACAACCATATTTTAGATTTTGGGTATGGTGAAAATACTCCAAATGAAAAACTAATTAGGCCAAAATGAAGAGAAAGATAAGGGAATTAAGTTATACAACTATTACCTTGGCTGAATCTTACTCTAGAAGTAGGAAATGGTGGATTTCTTACCCCAAACCCTAGCCTCCCTTCAAACCTCCGAATTTCTCTTTTGTGTTCTTGTGTTCTGCAAATGGGGGGTGGCTAAGTTAGTTTTTAGGGTTTAAGTTGGGTCTTTTATGGGTTATGGGTTGCTCCAAAGATCTAACTCCAAATGGGCTTCAGACTTAAGCTTTGTTGGGCTAACTTTCATATGTTGAGCTACTGGGTTTTAATTGGGTTAGGCCAAATTTTAAGAGCTCAAATGATTTAGGTCTATACAAAAGTTGTTGAGCCAATTATAAGATCCTATAAAAGGTGGATCTTGGGCCTCTATCACATTAAATTAGATTGGGTCTGCACCTAGCTTATTGGGCCTCTATTAGCCTCTTATCATGATCTCTTACATTAATTTGGGCCTAGATAAAGTTTCTATCCTAATTAAATCTCAAACTCATATTAATAATTTATCTCTCCAAAATTTTCATTCACTCAACTTACCCGATTATTACATATTAATTATTCCTAATTAAATCCAAATCCATGATTAACACCTTAATAAATTTTTGGGGTGTTACAGAATTGGGAAAGACCCAAAATAGTGACTAAATTCATAGTTTCCTGGGTTTAGTCAGTTACTATAAGAGGTTTATTAAAGGATTTTCTCAACTAGCCATGCCTTTGACAAAGTTGACCAGGAAGGATCAACCATTCGTGTGGGATACCAAGTGTGAGAATGCCTTTCAAAGACTAATAGTTTATAATGATGCATTTAAGAAGGGTTTAAGTTTGTTTTGATGCAACAAGATAGGGTAATAACCTATGTATCTAGGCAACTTAGGCCTTATGAGGAGAATTATCCTAGCCATGACCTAGAGCTAGCGACTGTGGTTTTTGCCCTTAAAATTTGGAGGCATTATCTCTATGGTACACAATTTGAGGTGTATAGTGACCACAAGAGTTAGGAGTACTTATTTGACTAAAAGGAGTTAAACATGAGATAAGCGAGGTGAATAGAGTTCCTTAAGGATTATGATTTCTCCTTAAAGTACCATCTAGGAAAGATGAATGTTGTCACCAATGCCCTGAGTAGGAATCTATTCATATGACAATGATGATACTTAAGGAGCAGAGATTGATTAACAAATTAAGATATTTAAATTTTTCCATGACCGTGCACCTTAGTATCCTTCTTTTAGTAAAGTTGAGGATAGAAAGTGATTTATGGAAGAGACTTAAGGAAGCCCAAGAGCTAGATGAGCTATTGGGTAAGATCAGGGAATAATTAAGGAAAGGAGAGGTCAAGGACTTTGACCAATTAGATGATGGTCTGGCAAGGTATCAGGGTAGAGTATGTATATCAAAGGATGAAGAGATAAGAAACATAGTATTATTGGAAGCTTATAAGAATAGGTATACCATTCATCTGAGCACCACTAAGATGTACAAAGACCTTAAGAAGAGTTTTTAGTGGCCTAAAATGAAGTTGGACATAGTGGAGTTTGTTGCCAGATGTCTAGTTTGTTAGAGGGTTAAGATTGAACATAAAAAATGTAATACCTCAACTTTTTAGCACATATACAAGGGTCCCATAGTCTATCCCAATCCATTCATAACATATTAGGCAACATTTACAAGGAAGTTAATGTTTTCCTTTATGAAAAGTTGCATGCTTGGAAGACCATATTCATGATTTATAGCTTTAGGGACCATGTGAACTCATCAAAATTATTTCCTATCCATATCTTATTCATTTAAGTCATAAACATCATATTTGGTCTCATTCATTTTAGGTTTGGAACCATATCATACAAAACCAGAAATTTGCCTTGGGTTCCATGTTCCAACTTTTTGACGCCAACTTTGGAATATTATAATTAATTCTAAAAAAAAAATCAAGCAAATGATAGCTTTTTTGAAAATCCCTAAATGTCAAATATATGTTAAAAATCATTTTAGGCCATGAAAACATCAATCAAACCATGATAGATAATAGAATAATACCAAAGGTCCAGGTTTCTAATATAAATTTCAAAAATTCATAACTAATTTTAGAAAAATCAAAATCTAACAAATCATACCATTCTAGAAATTTTTGGGTGTCTACTAAAGAATAAAAATAATTTTAGACCAATGCAGTGGCCTTTAGTCACTAGAAATGATAGAACAATAACTCAGGTTAGGCTACATTACTGGTACTATCATGCAACTTCAAAAATTTATTTCTCCCTTTACAGAGCTCCAAATGAGATGCTCCTAATGGCTATGGAAATTTTATGATGTCTAGTTTATGCTTGCAAAGTTTCATTAGTATTGGACTTCATTTGTTCCACATGTGATATAGAGAAGCAAACTGACCAAATGAACAATAACCATACCATTTCTGTATAATTTGGCCAACTTTGAAAAATTATAATAAATTCTATAGAGATCCAAATTGACTGATCTTTATCTCTATGAAAAGTTCTTGATGAACCCTAGTTTTTGGCTAAATTTCATGGAAAAATCACTCATTTGGTCAGGCTGTGGTTCAACTCAAGAAATAGTCAAAATGAAAGTCCATAATGATTCATGATGATACCAAATGAACTTCTTAACCATCCATAGCCACTTAGGCACGGCCTAAAGCACCATTGCAGCCTAGGGAAGCATGAAAAATGGTTCAAATTATCATAGAGCTCAATCTCACCTTACCACTTGCAATCATACACATATCTACACTAGCACATGGGTGGTAAAAATTCACATAAACATACATTTGGTTCTAGTTTCCATTCAAACGTGATATCCACATACTTTTATACATGCTCAATAGTTTACAAGCCATAAAATGCTCATATATACATACTTTGACATTACATTACATTAAAAGCCATTCTATTGTCAAAGTGTGACAACTCATGCTTCTTGGGCTCTATTCTTGCTTCCTTGAATTTCACCTAGACATAGTTAGATGGAAAATGGGAAAAAGTGAGATTCAAAAAATCTCAATAGCTCGTAACCCTTTCAAACATACATAATGGATGCATATACATGTTGATGAATGCATGCATGACACTTAAGCTATTAATGAGTGTAACATCCAGTTTTGATAAAAAATAATGGAAACGAATACGTTTTAAGAGTAAGTCCTCTGAAATAAATTGGTTAAGTCCAAAAAAATTAGAATAATAATCTATACCTCAAGTAATAAAAAAAAAAGGCCAAAGGTGCCCTAAAACTAGAACTAAAATAACAAGACATAATTTAACAGCATAGTTAGCATTTTTGTAATTTTGGGCAATTTTTAGAATTTGCATAAGAGGTCTTTTTAGATGGAAAATTTGAGCTCTCTGGGGTTCTCAAAGGCTCTGAAAACTATGAGAAGCCCCGGGACAATTAAAACCCCTCCGGTGTATATTTTCTAATAATAATTGACCCAAACTTTAACCTTTTCATTTGAGAAGGTTTTAGCTCCAAATTTAGTGATTCCAAAGGCATTTTATAAGTTAAAGAACCTAAATTTTATGATGGAAAATATAGTTCTAAAAAAGAAGCTAAAATGAACTAGAAACAAAAATGTCAAAAAAATGAGACATAACGAAAATTCTTAATGAACAAGTTTAATCCTCCTCCTTATATATGATGTGTCCCCTTTCTCTCCCTCACTTAGCTGACCTTATTTCTGCCTAAGAATAGAAGTGAGACCAAGGGAGAGAGGCGCACAATAGAAGGGAAGAGGAAGAGGAAAAGCAAGGCAAGAAAAGTATGAAATTTATGGATTTTCTTAGTCTTTCCTTTAGTAAACTTAATCTCCTCCTTCTTCCTATAGTTTTATTGAAGTTTTTGGTGCTATTTTGAGGTTATACCAGAGGGGAGAAGTTTAAATTTGAGGAAGAGAGTCCAAGCAAAAGAAGAAGCATAAACTAGGAAACCAAGGTAGTTTTGCTACTTCCATGCCTACTCTTCCATGTCCTTCTTCTTATGTATTTTAGCTACCATATGGACAGCCAAGAGGAATTGACTTTTGAACTAAACCAAGGATGAATCTTAGGAATTAGAGTATGGAAAACAAGAATATGCAAAGAAAACAAAGAAAGAGCCATGATTTTTCAAGATGCATAACCTAGGGTTTTAGTTGCACCTTGGTTTGTAGGATGATTCCTAGCTATAAGGTAAGGTGTATAAGAGTTTATATGAGTTCCTAAGACATCAAAGAAGCCTTCCACATGCTTCTCCCATTAAAAAAATAAAACAAACTCCATTGGCGCTAAATGGAAGCATAGCATCAGCCTAAAAGGGTTCATGCACCTAGGGAGTGTTTTAATTTCTTCTAAGCTTGGTTTTGTATCATATATGATGGGAGAGTATGAGAGGAAGCCTTGGAAAAATTGTAGAAGTTATGGATAATGAGATGGAGCTATAGGTTCCATATAGTAGCATAATGAAGCAACACCTAGCTAGGCCCTTTGAAATGAATGTGTGATGGCTCCAAAGAGTCTAAATGGAGTCAAGAGTCATAGATTAAGGGAGAGAATGGAGCCAAGATCATGTTTTTCCAAAGTTGCTTCATTAGGTACTTTATGGAACCATAATTAAACCATATGAGAAACCTAGCTCTTCTAGTATGTGTGTGACTTTAGTAAATGTTTCAAGAGTATAATTAGATCCCATTTGACGTGTTTAGGGCAAAGGAATCAAGTCCTACATCCTTGTGAGTGTTTGGTCGAGGGAGAGGAAGATTTTCCAAGAAAGAAAGTGTGCTCTTACATACAAGGTAGCTCTCTCTCCTTTCTCTCATGCATCTTTAGATGTTTTCTTGTCTTTGAATGTGTATATGTATGTTTAAGCCATAAAAAATATTTCTAGCAAGTATTTATATGCCATGGTACTATGATGCTTTGCTTATATGCTTGAATGATGTTTTTATGAATGTGTTTGGCTTACTTGAATGTGGTGAAGCCAAAAGTCCCTTAGCTAGGGTGAAGATGAGCCAAAAGTCCTTATAAATGGATGAGACAAAGCCAAAAGTCCTTTGAAAGTGGGTGAGGCAAGTACAAAAGTCCCAAGGAAGATGTGTGAGACTAAACCATGGTCTTGGCAAGCCTATGCATGATAAGTATACCTTCTTGAAGGTGAAACATGTTCCATGTACGTTTATGGATTCCAAGATAGCCATGCATGCATTTTTATACTTGAAATTACATCTTTTATGTGTGGTTGAAAGGGAGAAGGGCTATTGGGATTCTTAGAATCTCACTCTTCCCTCCCCATTATCTAACCTATCTAGGTGGACTAAGTGAGCAAAGGAAAGGAAGTCACCAAGCTTAAAGGAAAAGGATTGACATGAAAATGTGTTATGTATTTACTTTGTAACCATTTTGATGGCATATGATGTAATCTTATGATGAATGTGATCTAAAACCTTTTGAACATGTGTAATTATATGGATATTTGATGTATATATGAGAATTGGCACCATTTGAATGATATAGCAAGTTTTTGACAATGAATGGCAAGAATTGCTCTTGTATGCTTTTGTGTATACCTTAGAATGGGAGAGTGAATTTGTAAGGTTTGGGTATTTAGACCTTGGGAACATGTTTAGTAGGCTATTCTTACACTTTTCCACATGCTCAAATGGCCTTGGAAGTCTTGGAAGCTAAATTAGACCTTTTGTGACCCTTTAAGAAGTAGTAAATGACCAAATTGCACCCCTATGGCACAAACTAACCAAATGGATGAATTTCCTCACAAAATTTGGCATGTATATAGATCTCATCTAGAGAATTTTGGGAAGCTAAATACTAGATTATTTAGAGCTCTATAGAATTAATTATGAATTTTCAAAGTTGCCAAAATTTCACTGTATTGATATGGTTACTGTTCATATAGTCACTTTCATCTCCTCTATCATTCAAGAGCCAAATTGTGTCCAATGCTCATGAAATTTTAGAAACTTAAACAAGACATGATAAGCTTTCTATGGCCACTGAGATTAGCTCAATTGGATGTCTGAGCAGAGAGATATGAATTTTTGAAGTTCAAAGTTAGTGCTAGTAATGCGGCAATATCTTTGGTACTGTTTCATTGATTTCTAGTGGCTAAACGTTTTTGTTTTAGTATAGACTTATTTTAGCATAAATTTAAAATTTTTAGCTTTCCAAAATGGAATAGTTTGCATGATTTCTATTTTTTTAGATTTAGTTATGATTTTGCAAATTTGGTACGAGAAATTTGGTAGCAGAACCCGAGACAGCCTTGGTATTATTTTGTGTATGTATGGTACAAGCTCGAGTTTTTTGCAATATTTTAAGATGGTTTTGAGTTGTATATATGTAATTAAATAAGAGAATGAGATGGATAATTTTGTATGGTCCATAAGACACGAAATGAAATTTTTATCCACTACGCAACGCAAAATAAGGCAATATTTTAATGGAATATTTTCATGAAATTTTGCTTGGGCAAAAGAGATGAACTTGAAATAAGATTAGTTAGATAGATATGGTGTTGCAATGAGCATACATAAAACATTTTCCTTGTCACGTTAACTCATACGTAGCAAATATAAGCTCTTAAGGGCATTGGTCTAACCTTATCCACCTTTCTTAGGACTTTTGAATTTGCCTCACCTACCTTCAAGGGACTTTTGACTTAGCCTCACTCTTTTTGAGATTTTTGGCTTTGTCTCACCCATTTCTAAGGACTTTTTGCTCATTTTCACCCTTGCTAAGGGACCTTTAGCATCACCAAACCTATGCAAGCCATAATGCAATCATAAGCATATTTCATAAACACATAATGGTACCATAACATGTAAGCATTGGCTAGAAACATTTCGCTGGCTTAAACATCCAAGCCATGCATGAGAGAAAGGTTATAGAGCTACTTGGAGTAATTATACAACACTTTCCTCTTGGAATTCTTCTTCCTCTTTCTTGGCCAAGCCTTACAATTAGGTGGCCCTTGGTTCTCTTAGCCTAAACACATCAAAAGAGACATACATCACTTATGGGAACAAGCTCTAGCCTTATGAAATTACTATGGAGGCTTACTTTCTCACATAGCTTCATTATGGTTCCATACAAGACCTAATGAAGCAATTATAGGAATTCATGATCTTAGCTCCATTTTCTCCTTCAATCTATGACTTTTGACTCTAATTAGGCTCTTTTGAGCCATCATATATTTATTTCATGGAGCCTAGCTATAAGTTGCTTCTTATTGTCTTAAAATGGAACTCAAACCTCCATCTCACACACCAAGGCTTCCTTCGATGTTCTTCCATCATATTTAGTCCCATTTTAGGTTTAGAACAAATTAAAACTCTCCCTAGGTGTTTGAACTAGGTTGGGCTAAGACTATGCACTAAGTTTGAGCCCATGGAGTTTGCTTGCTCTCTCTTAGGGAATTGTTACTTGTGAAGCTTCCTAGATGTCTTAGGTTCTCATACATACTTTCACATAGGCTAGACTATCCTTGGAAAGCTTCAAGAATAGTTAGATGCAACATAAACCCTAAGTTATATAACTTGAATTCTAAAACTTTTCCTTTGAATCTAATTGCATATTCTTATTCCTCATGCTTGAAAACCATTGGCTCTAGCTTATTTTATCTTGAAATCATTCCCTAGATAGTGGGCTCTAAGTTGGCCGAACATGCTCCCATGGAGAACAACAAGAAGATGCAAAGAGAAGCCATGATTCTTACCTTATTTAAATGCTTTTCAAGAGTTCTTTCACTTGCTTCTTACATCTCCTTCAATTTCTATCCTCCCCTCACTGAACCAGCCATGAATCATCTTCAAATCAATTATCAAAATCATAGAAATAGAGAGGAGAAAGAGGATGACAAGATTGGTGAAGGAAGAAGCATGAAAAACCATGGATTTTCTTACCTTTTTGCTTAGTTTTCTCTTCCCTTCTTCCTCTCTCTTAGTGCGCCACTTCAAGAAGCTTAGGGTATGTTTTGGTGTAAAGGAAAGTTGGCCAAGGTAGATGGAAGAAGTGGGGCATGCTATATATAGGCTAGAAACCCATTTAAGACATTTCAAAATTCTAATTTTGCCCTTTGTTCTTGGCTTTTTTGTTTTAGGCTCATTTCAACTCCTTTTGGAGAACAGTCTTTGTAACACCCCAAAATTAATTAAGGCGTTAATCATGAATTTGAGTTTATTAAGAATAATTAATATGGAACAACTGAGTAAGTTATGGGAATGGGAATTTCTAGAGCAATAAATTATTAATATGGGTTTGATCTAAGCCCAAATTAAATTAAGTAGGCCATGGTTAGAGATTAATGGAGGTCCAATGATTATAAGTGCAGGCCCAACTTTCTATTGTAAGTCTTAGCCTAAGAAAGACCACTTAGCAATGGCCCAATTTGGTTTAAGGAGATAGAGGCCTAAAACTCAATTTACATTAACTCTTATAATTAGCCCAACATCCCTTATGTAGACCCAAATCAAATGAGCTCTTAAAATTTAGCCTAACCCAATTACAAATCTGTAGCCTAACTCATGAAACTTAGCCCAACAAAACTTAAATCTGAAACCCACTAGGAATTGGGCCTTTGGGTCAACCCATAACCCATTTATGACCCAACTTAAACCTAACTAAACCCTAAACATATGCTGCCCCCTCCATACTCTACTAAAACACAAACACAAGAAGCAAATTTAGAGGTCTAAAGAGGAAGCTAGGGTTAGCAGCCAAATTCTATCATTTCTTGCTCCTAGAGCAAGATTCAGCCAAAGTGAATGTTATATAACTTGACCCCCTCCTCTTTGTTTTCAATTTGACCCGATTATTTTTGCATTTGGAGCATTTCACCCATACCCAAAATCTAAAACTTGCTATTTGATGTTTCCATGGTGAAATTTCTTAGGTTGAGGCTAGGGGTGTTATTAAGTAGGTATAAACTCTTTATTTCAATGCATTTTCTACTAGTTTGGGACCCCTGTAGCTATGGGTATTGTTTTTATGTGAATTTACTCAGAATTTGAGGTGTTGTTCTGAGGTTACTAGTGTAGGCTCAACCAAATCCGAATTTGGTTCTTGTAGTAATTGGGTAAGTGTTTCGGAATAGTCCTTTGTAGTGTAACTCCTTAAGTGATAAGCTTGCTAATATAAATGATGATTAAGGTTAGTAATGGCTTGATTTTATGTCCATAGGCTGAAGTAGCACTCGGTTGGCTCTTAAAGAATTAGCTACAAGTGAGGTAACTGGGGATTTTGTAATTCCATGCATATATCTACTTTAATTTTATATTTATTGCACATAAAAGATTTGAAATGGTAAATGAATTGATTGATTATCTATTGTATTGTGTTTGGACCTTGTGAGTCCATAATGGAGCTGTAGTGTGGCTGCCACCTGTGCATGTACTTCGATCGAGCACTAGGTTATGATCAGACCCCAGATACATTAAGCCCTGGTTATGCTCACTGGAGAGTAGGTGCTGTGAACGGGTCTCTCCTAGTATTATTAGCCTTTAACATGTGAAAATGTGATTGCTAGTATGGGAAAGTAATCATAGATAGCCTAATTGTTTTATTTGTTGATATGACTGGTATATTTTATGATGCTTATTTGAATTCAGAAACGTTTTAGCTCTAATTTCAGTGATTCTAAAGGCATTCTATTAAATTAGGAACCTAAATTTTATAATAAAAAAGACAGTTTTAAAAAAGAGCTAAAACAAAGACGAAAAGATATTGCCATTATAGAAGGACAAAATTGAAATTTTTGAAAAAGTTAGCTTATTGAATGTTCCATAAGCTTCTTATTTCTTCTCCCACCTTCTTAAGCACTACCCTTTTTACCCGAAATGCAGAAAATTTTTAACTCCTTTAGGCACACCAAGAGAAGGAGAAAAAGAGGAAGAAAAAGGCAAGAAAGATAAAGAAATCTAAGGAATTTCATGCTCCATCTTCTTCTAATCTTGTTCCTCTCCTTCTTAGCTCTCTTTCTATCATTTTCTTAAGATGATTGGTTTTGTTTTTGGTTTAGAACTTAGAGGGGCAGTTCAAAAATTTTGAGAAGAGGCAAACCAAAAAGAATAAGCCTTAAAAGCACACTTAAAACTAAGGTAATTGCTTGTTGTGGTTGCTTCTTCTCCTTGCTCCATAGATGTGTGTATTTCGACCTAAACCAGAACCATATGAGGGGGAGATGTTCTATCCAAAAATAAGAGAGGAACTAGGGTTTTAGACCATGAGGAAGAGGCATATGATAAGAAATTCCAAGAAAAACTAATAGAAATCAAGTTAGGAAAGTGTGGTGTTTTCTAGGGTTTTGGAAAATATGATTTTGTGTGAGTAATTTCTTGGCTATTTGAATGTTTCCTTGAGCTCCTAAGACTCCTAAAAACGCTCCTAAGTGGCTCTCTCATCAAGGAAAAATCAAGAAGCTTATGAACCTCCATTATGGTGCTAGTTTCGGCCAAGGCAATAATACTAGGTTAGGGAGTGTTTTAATTTGTTCTAACCTTGGTTTGAGACTTTATATGATGTTAGAAGATGGGAGAAACCATTGGGAAAAATTTAGGAGCCATGGATTGAGAGATGGAACAATGGTGTCTATAATGGTGGCTTATGAAGCAACTTGGTTTTCCAATTATGCAAATGAATAGTGAGGGCTCCAAGGACTTTGAATAAGGCTAAAAGGCCTAGAAATGGAAAGAGATGGGAGCCTAGAGCTTAAATTGTGAAGGTTGCTTCAATAGGCCATTTATAGAACCATTATGCCATTTATGGAACCAAGTGTGTGTTCAAGAGTGAGTTTGGTGTCTTGGCTTGCTTCAATTGTGTAATTGTGTGTTGTTTATGGTGTCTAGGCCAAGAGAACATCCACCCACCTAAGTTTGCTTGTGGGACTAAAAAAGGGAAGGAAAAGGATCAAGAAAAGTTTGCATAAATTTAAGTTAGCTCTCCACCTTATTCTTCTTGTATTCTTGTGTGCATATGTATGTCTTTGTGTGTTTGTATATGCTCTTGTGACTTGTGAACATGCCACTTGATGTCTTGACATTACATTGGTACTAATGTGTTTCCTTGAATGGCTTTGGTTGTGGAAATGCCTCATAAGGGTGAGGTGATGCCAAAAGTCCCTTAATGAATGTGAGTAGATGTAACACCATAATTTCTAACTCATTTCATGCCTTTAAATAACTCAATTCCATGAATCATATAAGTTTCCAATAAAAAGGCAATAAAAATATTGATTATTTTAGTGCCACGTTGTATATAAAAATTTTATTCAGTGTCATGTGGACCATGTGAGCTCATACAACACATTACCATATTTAATTACATGAATGCAACTCATTTGAATCATCAAAAGTGGCTTACATCTCATGGAACTCAAAGGGAAGCATGAAACACATACATATATTTCTGGCCAGATTTTTCACATTTCTATCACAAACTTTGGAAAATCATAACTAATTCTAGAAAACTCGAAATCATGCATTCTTAGCCATTCTAGAATGCTACTCATGTATAATTCATGTTAAAAATATGTCCAAACCATAAAATCCATCACAGAGGACATTTGACATTCAAAATGGTCCAGAGATTAGGTTGTCCGTTGGTGCTGTCACAGAATTCTGCAACAAACTTCAAAACTTTCTAATTAATTCCAAACAAATCCAATCCATACAAATGATACCAATATGGAAATCTGTGGATATTAGCTAGAGGGTAAAAATAACTCTAGACCGATTCAAGCACGCCCAAATCTTGAAACTCAACCAAACAATAACTGAGGTCAGGTGAAATTCCTGATACTAGATAAATTCTTTGAAAACTCATATCTCCCTCTCTAGACATCCAAATGAGGTGCTTCTAGTTGGAACAAGTCACTAGGAATGTCAAGTTTCTCTGTATAAAATTTAGTGGCAATTGGACATCATTTAAGTCCTGTGTGACAGATTTCATTTTTAGACTTGAGTGAATAGTAACCTGACCAAAACCAGAAAATTTGCCAACTTTGAAAATTCATCAAATATTTTGTAGACCTCTGAAAATTCTGTTCTTTAAATTCTCAAAAATATCTCAACAACTCTAATTGCATGCCAAATCTCAAATCAAGAAGAGCTCATTTGGACAAAAGTGATACCAGGTTCCATTATAGTCAATTTTGGCTCTATATAGGATACTAAAATGTCCAAATAGCTTTCCTTGGGATTTGACACCTCTTGGGCAAGTCTAAAAGCATAATTAGGACTTGTGTGAGCTACCCAAATAGTCCTAACCCTCATGCATCTTATTTTGGCTATGCCACTTGCAATTATACACAATCACATAAACTCATTCAACAAGCTACATTTTCATAACATACTCAAATTGCATTCTGATGGTTTCATAATGCTTCCTCTCATCTACATATGACATATTAACATATTTATACATGTTCGTGACTTCATAAGACATATACAACCATGAATTTCAACATATGTCATTCTTATGGCCTTAAAGTAGAAAAATTTTCATATTTTAATGTCATTCCTTCATCTCTCATGTGGTTGGCTCCCATTGCCTTGCTCCTTGGGTCCACCTAGCATATTAGAGTATTGGAAAGGAGGGAATGAGATTTAAAGAATTTCAATAGCTCATATCCTATTCAATCATTCATAATGGATGCAAATAAGTCTCATAAATGCATATGTGGACATGTGGACATGTGCAAGCATTCAAGAAACATTTTCATCATTTGAGAAAGTCATACATAGCATACAAAAGCTTGCCAAGTAAGTAGATTAGCCTCACCTATTTACTTGTAGATTTTGGACTTGCCTCACCCATTCTTTAAGAGATTCTTGGACTTAACCATGCTCTTGGGAGTCCATCTCACTTTTGGGAGACTCTTTACTTTGTCTCAACCAATCTTAAGAGTTCTTGGCTCATTCTCATCATGGCTAAAGGGTTCTTGGCTTCACCACACTCAAGCAAACCAAAACAAACATCATAAATATCATTTAGAAACATAATGCATCATCATGGCACCATGGCATATAAAATCATGTTAGAATACTTTTCATGGCTTAAAACATACATACACACATTCAAGATAATGTAAGCACACATCTATGCATGAAAGAAGGTAGAGAGAGCTACCTTGCTAGTATTTGTACACTTTTCCTTAAGCTTTGAATCCTCTCCCTTGACCTCACACACCCAAGGAGGTGGAGATCATTCCTCTTGGCCTAGACAAATCATATGGAAGCTAATTATACTCTTGAAGCAAAGTTTAAGGCCACACAACTTGCTTAAACTCTAGCTTAACCTATAAACCTCATTATGGTTCCATAATTGCACTTAATGAAGCAACACCCCTTAAATAAATTCTAGGCTCCATTCTTTCCTTTCAAATATGATTCCTGACTCCTTTTAAGCCTCTTGGAGTTATCACACACTTAAAACTAAGAGCTGAGCTACATGTTACTTCTTTAGGTCTTAATATAGAACATAAAGCACCATCTCACTTTCTATGCTTCTTAAATATTTTCCAAGGCTTTCCCTCATATTCATTCATCACATATGACTCAAAAATGGGTTTAGAAAAATTTAAAACTCTCCCTAACTATACAAACCCCTTTAGACCGAGGTTATAGAGGAAATGGGATTTCTTGGAGTTTATTTTGTTTTCTCAAGGAAGGATGCATGTGGGGAGCCTCTTAGGGATCTTGAGAGCTCATTTAAACTCTTATTTAGGTCTAGGAATCATCATGCAAAATCATATTCTACAAGGTGCAATTGAAACCCTAGAAATTGCATTTTGAAATCTAATGAATCTTTGTTAATTCCCTTTACATATTCGTAATTTTCACACTCTTTTTCCGTAGATTCATCCTTGGTTCTACCTAAAAATCAAGTCCTCCTAGGGTTTCTCATGTTAGGCAAAATGGAGGAGGAGAGAAACCAAAGATAGCAACCATAGGAAGAGAAATTACCTAGTTTTCTTGTTTTTTTCTCACTTGAATCTTGCTTTCTCCAAGCTCCTCTCTTGAAATCCGAAATTTCCCCTAAGTTTTTCCCTTAAACTAGATTTGTAACTTCATTTTGATCAAAGGAAACAAAGGAGAATGGGGGAGAGGAGGTTTGGATGGAAGAAAGTATGAAAAACTACCAAGAAATTATACCTTAAAGCTTGGATTTCTTCTCTTCTTTCTCCCTTGGTGCGCCTAGAATCCTAGCTCCCTTCTCTAAAATCGGACAGAAAATTCTGAGTCTAAATGAAGGAGAGAGTGGGGCACCACCTATATAAAAGGGGAGGAGGAAGCATTTTTCAAAAATTCTCATTTTGCCCTTTGTTCTTTGCATGTTTGTTTCTCCTTCATTTTAGCTCCTTTTTTAAAATCATCTTTTCCATTATAAAATTTAGGTTTCCAATTTAGTAAAATATCTTTGGAATCACTCAAATTGGTGATAAAACCTTCCCGAATGAATTTGTCAAAGTTCGAGTACACCGTCATTGGAAAACGTCCATCGGAGGGGATTTAACTGTCCTGAGACTTCCTATGGTTTTCAGAGCCTCTGAGAACCCCGGAGGACTCAAAAATTTCATTTAAAAAGCCCTCCTATGTGAATTCCAAAATTTACTCAAAATTACGATAATGCCATTATGTTTCATAAGTTTTTTATGAGAAATTATTTATGCATTCTAGCTCTATTTTTCTTTCCATCTGAGCCTGGGATTCTCATTTTTAAGATTTTAGAATACTTCCCAAATTTTTTGAGACCTTAACTACATCATCTCGAGGGACTTCATTTTGTATCTGGTAAATTTCATTTATTGACGAAGAAATTGTATGTTACGTTTCTCACATTTTCTTTCCTTTTTAGAAAATTGGATGTTATAGTAGATGCCAAAAGTCTTGTGGCATGGGTGAGGCAAAGCCAAAAGTCTCTTGGACGGGTGAGGCCAAGTCCAAAGTCCTTAGGCCAAGAGTGAGGTAAATCCAAAAGTCTTAAAAATAGGGTGAGGTAAAACCAAAAGTCCCTAGAGCATGGTCTTGGCTTGAATATGAATAAGTGGCATGGAAATTGTGACTTTGCATACTTTATGGTTGCCAAACCTTCCATACATATGCTTTGATATGTATATGCCTTGAATGTGTGTGTGAATGGATGAGTGAGCTATTGAGATTCAAAGAATCTCACTCCCCTTTTCCTCCATTATCTTGAAATGCCTAGGTGATGTTCAAGAAGCAAGGAGTGCAAGCCAAAGACCTTGAGAGATTGCATTTTATCTATTATGTAATCTTATTTGCAGATGGATGTCAAAATGAGCTTGTACATATGATTTTTGTGATGTAAAAACATGAGTAAATGTAAAATGATGTATGAATATGATGTATACCTTGTGTGATACCAAATTCATAGAATTATGCAAATTGGCTCTTGGATGGCTTTTATGTAACTATGCATAAATGTATGTGGGAGAGCCAAAACAAGATGCATGAGGTTTGGGACCACTTGGGCAGTTCACACAAATCATATTCATGCTTTTAAACTTGCCCAAGAGGTGCCAAACATTAAAGAAGCCCAATTGGACAAAGTTGGTACCTCATATGGAGCAAAAATAGCCATTTTGGTGAGCTATACCACTTTTTGTCCAAATGTGCTCTTCATGGTTTGAAATTTGGCATGCATCTAGAGCTTGTTAAGATCTTTTTCGGAAGCTAAAGGAGGTATTATTTGGAGGTCTACAGAATATTTGATGAATTTTTTATGTTGGTAAAAAATTTGGTTTTGGTCAATGTACTATTCATATAGTCCGAAATTTGTTCTCTATCATTCATAGGGTAAATGATGTCCAATTGTCACAAAATTTTATAACAAGAAACTAGACCTTTCCAATGACTTGTACCAAATAGAACCACCTCATTTGGATGTCTAAAGAGGGAGATATTGATTTTTGAAGTTGTTGTCCAGCGCTAGGTGCACAGTCAGACCTATGGTATTGTTTGATTGAATTTCAAGGTCTAAATGCATCTGGATTGGTCTAGAACTATTTTTCTCCTCTATTTAACATATGTATATTTACAAATTGGTATAGAATGCATGGATTGGAATTTTTTAGAATTAATTATGAATTTCCAAAAATTATATCAGTAACTTGTATCAGTATCAGAGGGCAGTTAAGCCTTCCTACCTTCTCTATTATCAAATGTGGTCCAAATGGGATTTTCATGGCTGGGCATTATTTTTACTATGAATTTGACATCTAGGGATTTCTAGAAAGATATGGTTTGTATAATTTTATTTTTTCTACATTTAGTTATGATTTTTCAAAGTTACCCCTAAAATCTACCACATGCTGTCTAAGAAGAAATAATGGAATTTTAGGGTTTTGAGCTTGAAACTATGGAATTGTGTGATGTTTTAAGTTATATGAGATTTTTTCCAATGATAAATCTTATTGAATAATTCATGGGGCCCATGTAATATGAATTGAAAAATTTACCCTATCGTAACGCGATAAAAGTATATTATTTTAATACTTTTCCTTACTTTTATCTTGTAAATGTGTACAAATTATCCGAAATGGAAGAGTATGGTAATAGAAATATAAGGCATTACATTTATTGGTATTAGAGCAAAGGTTTAGGCACTTTTACTTGGTATTTGGCTCTTGAGTGATGTATTTAGTGTGTTTTGGGTGGAACATCCATGCATATGTGCTTGAATTATATTTGCGGGCTAAGATTTTGACTCTTTTTCAGTGAAAATGGTTGAGACGAGAAGACGCAGAGGCAAGGGTAGACCGATTATGGTTTCAGAGGTTGAATCTGAGGACCTTTGTAGGTAGTCATGGAACCGATTAACTGGTTCAAAAATGTGATGGCCCAACAGTAGTACATGATCCAGCAGCAGCATGAGATGATCATGCGGCTGTAGGAATCCCTAACTAGATAGGAGGAAGCCAAGAAAGAGGCCCCTCTGCCTCAGTCTCAGCCTTCTACTTCTGGTACTCCATAACTTTCTACCTCAGGTGCTCTATGAATTCTTGTTGTCATTAATCTATGAACTTGCTTATATATGGCAGTTGGATGAGTAGAAATTAACACTTAAGTCTTAAACTAGTAATAATAGATAGGCTAGGTAAATTAGATAAATAAAAGCTATTAGAGCCTTATAAATTAAGGTAGAGTGGCCCCAGGGTATCACTAGAGGGAGAGTTAGAGTGTATGAGACAAAATTTTAGAAGTTATAAGACCAGAAGGGGTTTCACTGCAAGCAAAATAGTCTTGGCCATGGCCAATAGAGGCGAAGTTGCTTAGGGAAAGTAACAGAGAGCAATTCACCATGCTAAGAAGTGGAATTCATCAGGCCGAAATGTGGAAGGCCAAATTGGAAGTCATCCAGAGAGTAATTCACTGCATCAAAATGGGAAATTGGTCACAGTGAATTTTGTGAAAATATGTCAAGTGATCCAGAGAGCAATTGGCCGTAGTGTAAAGGGTATTTAGTCACAACAAAGGTACTCAATTCCTCATAATAACCTAGAAACCTTGGTTTTTTTCATAGTAACGTCAAGGGATGACTTAAAAACACTGGTAAGAGGTTCTCGAGAGTTGAAAATGAATGGATAATAGATTTAAAGGCTTTTAACTAGATATTTGTTTCACTTGTAACACCATATATTTCTAGCTCATATCACAACATTTACATATCTCACATTCATAATTTGCATGAAGGAGCAAGAAAAGGAGTTTAAAATAATTTAATTTCTTGCGTTGCGTCATGTTCAAAAAGTCTGTTCGGTGTCACGTGAACCATGTGAGCTCAGATGACACATTCTAATATTTATTTACATGCATAAAACTCATTTGAATCATAAAATGTGGCCCACAACTCATGGAACTCAAAGGAAGACTTAAAATAAGCATATTAAATTTCGGCCAGAATTTTGCTCATTTCTGACCCAACTTTGGAAAATCATAACTAATTCTAAAAAAATTGAAATCATACATTCTTGGCCATTCTGGAAAGATACATATGTCTAATTCATATTAAAAATATTTCTAGACGATAACATCCATCATAGAGGACATTTGACATCTGAAATGGTCCAGAGGTCAAACTACCTCCTAGTGCTGTCACAGATTTCTGTAGCAAAATATGAAAATGTCTAATTAATTCCAAAAAAATCTAATCCATACAAATGATAATAATATGGAAATATATGGATGTTGGCTAGGGGGAAAAATATTTCCAAACCAGCCCAAGTAGCCCAGACCTCAAAATTCAATAGAATAGTAACAGAGGTTGGCTGGAATCCCTGACACTAGATAGAATCTTCAAAAATTCATATCTCCCTCTCTAGACCTCCAAATGAGGTTCTTCTAGTTGAAACAATTCACTGTAAATGTCTAGTTTCTCTGTATAAAATTTCATTGCAATTGTACATCATTTGGGCCCTGTGTGACAGATTTCATTTTCGGACCAGATGAATAGTGTATCATACCAAAACAAAAAAAAATTTGCAAACGTTGAAAATTCACCAAATATTCTGTAGACCTCCAAAAATTATGTTCTTTAGCTTTTCAAAAAGCTCTAATTTTATTTCAAATCTCATATCAAGAAGAGCTCATTTGGCCAAAAAGTGACATAGGGTTCCATTATAGTCAATTTGGCTTTCCTTGGGTTTCGGTATGTCTTGGGCAAGTCTAAAAGTATAATTGGGACTTATGTGAACTGCCCAAATGTCTCAAACCTCATGCATCTCATTTTGGCTATTTCATCCCCACATATGCATAATTCCATAAAACTATTCATAAAGCTAGTTTGCCATCATATACTCAAATCACATTCTAATGGCTAGATGACATATTCTCTCATTCATACATGGCATATTATCATAATTACATATGCTCAAGAGGTCATAGACCATACACAATGGTAGGTTACATCATTTGACATACATATGGCCTTAAAGAACTAAAACTATGCATTATGTTGTCAAGCTCTCTTGTTCAAGGTGGTTGGCTTCCATTACCCTGTCCACTTGATCCACCTAGCATGTTAGAACATTGAAAAGGAGCGAATGAGATTCAAAGAATCCCAATAGCTCATCTCCCATTCAATCATACATAATATATGCAAAGCAAGTCTTAAAAATGCATGCATGGATATCATGGAAGTCATGAACATTCAAGAAACAAGCTTGGCATGTGAATAAGTCATACAAAACATTCAAGAGCTTGCCAAGGGGATGGATTGGCCTCACTTTTCCTCATGGATTTTGGACTTGCCTTACCCATTCTTTAAAAGATTCTTGCACTCAACCATACTCTTGGGAGCCCACTTTGCTTTTGGGAGACTCTTTGCTTTGTTTCAACCAATCTCAAGGGTTCTTGGCTTATCCTTACTAAGGGTTCTTGGCTCATCCTCACCAAGGGTCAGAGTTCTTGGCCTTTCCACACTCAAGCAAACTCAAACCAACATCATACATTCATTTGAAAACATAATATGTCATCATGAAATCATGGCACATAAAATCATGCTAGCATACTTATCATGGCTTGAAAATACACACACATACATTCTAGGACAAGCTAAACACACATCCATGCATGAAAGAAGGTGGAGAGAGCTACCTTGCACACAATCATACACTTTTTCTCTTGAAAATCCCTCCCTTTCTTCAGCCACACACCCACAAAAGTGTGGGGAAGATTTCTCTTATCCTAACACAATTTATGGAAGCCAATTAGGTTCATGGAACAAATTCTAAGGCCACACAACTTGCTTAGATACTAGGTTGTTCTATAAACTCCATTATGGTCTATAAATGCACCTAATGAAGCAACACCCCTCAAATAACTTCTAGGTTCCATTCTTTCCTTTCAATTATGATTCTTGGCTCCTTTTAAGCCTCTTGGAGTCATCACACAATTAAAACAAAGAGTCTAATAATATGTTGCTTCTTTAGGTCATAATATGGAACCTAAAGCACCATATCACTTTCTATGAGTTTTAAATTTTTTTAAGGCCTCCCCTCATTTTCATTCATCATATATGACTCAAGAATGGCCTTAGAAAAATTTAAAACTCTCCCTAGCTATGGAATCTCACTTTGGCTAAGACTATGGGACTTAATGGCTTCCTTGGAATTTGCTTGGTTTTCTTGAAGGAGGAAGCATGTGGGGAGCATCTTGGGGATCTTAGGAGCTCATTCAAACTCTTAATTAGGCCTAGGAATCATCACATAAGGGCAGATTTTCCAAGGTGCACACAAAACCCTAGAATTTGCATCTTGAAATCTAATGGTTTTTTGATAATTTCCCTTACATATTCTTAATCTCCACACCCTTTTCCTTAGATTCATGCTTGTTTTTACCTAAAAATCATCTCCTCTTAGGGTTTTCTCAAGTGGGGTGAAATGGTGGAGAAAGGAACTAAAGATGACAATCATAGGAAGAGAAATTACCTTATTTTCTTGTTTTTTCTCAATTGAATCTTATGTTTTTTGAGCTCCTCTCTTCAAATCCGAATTTTCCCTTAAATTTCTCCCTTGAATCAGATTTATAAACTCCATTTTAATCAAAAGAAACAAAGGAGAAGGGAGGAGAGGAGGTGTGGATGAAGAAAAGCATGAAAAACTACCATGGAAAATACCTTAAGCTTGGATTTTCTCTCCCTTTTCTTCTTCCCTTAGTGCACCACTCTCTTAGGGTTCTTCTTCTGATTTAGGGTAAAATAATCTGAAGCTAAGTGAGGGAAAGTGTGAGGCACCACCTATTTATAAGGGAGGAAGAAGCACTTTTTCAAAAATTCTCATTTTGCTCTTCATTCTTGGCATTATCGTTTCTCCTTTATTTTAGCTCCTTTTTGAGAATTGTCTTTTCCATTATAAAATTTAGGTTCCCAATTAAATAAAATGCCTTCAAAATCACTCAAATCAGAGTTAAAACCTTCCCGAATGAATCCGTCAAAGTTTGAATACACTGACGTTGGAAAATGTCCACCGGAGGGGATTTAACTGTCCCGGGGCTTCTCATAGTTTTCAGAGCCTCTGAGAACCCTAGGAAACTCAACACTTCCATTTAAAAAGCCTTCTTGTGTGAATTCCAAAATTTACTCAAATTTATGAAAATGCCATTACGTTTCGTAAGAAATTGTTTCTTCATTCTAGCTCCATTTTTCTTTTCGTCTAAGCCTGGAATTCTCATTTTTAGGAGGCTAGAATGCTTCTCAAATTTTTTGGGACCTTAACTACATCATTTTGAGGGACTTCCTTTTGTATCCAGTGAGTTTTATTCATTTACGGAGAAATCGTATGTTACATTTCTCACATTTTCTCTCATTTTCAAAAAACCAGATGTTACATCACTTATGTACATGAATGCTTGTAAATATTTGGTTAATGATTCTAATAACATTAAAGTTCAAATTTCCTCACTTTTTCCTAAATTGATTAATTTAAATGATGCTAGATCTTGATTTATGACTATCAATCGCATGTTTAAGCATAATTACCATGATTAGAAGTTAGGGTCGTCACATTTGGTATTTGAGAAATGGTTGAAGAAAACTATGTTAAATTTAAAACTTTGTGGCTAGTAAACTTGGCAATCATGATGCATGCATGTTAGGAATAGGAACATTGTGATCTAGTGATGACTCCTATACTTGTATATACCTACTATGGGTAGATTTTATGTTTGGATTGCCTTGGACTATAGTTTAATAGGGGATGCTTGTGATTGTGCTCGTGGCATTACAGAGTAAGATGGTTGCATGTAGAGAAACTACTGAGATGTTAAGAGAAATGGAAGAGGCAATGGCTGTAATGGCTAACCAAATGAGAGAACAAGTTGAGGCCTATGAGGCTATAGTTAGAGTAATAACTGACCAGCTTCAAGAGCAAGTCGAGCTCATGCAGTAATTGTTCAAGTGCTACAACAACTATATGAAACCATGAATAAGCAGAATTAGGAGGTGCCAGTGGAGAACCATGTTGGTGCTAGTCAGACCTTGGTATAGGACACCAAGGGGAGGATAGTGACCTCTCTATATGTTGGCCAAGTTTAGAAAGGCTAATCCTCTATTGTCTTGAGGGAGTTAGACACTGAGAAAGCTGAAAGGTGGCTGATGCAACTAGAGAAGATCTTTGAGGCCATGACCTGCACCACAGAGCAAAAGGCAAAGTTGGCTATATACAAGTTAGAGGATGAGGCTAAGCATTGGTGGAGGAATGCCTCTAGATTGTTGATTACAAAGGGGATACCCTTAACTTAGAAAAGTTTCCAAATCGCCTTTGAGAGCAAGTATTTCCCACCTTTAGTGAGGGCTAACAAAGAAGCCAAGTTTAACTTCCATGAACAAGGGGACCCGAATGTGGATTAGTATGTAGCCAAGTTCATTCAATTGTCTTGTTTCTCCTCCTACTTGAAACGATTTGATGATGAGCCATGGAAGGCTAAAAATTTTGAAAGCGGCCTAAAACTAGAGTTAAAGGACAAACTTGTATCCCTATAAATCTGTAATTTTGATGAATTGGTAGAGAAGTGTAGAGTAACGGAGAGGGCCATGATGGAAAGTAAGGCCAAGAGGAAAAACACCATGGAGGGTAAGTGTGACCGAGGCATAAAGCCCTTTAGGGGCAGAAGTAAGAAGGGAGCCAACAGTGGGAGTGACTATTGGGGTAGGAGACTACCTCTAAGGAATGTCCCATCAAGAAGAAGCATAGGACCCCTAAAAAATGCAGTGAAGGCCCCACCAACTTGTGCCAAGTGTGGGAAGAACTATGGTAATGGACCATGCCCAGTGTGCCATAATTATGAGAAACTTGGACACTATGCAAGGACTTACTCGATGTCACAAGAGTTGGCCTCATCTATTAAACCACCTACCTAGGGAAGGGTGTTTGCACTTACACAATAAGAGGCTAGTAGATCCTCTAGTTTGATCTGAGGTACATTACTTGTCTATAATCATGTTGTAGATGTATTGTTTAACTCGGGTGTGACCCACTTATTTATCTCATATGACTGTGTGTAAGCATCTGGGTCTTAAAATTAGCCTATTGCCATTTGAATTATCTATGTCCACCCCTACTGGATATTCTATGATTACATCTGATGTGTGCTTGAATTGCATTGTATAATTGGATAGCTGTTATACTACCCTTGACTTGATTTGTATCCTTTTTTGTGACTTTGATGTAATCATTAGTATGGATTAGTTGTCGGCTAATAATATGATACTTGATTGTAATCGTAAGACTATTTTCTTACATGCAAATATATTTGAAACTTGTCCTGTAACTGAGCTTACTTGTGTGTCTGTTGCCTAAGCTAGGAGGTACCTTAGGCTTGGTTGCCAAGGGTTTCTAGTATTATTTTCATTGCATGTTGAGGTTGATGATGGGTTAGAGGATATACCTATAATTAGGGAGTTTCCTGAAGTTTTCCCTAAAGAGTTTAGTGGACTACCTCTAGAGAGAAAGTTAGAATTCTCCATTGATTTAGTACTCGATATGAGTCTGATTTCTAAGGCCCTATATAGAATGATGCTTGCTAAGTTAGTTGAGTTGAATAGTTAATCAGAGGAGTTACTTGAGAAAGGGTTTATTTGGCCAAGTATGTCTCTGTGGGAGCACCAATGTTGCTTGTTAAGAAAAAGGATGGTAGCCTTAGGCTTTTACATTGACTATAGGCAATTGAAACAAGCGACCATCAAGAATAAATACCCTTTGCCTAGAATTAATGACTTATTTGCCCAATTAGCTAGAGCGTCAATCTTTTCAAGGATTGACCTCAGATTAGGATATTATCAACTTAGAGTTAGGGCTGAGGATGTACCTAAAACTACCTTTAGGACTCGATATGGCCATTATAAGTTCCTAGTTATGCCTTTTGGGTTAACCAATGCCCTTGCCATTTTCATGGATTACATGAATAGGATTTTTAGGCCCTATCTTGACTAATGTGACAACCCTTCCTTCTAATCATTGTAATTATGGTTAAATATGCGATTAATAATTAATTATCAAGGTTTGAGTGGTCACAATTTATCATATTGTGAAAATATGGGAAAAATTTAAACCTTGATGTTAGGGTTATCACCATACCACCATAACCAAACAAAATTTGTATAAAAGAAATCCTACTACCATAGAGGGTTTATGATTCAACCATCCATCAGTTTTAATACCCAATAACCACCCACAAGTGTTCCTATATCATTTTCTACCATTACCATTGAAGAAATGGGGGTTTCTAGATTAAAATTATGAGTTTGGAGATTTACGCCGCAGCATATACCTTCCTCGCCGCGGCTAGGTTGCTATTTAGAATTATTAGGCAAATTTCGTAAATCTCGCCGTGGCTGGACCATCGCTGCGGCCAGCTTACATGGCGCTGCGGTGGAAACGCCTCCTGGAACTACTATTCCTAACCCCCATGATTGTCACCTCGACGCAATACATTTGCGTCATGGCAAGTTTTGCTACTGTCTAACTCTTAATTAATTTCCTCGACTAGCACCGCGGCAGGACATAATGCGTCATGGCGAGTTTTGGTTTGTTACCCTCCTGGGCAATTTTTTCCTCTCTGCGCCGCGGCGAGATTTATCAGGCCGCGGCGCTCTTCGCCATTGTCACTCCCTGGGCCAATTTTCTTCCCTTACGCAGCGGCAAGATTGGTTATGCCGCGGCGCCCTTCGGCTCTGTCTCTCATTTGGCCGCGGCGAAGCCTCCCTCCTGTGACTACATTACTTAAATTTTGCCCTCTACACTCCAATTCTCATCTTAGAAATACTCTAGGTCCACCTACCCTTATTTTATGTGATTCTAATGGTGTTTATCTGCCCTATTTACCCATCAATCCATCCATTACCATTGCAAAACTTAAATACTACTTCCTACTTGCCTAACTTGCTCATATAAGCAAATTCATGAATATATGACAACAAGAACACATGCATTAGCAACAATTTACATCCCATGCACATTCCATAGAGATTCCATTCAACAATAGCTTATGTCCACATCCAAGGCATCATATGACTACAATTCCCATATGGTAATCCATATCACAATTTCAACAAAACTACCTATATGATACTATAAGTTCATATATTAATATTCAACAATAATGAGACTTAAATCCTTAACGGTTACATTTCAATCAAACAAAATATGAACGTCTACACTTGGCAACATGAATACATGATGATGCTATGTAAACTAATAACAAAATTGCATCTCTACTAAATAAACCAGCCTAAGTGTAGCTTTCTCCCATATGTTGGAGCTCATGGATTTTCATCTACTTGCTTCCCTTTATCCTTACCCGAAGAACCTTCACTTGAAATGTTAATCCCATGAAACGGGGTGAGATATAAATCTTAGTAACCAAGGAAATTCCATCATATATCAGTTTAATTAACATATATGCATGAATCAAAATCAACATCAGAATCATATCAGCAAATGAAATAATTAAGCTATCATGATTACTATCCCATACTAGTAATCATATTATCACATGTTAAAGGCCATTAATACCAGGAGAGGCCTGTACACGGCACCTACTCCCTATTGAGCACAATTGGGGCTCAGTGCATCTGGGTTTGATCATAACCCGGTGCTCGATCGAAGCACATGCACGGGTGGCAGCCGCACCACAGCTCCACCATGGACTCACAAGGTCTAAACACAATTCAATAGATAGTCAACCAATTCATTCTACATTTCAAATCATTCATATACAGCAACATATAAAATTAAATCAAATATATACATGGAATTGATATAAACCCGGTTACCTCACTTGTAGACAACTTTGCAACAGCCACCACAAATCCCAAATTCGGATTAGAGTGTCCTTCACCAGAAAACTCAATATTCCACCCAAAATCCTAAGCAAATTCGTACATAATTAATACCCATTTTATAAATCAGCTATGGGGGTCTCAAATTAACAAATGAAGCATCAAAATGGAGGGTTTAAACTCACCCAAGGTCAGCCCTAACCTCAACCTATGAATTTCACCAAGAAAATCTCCAAATTCCCACATTTTAGATTTTGGGTAGGGTAAAAATACTCCAAATGAAAAACTAATTGGACCAAATTAAAGAAAAAGATGAGGGGATTAAGTAGTATAACTATTACCTTGGCTAAATCTTGCTCTAAATATGAGAAAATGCAGAATTCTTGCCCCCAACCCTAGCCTCCTTCTCAACCTCTGAATTTTGCTTCTTGAGCTTTAGCAAATAAGAAAGTGGTTGAAGCATTAGGGTTTAGGTTGGGTTTTAGTTGGGTCAAAAATGGGTCATGGGTTGCTCCAAGGTCCATCTCCATTTGGGCTTCATATTTTAAGTTGTTGAGCCAGTTTTTTATTTTTATTTTTTTGCATTGGGTTGCTGAAGTTTAATTAGGTTTAGGCCAAGTTTGAAGAGCTCAAGAACTTAGGTCTGCATAAGGGTTATTGGGCTACTTAGAAGAGTCTATACCAGGTGGATTTTGGGCCTCCATCACACTAAATTGGGTTGGGTCTACACCTAATCCATTGGGCCTCCATTAACCTCTTCTTATGATTTATTAATTTAAGTCTAGATAGAATTTCTATCCCAATTAAATCTCAAACCCATATTAATTATTCCTAATTAATCTAATCCATGATTAACACCTTAATTAATTATGAGGTGCTACAACTAGTTTATGGTAGTGTTCATTGATGATATTCTTATCTACTCTAAAAGTAATAAAGAGCATGAAAAGCATCTTAAGATAGTTCTTCAAACATTGAGAGAGCATAAGTTATATGCTAAGTTGAGCAAGTGTGAGTTTTGGTTGCAGGAGGTTAAATTCCTAGGTCATGTGATATCAGAACAAGGGGTAGCAGTAGATCCTAGTAAGGTAGAAGTGGTACTAAATTAGGAGAAACCTTAAGACAGTAACCAAAATCTGTAGCTTCCTAGGTCTTGTCGGCTACTATAGAAGATTCATTAAAGAATTTTCTCAGTTAGCCATGCCTTTGACAAAATTGACTAGGAAGGACCAACCATTTGTGTGGGATGTCAAGTGTCAAAATGCCTTTTAGAAGCTTAAGGATAGGCTTACCACTACATTGTGTTAGTGATACCCAACCCCAAAGAGACATTCACAATCTATAATTACACTTCTAAGAATGGATTAGGGCGTGTTTTAATGCAATAAGGTAGGGTAATAACATATGCCTCTAGACAACTTAGACTTTATGAGGAGAATTATCCCACCCATAACCTAAAGCTAACGATTGTAGTTTTTGCCCTTAAGATTTAGAGGCACTATCTCTGTGGTGCCCAATTTGAGGTGTATAGTGATCATAAGAGTTTGAAGTACTTGTTTGACCAGAAGGAGTTGAACATGAGGCAAAGGAGGTGGATGGAATTTCTTAAGGACTATAACTTCTCCTTAAAGTATCATCCAGGGAAGGCGAATGTGGTCACCGATGCCTTGAGTAGGAAATTTATTCATATGGCAATGATGATGCTTAAGGAGCAAAGGTTGATTGAGGAGTTAAGAGATTTGAATCTATCAATTTCAATACATCCTAGCAGTCTTCTTTTGGGAGATTTAAGGATAGAGAATGACTTTAGGAAGAGAATTAAGGAGGCCAAAGAGCTAGATGAACAATTAGGGAAGATTAGAAAGCAATTGGGGAATAGTGAGGTCAAGGATTTTGACCTTTCAGAGGATGGTTTAGTGAGGTACCGGGGTAGAGTATGCATAAACAAGGATGAAGAGTTAAGGAATTCATTCGGGCACCACTAAGATGTATAAAGATCTTAAGAGGCATTTTTGGTGGCTTGGGATGAAGTTAGACATAACGGAGTTTATTGCTAGATGTCTAGTTTGTTAGAGGGCTAAGATTGAACACTAAAGACTCGTAGGTTTACTACACCCTTTAGAAATTCTAGAATGGAAATAGGATAATATATCCATAGATTTTATGATGGGTTTACCTAGAACGTGTAACATCTAGTTCTTTGAAAACGAGAGAAAACATAAAAAATGTAACATATGGTTTCTCCGTACATGAACGAAATTCATCGGATACAAAAGAAAGTCCCCCCAAAAATGACTTTGTTGAGGTCCCAAAAAATTTGGGAAGCATTCTAGTCTCCTTAAAATGAGAATCTCAAGGTCAGACGGAAAGAAAAATAGAGCTAGGACAATGAAACAAATTGTGATGAAAACTGACAAAACATAATGGCATTTCTGTAAATAAGTGTAACTTTTGAAAAAACACATAGAAGGGTTTTTTAAATGGAAAATTTAAGTTTCATAAAGTTCTCAAAGGTCCCAAAAACCATGGGAAGCCTTGGGACTGGTAAAACCTCTTTGGTGTACGTTTTCCAATGTCGGTGAGCCTGAACTTTGATGGATTCGTTCAGTAAGGTTTTAACTCCAAATTAAATGATTCCAAAGGCATTTTATTAAATTGAGAATCTAAATTTTATAATGGAAAATATAGTTCTTAAAAAAGAGCTAAAATGAAATCGAAATGAAATTGCTATTACGAAAGGATGAAACTGGAATTTTTGAAAAAGTGTGTTTCTAGAAGCTCCCACACACTTCTCCCTTTTTCTCCCACCTTCTTAAGCACAAATTCCTCTTCCCAAATTATAGAAAGACAACAGCTCCTTGAGGCTCACCAAGAAAGGAAGAAAAAGGCAAGAAAGGTGTGACATCCCGATTTTCTAAAAATGAGAGAAAACGTGAGAAAGGTAATGTACAGTTTTTCTGTAAACAAACAGAATTCACCAGATACAAAAGGAAGCCCCCCAAAATGATGTAGTTAAGGTCTTAACAAATTTAGGAGGCATTCTAGACTCCTAAAAATGAGAATCCCAAGCTCAGACGGAAAGAAAAACAGAGCTAGAATGAAGAAACAATTTTTTACGAAAAGTTTACGAAACGTAATGGCATTTTTGTAATTTTGAGCAAATTTTGTAATTCACATAGGAAGGCCTTTTAAATGAACGTTTTGAGTTCTCCAAGGTTCTCAGAGGCCCTGAAAACCATGGAAAGCCCCGGGATAATTAAATTCCCTCCGATGGACATTTTCCAATATCGGTGTGCCCCAAACTTTGACGGATCCGTTTGGGAAGCTTTTAGCTTTGATTTGAGTGATCCAAAGTTATTTTATTTAATTGGGAACCTAAATTTTATAATAGAAAAGACGGTTCTAAAAAAGGAGCTAAAACGAAGGAGAAACAAAAATGCAAAGTACGAAGGGCAAAATTAGAATTTTTTAAAAAGTCACTTTCCTACACCTTTCCTACACCTATATATAGGTGGCGCCCCACTTTCCTCTCCATGTGGAATTAGAAAATTTTACATAATTTCAGAAGAGAGAACTAGGGTTTTGGGAGTACCAAGAGAGGAGGAGAAGGAGAAGAAATTCCAAGCTAAAGGTATGTTTTTATGGTTGTTTTAATGTTTTTCTCCATCCACACCACCTCTCCTTCATTCTCCTTGATTTCCTTTGATTAAAATGAAGTTTATAAATCTGATTAAAGGGAGAAATTCATGGGAAATTTCGGATTTGAAGAGAGGAACTTGGAGAAAGCAATATTCAAGCCAAACTAAGCAAGGAAACTAGGTAAAATTGCATCCTATGGTTGATATCTTCCATCACCCTTCTTCTCCATTTTGCTTAACCCTAGGAGCAGTAGGAGGATCTGATTTTTAAGCCCAATCAAACATGAATCTTAGGTATTTGATGGAGAAGAATAAGAATATGAAAAGAAAACAACAAACTAGCCATTAGAATTCAAGATGCAAAACTTAGGGTTTCAAGTGTTCCTCCTAAATTCTGATTTTGTATGATGATTCCTAGGCTTAATTAAGAGTTTAAATAGGTTCTTGAGACCCCTAAGATGCTCCTCACAAGCTTCCTTCTTCAAGAAAACAAAGAAATCTCCAAGGAAGCCAAATTGTCCTATGTCCTCGGCCTAGGCATGTTCTTGTAGCTAGAGAGAGTTTTAAAATTTTTTAAGGCCATTCTTGCGTTATATTTGATGAATGAAAATAAAGGGAGGCCTTGAAAAAAATTTAGAACTCATAGAAAGCGATTTAGTGTCTTAGGTTCCTTATTATGACCTAAAAAAGCAACATGATGTTAGGCCTTTTGTTTTAATGGTGTGATGACTCTAAGAGGCCTAAAAGGAGTCAAGAGTCATATTTGAAAGGAAAGAATGGAGCCTAGAAATTATTTGAGGGGTGTTGCTTCATTAGGTGCATTTATGACCATAATGGAACTTATAGAGCAATCTAGCATCTAAGCAAGTTGCATGGCCTTAGAGATTGTTTTATGAACCTAATTGGCTTCCATAAATTGTATCTAGGCCAAGAGAAACCATCTCCACAAGTTTGTGGGTGTGTGGTCGAAGCAAGGGAGGGATTTTCAAAGAAAAAGTGTGTGATTGTGTGCAAGGTAGCTCTCTCCACCTTCTCTCATGCATGGATATGTGTTTAGCTTGTCTTAAAATGTATGTATGTGTATTTCAAACCATGAAAAGTATGCTAGCATGATTTTATATGCCATGATTTCATGATGTCATGTTATGTTTTCAAATGAATATATGATTTTTGTTGAGTTTACTTAAGTGTGGAGAGGCCAAGAACTCTTAGCCATGGTGAGGATGAGCCAAGAACCCTTGAGATTGGTTGAGACATAGCAAAGAGTCTCCCAAAAGCAAAGTGGGCTTGATAAGCATAATTTTTATATATATTATTCTCCTTATCTCAAGCATTTTAGTGTCCAAATATGGCTTTAGGGGTTCAATTATATAAGATTTCATTTTAATAGCCATATATGCACTCAAGGAATTAATTTGCAAATTATTAGTTTTTAATGCTTAAATTTATCTTAAATAATATTTGTGAATATTCCTATTTGATTTTTCCCACTCTTTCCATGCAGAATTTTAATATATAATTGGAGCTAAGAATTAAATGAAGCAACATACTCTCTTAGCTAGAGGAGTTGCTAGGAAGAAATATGTAGCTCGAGATTTATGTGGCATGGAAGCAAAACATGAAGAAGGGATCTGCATATGCATGAAGGGAGTTGAGTTGGAAGATGAACAAACGCTGCTAAATAGAGAAAAAAAACCACTCTAGGTGGCTACTTAAAGAGAAGATGGAATGGAGATTTTTGTGATGAAACAAGACACACATTCACGTAGCTGAAACAAAGTGGAAGCTCTCCAAGTCCAAGGAAGCAACATGTGGTACGAAGAGAAGCATAAACAAAGGAGAAGGAAGCTCAACATGGTTACAGAACATGTAGAAGCAAAATGAAGGGAAAAATGCAACGTAGGAGTTGACGTGGGGCTGTAACACGTAAAGAAACACATGAGAAAGAAGAGAAACAGAGCACTCTTTGGTCTGACATAGTAAACAAGCAGTAACATGAATACAAAGGCAGAGAAAACGAAGAGAAAGAGCTACGAGGCTGATGTAAAAGGAATGAAGTACCACGAGTTGAATGTGGCTGATCAAAATACATAGAACAGAACGTGGGCTGGATGGAACATGAAGAACAGAGCAAGACGCGGGTGAAGCAGAGCAAATAACACGAAGGAAGTGTCATGGGTCTTGAGCTGAAACAGAATAAGCAAAACAAAGGTTCATAACAAGATGAATGGATGAAGTAGCTCCACATAGAAAAGGTAGCTCACAAACTCGAGCAAATAAGTGGGAAGGAAGACGCTGGAGCTAACATGATTGCTAAAATGGCTACAGCAGAAAAGAAAAGCAAGCAACTTAGCTGAAACAAGAAGCCATGCCCACGTGAAAAATGGGAGAAGAAACATGAAGCATGCAGCTTGAGATTTACGTGGAATGGGAGCTAAGAACGAAAAGAAGTAAGGAGCAGATTTGAAGCATGAGCTGAGAGCCAACATGAGAAAAACAACGTGAGAGTATGCGCTGGATATCACGTGGAAGAACAACGTTGAACTGGGCAGAACGTGCATGGAGAAGAGAAAATAATACGTGCAGAAACCATGGAAGAATGTGAGCTCTAGCTTGAGAAGGAACTAGCCATGTTTCTGGTTAAGAAACGAAGGAACAAGGGGCTGCATAAGAAGAAGCAAACACAAGCTGCTGCACGACGAGGGAGAGAACGAGCTGCATGATTCGTGGATAATGTGAAGAAGCTACTGAAACAGTAGAAGGAACATGTGGAATATAATAAAATAAAATGAAGTGGAACCCACCTTATATACACATAAAGAAGCTGAGTTTCAGAGAAAGAATAGCTCGTAAGCAAAGCAAATAGAAGGCACGTGAATTTTAATGAGGAGATGGAGGCTTCATTCTGCACGCTTCCTTCATTCATTGGACCCTTTCATTCATACCCTTATCCATTCGCACAATCCATTCCATTCACGCCTCTAGATTTTTGGAAACCCTCGCCTATTTATTCACACTCCATCCCATCATTCAAGAGAGGCATCATTCATCCATCCTTCGCCCTTCGTCCATTCATTCATTCACCATGCCATCTCCTCCATTCCATCTTCCATCCATCCACCATACAATGAAATTCTAATCCATCTTGAGGCTAGCTAGGAGAAAGCTCTTGGAGAAGCTTGAATCCATGAATGAACTCAGAATTTTGGCTAAGAATTTCTTTATTTTCCTACATGTTTTCTCTTTCATATATTATCCTGGTTAAGTTGTATTTGATAGGAATTTATGTAATTATAATTAGTGGCTGGTTAGATACTAATTAGGAAGTCTTTTTGTTGATTAATTGATCTAATTGGACATTGATTTTTTTTTATTATCTAATTTCCCATGTGTGCTTCGAAGGTGTTCGATAAAATACATGAGTGAGATTATGTGTTTAAATGTTTAATTTGAGGATTCCTTAATGTTTAGTTGGTTAATTAAACATTTTAGGGTGATGATTCAAAGGCTAATTAATCAGTTAATCAATTAAATTGGGTGTTCATTGATCTTAAAAATAAGAATTGACAATTCAATGTGGAGTTGAGGTTTCAATTCAACATTAGATCGTTAATCTCTTGAATCTTGAGTGGTTACCCAAGATAATTTGTTATGAACACAATTAGGAACTCTTAGACCAGAATTAATCACAATTAGATTAGGATAAGGATAGTGGATACCAAGGGACGAATCCAAAGCTAGTCATAAGACCAATTTTTACCCATAATTCATATAATTAGGTAGCAATTAGGAATTTTAATTCAATTTAGTTTTAGGTTAGTTTAATTCAATCAAAACCCCCTTTAGTTTAGAAGTTTTTAGAACCTTTTAGCATTTGGAAAACTCAATTAAACATTGAACTCCAATTCCAAGGGAGATGACCTAGGTTGTGCCATTAGCTACATATTTTATCAACCTAGTTTTATTTTAAGGGTTGCGTGACGAGCCACTCAGGCTCCCAAGAGTATGGTTGAGTCCAAAGCTCTTAAAGAATGGGTGAGGCAAGTCCAAAATCCATGAGGAAAAGTGTGAGGCCAATCCAAACACTTGGTGAGCTCTTGAATGTCTTGTATGACTTATTCACATGCTAAGCTTGCTTCTTGAATGTTCATGATTTGTATTATGTCCATGCATGAATTTTTAAAGCTTTCTTTGTATATATTATGTATGATTGAATGGGAGATGAGCTATTGGGATTCTTTGAATCTCATTCCTTCCTCTCCAATGATCTCACATGCTAGGTGGACCAAGTGGATATGGTAATGGGAGCCAACAACATTGAAGGAAGAAGATTGACATCTATATGTTTAGCCATTTACCTTTTTAAAGCCATAATGAACCATAATGATATATTATTGTTGTAAATGGTTTATGACCCTTGAGATATATGTAATTATGATATTATATGATGTAGAAATGAAAGCATGTGCTATGCAAATGATGGAATGTGAATTGAGTATGTATGGCAAAGATAGCTTCATGAATGAGTTTATGGAAATGTGCCTATGTGTGGATGGAAAGGCTAAAATGAGATGCATGGGGTTTGGAACCATTTGGGCAGCTCACACTAGTCTTAAATGTTCTTTTAGACTTGCCCAAAAGGTGCCAAAACCAAAGGAAAGCCATTTGGCAATTTTGGTATCCCATATAGAGCCAAAAATGACCATAATGGAACCCTATATCACTTTTTAGCCAAATGAGTTATTGTTGGTCTGAGATTTGGCATGCAATTCGATATCATTAAGAGTTTTTTGGGAAGCTAAAGATCATAATTTTTAGAGTTTACAGAATATTTGATGATTTTTCAAAGTTGGTAATTTTTTAGTTTTAGTCTGCTACACTATTCATTTAGTCTAAGAATGAATTCTACCACACGATGCTCAAATGATGTCCAATTGCCATGAATTTTTATACAAAGAAACTATACATTCATAGTGACTCATGCCAGCTAAAAACACCTCAATTGGAGGTCTAGAGAGGGAGATATGAAATTTGAGCTTTTTGTCTAGTACTAGGGGTTTTACCTAACCTGAGTTACTGTTCTATTAAATTCTGAGGTTTGGGTTGCCTGAACTGCTATAGAAATATTTTCCCCTCTATTTAACATCCATAGCTTTCCATATTGGTATCATTTGCATGGATTGTATTTTTTTGGAATTAATTGGACATTTTCAAAATTTGCTATAGAATCTGTGACAGCATCAGGAGGCAATTTGGCCTTTAGACCTTTTCAGATGTGAAACGCCCTCTGTGATGGATGTTATAGTTTGGGCATATTTTTAGTGTGAAGAAGACATCTGTAGCTTTCTATAATGGCAAAGAATCTGTGATTTTGATTTTTGTAGAATTAGTTATAATTTTTCAAAGTTTGGTCAGAAAAAGGGCCAAATCTGGCAGAAAATGCACTTAAGTAATTTGACCTCTCCTTTGTTTTCCATGAGTTGTGGGCATGATTTTATGATGAAAAAAGTTGTATTGATGTAATTAAATATGAGAAAGTATAATATATGCTCACACGATCCACATGACATTGAATGGAATTGTTAAATACAACGCAATGCGAAAATAGTCATTATTTTATTCCCTTTTTCTCTACATATTCATCGGAATTGATGATGTGAAGCCTATGAATGTGATGAAATGAGCTATAATTTATGGTGTTACAAAAGGTATGGAATTTCTTGGTTTTTCATGCTTTCTTTTTAGCAAACCTCTTCTTGTCTATTTCCCTTTCTTTCTTATGGTTTTATTGAAGTATATGGATCTGTTTTGAGGGAAGAATAGAGGGAAAAATTCAGATTTGAAGAGAGAAGGCCAAGGAAAGTGAGAAACAAGCAAGAAAAGCCATGGAAATAAGGTAAAATCTTCATCCTATGGTAGCTGCAAAAAGGCTTGAATTTTAGGTAGAACCAAGGGTGAATTCTATGAATTTAAGGGAATAGAGTAAGAACATGCAAAGAAATCCAAGTAAAAGCCATTGATTTTCAAGATAGCAAACCTAGGGTTTCATGAGCTCCCTTGAAAATCTGAGTTGATTCCTAGGCCTAAATGAATGTTTGGATGAGCTCTTGAGATCCCTAGAAGGCTCCTCATATGCATCTTTCATCAAAAGAATGAAGCAAACTCACTTGGTGTTCATATAATGCATACTTTCGCCCTAGGCTAGATGAAGCACCAAGGCGTAGTTTTAATTTGTTCTAAGCTTAGTTTTAAGTCATGTATAATGGAAGAGGATGAAAGGAAGCCTTGAAAAAATTTTAGAAGCCATAGATAATAAGATGGCCTTGTATGTTCCATATTATGGCTTAAAGAAGCAACACCTATCTAGGCTCCTTGAATTGATTGTATGATGACTCCAAAAGGTTTAAATGGTGTCAAGAATCATAAATACATGGAGAGAATGGAGCCAAGATGATATTTTCTTAAGGATGTTTCATTGTGTGCATTATAGAACCATAAAAGAGCCTTATGAGTCACCTAACTTTTCTAGTGAATGTGTGGCCTTAGAATGTGATTTAAGAGTGTAATTAGCTTCCATATGATGTATCTAAGCTAAGAGAAATGATCTCCACTTTTTTGGGTGTATGAGGTCAAGGGAGAGGACTCAAGAAAAAAGTATGTGAATGCAAGCAAGGTAGCTCTATTCACCTTCTTTCATGCATGAATATGTGCTTACATTGTCCTTGAATGTGTGTATATGTATTTTGAGCTATGAAAAGTATTTTAGCATGAGCTTTTATTCTATGGTACCATGATGATATTTTATGCATTCAAATAATATTTTATGTACTTGCCTTAGTTTGCTTGAGTGTGGAGAAGCCAAAAACCCTCTAGCCATGGTGAGGGTGAGCCAATAACTCTTGAGCTTAGTTGAGACAAAACAAAGATTCTCCCAAGAGTGAAGTTGACTCCCAAGAGTAAGGTTGAGTCAAAACCTCTTTGAGAAAATGGGTGAGGCAAGTCCAAAATCCATAAGTGAATGGGTGAGGCTAATCCACTCACTTGGCAAGCCTATGTATATTATGTATGACTTATTCAAATGCTAAGAATATTTCTTGAATGCTCACACATTTCAATATACTCATGCCTGCATTTTCAAGACTTGTATTGCATACTTTATATGTGATTGAAAGGGAGATGAGCTATTTGGATTCTTTGAATCTCATCCCCTCTTCTACAATGTCTTAACATGCTAGGTGAATCAATTGAGCAAGGTAATAGAAGCTGCAAAGCCAAGGAGAATGAGATTGACATCAAAATGTATGAAATGGCCTAGTTATGTCTCTCTTATAGCCATACACATGGCATAAGATGTAATCCTATGATGAAATTGCTATGTAATCATATGAACATATGTAATTATCCAAATGTATGATATATGAATGAAATTTAATGCCAAATGTATGAGATAGCATGTTTTGGATATTGGATGGCCAAAGCTAGCATGTGTATTCTTATGTATATCATGCGATGGATGAGTGAGTTTGAGAAATATGGGTTTATACACCTTTGAAACAAGTTTAGAGAGTCATTTTGGTGCATTTCCATGTGCTCAAGTGGCCACACAAGCTTGGGAAGCAAAATTGGACACTTTAATGCTAGTTGAGACTATAAAAATGACCAAACTAGAACCCTATAGCACAAACTGACCAAATGGATGAATCTTTCCATGAAAATTGGCAAACATGTAGAGCTCATTGAGAGCTTTTTGGAAAGCTAAAGTTCAAGAAAATCAAAACTCTACAGAATTAATTATGAATTTTCAAAGTTGAGATTTTTCTGCTATTCTGGTGCATATACTGTTCATATGGTCAGTTTTGTGTTCTATATCATCTGATAGCCAAATGCTATCCAATGCTAATGCAATTTTATAGGTATAAACTACAGGTTATAAGATTTTTGTGGCCACTAAGATCACCTCATTGGGAAGTCTGAGTAGAGAGTTGCGAATTTTTGAAGTTTAATGTCAATACTAGTAGCGCCACTTGACCTCCAGTACTGTTCCATCATAATTCAGTTCCTAAATGGACTTGGCATGGTTTAGAGATATTTTTGCCTTAAATTTAACATCTATAACTTCTTATCAAATTTTCATGATTTGGATTTTTGTAGAATTAGTTATGAATTTTCAAAGTTTATGACAGTAACCTATGATAATAGCCCAGATAGCTGAGACCTTAGGTGACTTTCGAATATCAAACGTCTTCTACGTGATGTTCCATGACCTAGAATTATTTTTACATATAGTAGACTTCTGTAGCTTTCTAGAATGGTATAGAATGTATGATTTTAATTTTTTTAGAATTAGTTATGATTTTTCAAATTTTGTGACAAAAAGCATGCAATTCTAACCGAGGCTACACTATGGAATTTTGTGTGTTTTTTTCACTTGCATGAGTTCTAGGACACTTTTGGTGATGGAACTGAGTTGTATCTATGTAATTAAATATGAGAATGTGATACATGAGCTCACATGGTCCAGGGATACCGAATGAAAAATTTATATGCTATGCAACACAAAAATACTCATTATTTTAATGTCACTTTCCTTGCTTCTTCATGAAACATATGATGATGCGAGACATAGAGATAGCATGAGATAAACTAGAAAGTTATGGTGTTATAGAACATCCTTGGGTTATGATGCTATTTGGGTGATTGTAGATAGATTGACAAAGTCTACCCACTTTCTCCCTATTAGAGCCACTTATCCTCTAGATAGACTAGCTCAACTATATGTTCATGAAATTATCAGATTACATGGTGTCCCTAATAGCATTGTGTCAGATAGAGACTCAAGGTTCACAATAAAATTTTGGTGGTCTCTACAAGAAGCTTTAGATACTAGTTTTAACTTTAGCACTACCTATCATCCTCAGTCTGATGGACAGACTGAGAGGACCATCCAAACCCTTAAGGACATGCTTAGGGCTAGTGTGCTGGAGTTAAAGGGGAGTTGGGATGTGTACTTGCCTTTAGCTGAGTTTTCTTATAATAATAGTTATCATTTCAGTATCTAAATGGCATCATTTGAGACACTTTGTGGAAGGAAGTGCCGGTCACCCTTATGTTAGGTAGAACCTTATGAGAGGAGTCTCTTAGGTTCGAACATAATGGACTAAACCACTCGTCAAATAGAACTCATCAAAAAAAAGTTGTTAGTTGCCCGGAGTAGGCAAAAGAGTTATGTAGATAAGAGAAAGAGACCCTTAAAATTTAGGGTAGGAAACCATATGTTCTTTAAGGCTACTCCGATAATAGGTGTAGGACAGTCTATCAGGATAAGGAAGCTCAGTCCTCGTTATCTTGGTCTTTTCCAAATCCTTAAAAGGATAGGAGCCGTGGCCTATAGAGTTGCTTTACCTCCAAACCTTGCCAAAGTTGCATGATGTGTTCCACGTGTCCCAACTGAAAAAGTATAACCTGGACCCTTCGCATGTCATTAAGCATAAGAGTGTGCATCTATAAGATGATTTGTCTTATGTGGTTGAGCCAAAAAGGATTGTAGACTCAAAAGTCAAACAACTGTGTAATAAGGACATCCTCCTAGTAAAGGTGGTATGGAAGGGACCTACGCCAGATGAAGCAACTTGGGAGATGAAGGAAGCAATGAGAAAGGATTATCTTACATTATTTGAGTAAGGTATCTCTAATTTTAAGTACAAAATTCCTAAAAGAAGGGGAGAATGTAACACCCCAAAATTAATTAAGGTGTTAATCATGGAATTGGGTTAATTAAAAATAATTAATATAGGAATGGGAATTTCTAGAGCAATAAATTATTAATATAATTTTAAGATTTAATTGGGTTAGAAACTTCATTTAAGCCCAAATTAAATTAAGTAGGCCATGGTTAGAGACTAATAGAGGTCCAATGATTATAGATGCAGAGCTAACTTCCTGTTGTGAGTTTTGGCCTAAGAGAGACCACCTAGCAATGGCCTAATTTGGTTTAAGGAGATAGAGGCCCAAAACTTAATTTACATGAACTTTTATAATTAGCCCAACATCCCTTATGCAGACCCAAATCAAATGAGCTCTTCAAATTTGGCCTAACCCAATTACAATTCGGCTGCCAAACTCATGAAACTTAGCCTAACAAAGTTTAAATCTAAAATCCATTAGGAATTGGGCCTTTGGGTTAACCCATAACCCATTTAGGATCCAACTTAAACCCAACTAAACCCTAAACATATGCAGCCCCCTCCATCCTTTGTTGAAACACAAACACAAGAAGCAAATTCAGAGATCCAAAGGGGAGGCTAGGGTTAGCAGCAAAATTTCATCATTTCCCACTTCTAGGGCAAGATTAAGCCAAGGTGAGTGTTATATAACTTGACCCTCCTCCTCTTTCTCTTTAATTTGACTCAATTAGTTTTTCATTTGGAGCATTTCACCCACACCTAAAATCCGAAACTTGCTATTTGATGTTTCTATGGTGAAACTTCGTAGGTTGAGGCTAGGGGTGTTATTAGGTAAGTATAAACTCTTCCTTTCGATGCATTTTCTGCTAGTTTGGGATCCTTGTAGCTAAGTTATGATATTGGTATTGTTTTATGCAAATTTACTCAGAATTTGAGGTATTGTTCTGAGGTTACTGGTGTAGGCTCAACCAAATTCGAATTTAGTTCTCGTGGTAATTGGGTAAGTGTTTCTGAGTAGTCCTTTGTAGTGTAACTCATTGGGTGATGGGCTTGCTAATATAAATGATGATTAAGGTTAGTAATGGCTTGATTTTGTGTTCCATAGGTTGAAGTAGCATTCAGCTGGCTCTTAAAGAATTGGCTACAAGTGAGGTAACAGGGGATTTTGTAATTCTATGCATATATATGCTTTAATTTTATATTTGCTACACATGAAAAATTTAAAATGCTAAATGAATTAATTGGCTATCTATTGTATTATGTTTGAAACTTGTGAGTCCATGGTGGAGCTGAAGTGTAGCTACCACCTGTGCATGTGCTTTGATAAGGCACTGGGTTATGATTAGACCCCAGATGCACTGAGCCTTGGTTGTGTTCATTGGGGAGTGGGTGCCGTGGACGGGCCTCTCCCCATGTTATTGGGCTTTAACATGTGGAAATGTGTTTGATAATGTGGGATAGTAATCATAAATAGCCTAATTGTTTCATTTGCTAATATAACTGATAAATTTTCTTATACTTATTTGAATTCATATGCATATATTAATTAAATTAGCATATATGAATGGAACTTGCCTTTGGTTACTGAGATTCGCATCTCACCCCATTTCATAGGATTATACTTTCAGGTGAAGGTTCTTTAGGTAAGATAAGGGAAAGCAAATGGATGAAAATCCATAAGCTTTAACCATGTGTGGGGAAGGCTACACTTAGATTGACTTGAGTAGAGTAGATGCTAAATTTTATATTTCTTCTTATATAGCATCATCATGTAATCATGTTACTAAGTGTAGGAGCTTGCATATCGATTACTTAAGATGTAACTATTGAAGAGCTAGGCTTCATATTAGTTTGGTATTGGATGTATGAACTTATAACATCTATAAAATTTGTTGAATTTATAATATGGTCTACTATTTGGAAGTGTAATCATGTGATACATTAGATGTTGACCTGAACTAGTGATGCATGGAATCTGTAACAACCAGAAAAGGAATGAGAGAAAAAATGAGAAAAGAGGAAGCTGGGAAATTTTCGGAGAGCTGAAAGTTTTCTAAGTCTTCTCGCCATAGCGAGAAATAGAGTCGCCATAGCGAGAATGCCTCCTCGCAATAGCGAAGATGTTCCTAGCTGTAACGAGTACGACATTCCATACAGAAACCAGGGAGTTGCTCGCCATAGCGGTGCTATAGTGAAGGCAGAGGTCTGGAATAGGCCGAGCTCGCCGTAGCGACGCCATAGCGAAGGCAAAAGTCTGGAACGTGCACGAGCTCGCCGTAGCGAGGATGATGACTCGCTATAGCGAGAGCGGTCTAGAAAAACATGAAAAGAGAGATTTTGACTTTTTAAAAGAGTCTAAACTCTTCCTTTCTCTCAGAACCGACTTGAGCTTCGACCAAGGAGAGAGAAAGAGCTGAGGAGAGAGAGAGAGACCTAGAGAAGCAAGGAGATCAAGCAAAGAGGTGAGTAATCTTGAGATTTCCCTAGCTTTTCTCCTTAGCTTGTTATCTCCTCCTTTTTGCTTTCTCTTTCTACGGTTTTAGAAGTTGTTTTGGGTTAGGTTTAGAAGAGGGAGTGGGAAAACTACTCTAGAAGGAGGGTAGAACGCATTTATCTTCATTTCTTCTTCCATGTTTTCTTCTTTGAGGGCTTGAGAGAGGAAGGAAAATGAGTAGAGTTCTAGAGAGAGAATCCCTAGATCTGCAAAGGTAGTGAGGGTTTAACTTGATGAAGAGTCTCTTTTAGCTTTGTGAGAGTTATTTAAACTATGAGAGAGTAATTGGTGCTCTTTGTTCTGCCTAGGCTCAAAGGAAGAAACTCCACCTTGTTGTGAGTGTGAAATCAAGGAGGGAGAGGAGAAATTGAAAGGGAAGACTTGTGTAATCTGAGAAGGTAGCTCTCTACTCTGTTCTTGTTGCATTCTTGGATGTGTAATAGTCATTGTATGTTGTATATGTGCTTGTATGATGAGATATGCCATTGATTTTGCCTTGATGTATCGGTACCAATATGCTTATGATATGATTGTGGAAATTGCTCGGGTGAGGTGGTGCCGAAAGTCCCTTGAGACGGGTGAGGAGGAGCCAAAAGTCCCTAAACCAAGGGTGAGGCCGATCCAAAAGTCCTAAAGCTCGGGTGAGGCTAGACCGAAAGTCCCTAGAGCCTAGTCTTGGCATTGGTTTGATTTCATGGCATGAAACACATATGTTGTGTTATGATGATTTGTTTGCATGTTTGACTAGTATATGCCTTGATTGCATCTTGAATGAGTATGAGCTATTGAGATTCTCTCGAATCTCACCCCCTTCCCCTCCCATCCTATTATCCAGGTGGTGTTCAAGGAGAGGCGAGCACACCTCACGGAGCCTAGAAGAGCATAGTTAGAATGATGTATAGCTTTTTGGTTATTTTGATGTATAAGGTGCCAAAATGAAGATGCACCTATCATTTTTGAGTTGTCACTATATGAGCACATGTAAATGTATGTATAGATGATGTATGAATCGTGTAAAGAGCCAAAGTAATGAGAATGCATAAAGTTGGCCTTTTGAGGCTCATATGAAATAGTGTATTTTCTCCCATAGCATAGTGAAATTGAAATGTATGATGATTTGAATTACTTAGATAATTCACGTATGTTATGTTTGTACTTTCCCACTTGCCCAATAGAGGTTAGAACATGAGAGAAGTCATTTAGACCCATTTTGAACCCCATGTGGTGCCAAAATTGCCATTTGGGTGAGCTTCGTCAAAATATGACCGGATGAGGTCTCCTTGTTATGAAATTTGGCGAATTGTTGAAATGGGGAAATTTCAATGGTTTGGTCATGGTACTGTACATTGGGTCCGAAAATGAAACCATGTCATCCATAGACCAAATGATGTCCAAATGTCATGAAACTTTAGGAGCATAAACTAGATATCCACAGTGACCTATAACAACTAGAAGCACCTTAATTGGAGGTCTGTAGAGAGAGAAACGATTTACTGAAGTTCTGTATCAGCATCAGGGAAGTTTCTGACCTTCGTTACTGTTTTATCGGTTTTCGAGGTCTTAAACTCCTGAACTGATCTGGACTTATTTTTTTCCTCTAGTTAACATCTGTAGCTTTCCAAATTGGTATAGTTTGCCCTGATTGGATTTTTGTGGATTTAATTACGACTTTCCGAAGTTCATGACAGTAAACTGCACCAGCATCAGGGACAGCCGGACATCTGTTCCTATTTCGATGTTAATGAGGGTCTAAACGTTGAGATTGAAGCTGGGAGTTATTTTTAGTGTGAATTTAACATCCCAAGCTTTCCAGAGAGCTATGAATTGCTTGATTCCCATTTTTCTAGAATTAGTGGTGATTTTCCAAAGTTGGAGCCAGAATCTGATTTATGGGCCCGATTGAGAAATTGTATTTTCTGAGTTTTTGGCTTCATATCCGTGGTTTGTGAGTTGTTTGAGACTCTGTACAAGTTGTATAAATGTTTTTTGAGTAGAGAATGTGAATGATGGGTTCACGGGACCCACGGGGCAAAATACGACCGGTTAAACCCCGACTTTAAGTAGTAAAATACCACGGTTTCGGTCAGTTTTCTGGGAAATCATATGGAATCAAGCCTAGAGGGAGACGAACTAGAGTAAGGTAATATGGTGTTACAGAATCTCTAATGGAATATGTATTTAAATGATAATTGTTAATAGTTCATGAATTTTTTCCATCATTAATCTATGAACTTGCTAATATATGGCTGTTGGATGAGTAAAAATTAACACTTAAGTCTTGAACTAGTAATGATAGATAAGCTGGGTAAATTAGATAAATGAAAGCTATTAGAGCCTCACAAATTAAGGTAGAGTGGCCTTAGGGTGTCACTAGAGGGAGAATTGAAGTGTATGAGACAAAATTTTAAAAGTTGTAGGACTAAAAGGTGTTTTGTCGCAACCAAAATAGTCTTAGTCACAGCCAATAGAGGTGAAGTTACACAGGGAGAGTAATAGAGAGCAATTTGCCATAGCGAAATGTGAAAGGCCAAACTGGAAGTCATCTAGAGAGTAATTCACTGCAATGAATTTTGTAAAAATGTGTAATTTTCATTTAAAAAGCCCTTCTATGAGTTTTCCAAACTTTCCAAAAATTACAAAAATACCCTTACTTTCTTTGGCAAATTTTTAAGCTCTTTTGGCTCTTGTTTTTAGGCATCTTAAACCTCAAATCCTCATTTTATAATATTTAAAATTTTATCATAATTTTAGTCGGTCCCAATTCTTTCTATTTCGAGGATTTCTTTTTATATTTGGCCCATTTCTAACGTCTATGGAGAAACTGAACATTGCGTTTCTCACGTTTATGGAGGGACAGGAGTTTACATCCCACAAAACCTCCAATGATATTGTCCCCCATTACGGCACCCCATGGTACTCTTATTTCCCACTTGGTGGGGTTTTGTTCCTCCCGGGTACTCTCATTTCTCTTTAGGAAAACGCGTCGCTGGTGGGGAGAGTTTCGCTCCCACTTATAAGGCCTTAGCCCTAGGGTCTCCTACTTGATGTGGAACTTTATATTCCTCCCCCCGATTTTGAATAAATTCTATTTATATGAAATTTTAAACAAATTAATTTGATCAAAAGCTCCATAGGAGATGACTTGGTGGGCACACTATTGCAAGCTAATTACTTTTACTAATGTTGGCAATTTGACTGCCGTAAGTAAAATTTTGGCTCCATTGTTGGGAAGCTAATTAATTATAATCAATTAGATTAGGAATTTTATTGTTTTCAATATCAATCTAACTTTCTTACTTTGTTTCTGTGGCCCATTCTAAAGCCTACAAATTCGATGTTTTGAGGTAATTCTATACAATACTAATTACAAGGGTAACTAACTCTAATTGAATTAAAATTTGGTATATAGGTTTTAGGTGTTGTGAGAAATAATATTCATAAAAATAATTATTTTTAAATTTTATAGTACTTGATTAAGGTTTTAAAAAATAAAAGTGATATTAGAATCAATTTTTTTATTGTAAGATTGAGCCAAAAAATAGAATATTTTCTTTCAAGTAAATCAAAAGCAAGAGATTATTTTTCTATTAAAATATCACATTCACTCAAAATGATTAAATTCATAATTATTTTTAATATTTTTACTTATGGTTTTGAATACATGCCCTTTTAAGTGCAATCATATGGAAGCCAATTATACTCTTGAATTAAATTCCATGGCCATACATTCATTAGAAAAGCTAGATGGTTTATATAGCCCTTTTATGGTTCCATAATGCACTTAATGAAGCAACCTTAAGAAAACATCATCTTGGCTCCATTCTCTCCATCTATTTATGATTCTTGACTCCATTTAAACCTCTTGGAGTCATCACATAATCAAATCAAAGAGCTTCGCTAAGTGTTGCTTCTTTAAGCCATAATATGAAACCTATGATACCATCTCACTTTCTATGACTTCTAAAATTTTTCTAAGGCTTTCTGTCATCCTCTTCCATCATATATGACTTAAAAATAGACTTGGAACAAATTAAAACTTCCTTTTGGTACTCTTTCTAGCCTAGGCCTAAACCATGCTCCATATGAGTACCAAGTGGGTTTACTTCACTTTCTTGATGGAAGATGCATATGAGGAGCCTTCTAGGGATCTCAAGAGCTCATCCAAACACTCATTTAGGCCTAGGAACAATTACATCAAATCAGATTTGCAAAGGAGCCCATGAAACCCTAGGTTTACTATCTTGAAAATCAATCGTGTTTACTTGAATTTTCTTGCATATTCTTATTCCCCTCCCTTAAATTCCTAGGATTCACCCTTGGTTCTGTCCAAAATCCAAGCCTTCTTACAGCTACATATATGTAGCAAACCAAGGAGAAGAAGGGAGCAAGAGGTAGCTACCATCGAATGAAGATTTACCTTGTTTCCTTGGCTTTTCTTACTTGTTTCTCACTTTCCTTGGCCTCCTCTCTTTAAATCCGAATTTTCCCCTTTGTTCTACCCTCAAAACAGATCCAAGAACTTCAATAAAGCCATGGTAAAGAAGGAGAAATGGAGGAGAAGGAGTTTGCTAAAGAAAAAGCATGAAAAAAGCTAAGAAAATCCATACCTCTTCCTTGTTTTTCTCCTTCCTTCCTACTCCTTCTTATGCACCTCATCTTTATGGTTTTTCTTTGGTTTAGGGTAGAAAAAAATATGGCTAAATGAAGGAGGAGATGGGGCGCCTCATATATATAGGTAGGTTTAAGAATAACTTTTCAAAAATTTCAATTTTGCCCCTTATTCTTGGCATTTTTGTTCCTAACTTGTTTTAGCTTCTTTTTTAGAACCGTCTTTTCCATTATGAAATTTAGGTTCCCAATTTAGTAAAATGCCTTTGGAATCACTCAAATTGGAGCCAAAACCTTCCCGAACGAATCTGTTAAAGTTTCGGTCTACCGATATTAGAAAATATCCACCAGAGGGGTTTTAATTGTCCCTAGTTTTTTCATAGTTTTCAGTGTCTCTGAGAACTCCAGAGAACTCAAAAATTTTATTTAAAAAGCCCTCCTATACAAATTTCAAAATTTGCTCAAAATTAAGAAAATGCCATTACATTTCGTTAGCCTTTTATTCAAATTCGTTTCTTCATTCTAGCTTCATTTTTCTTTCCGTCTGAGCCTGGGATTCTCATTTTTAGGAGTCTAGACTACTACATGAATTTTTTGGGACCTCAACTCACTCTATTTAGGGGACTTCCCTTTGTATTCAGTGAATTTCATTAAGTTTACAAAGAAACTGTACATTACGTTTCTCACATTTTCTCTCATTTTCAAAATACCAAATATTACAAATCACGCCCTTCTTCTCTCCCTCTTAGAACTAACCTTATTTCTGCCCAAGAACAAAAGTGAGAGCAAGGGAAAATAGGGCATAAGAGGAGGCAAGAAGAAGAGGAAAAGCAAGGCAAGAAAGGTATGAAAATCTTAGTTTTTCAAGCACTTTCCATCACCAAACTTCTTCTCCTCCTTTTTTTCTTTTCCATGGTTTTGTTGAGGTTTTTGGTGCTATTTTGAAGGCAGGCCCAAAGGGAAAAAAATTGGATTTGAAGAGGAGAGCTAGAAGAAAAGGGAAAGCATTCAAGGAAAGCTTGAAATCAAGGTGAAATTCTTAGTCTCCATGCTTCACTTTTCTTGTTCTTCTTATGTGCAATTTGTCCTCCTTATAGCTAGCCAAGGGGAGATTGTTTTTAGGCAGAACCAAGAATGAATCATATGAATTAGGGTATGGGAATTTAGAATATACAAAAAATTCAAGTAAAAGCCATTGATTTTCAAGATAGTAAAGTTAGGGTTTCAAGTGCTCCACCAAAAATCTGATTTAATTTAATTGTTTCTAGGCCTAAATAAATGTTTGGATGAGCTCTTGAGATCCCTAGAAGACTTCTCATATGCATCTTCCATCAAGAAAATGAAGCAAACTCACTTGGTGTTCATATAGTGCATGGTTTCAACCTAGGCTAGATCAAGCACCAAGGGGTAGTTTTAATCTATTCCAAGCTTATTTTTGAGTCACATATGATGGAAGAGGATGAGGGAAAGCCTTGGAAAAATTTTAGAAGCCATGGATAGTGAGATGGAAAAAGCAACATCTAGCTAGGCTCCTAGATTTGACTGTGTGATGACTCCAAGAGGTTTAAATGGAGTCAAAAATCATAAATTAATGGAGAGAATGGAGCCAAGATGATGTTCTCTTAAGGTTGCTTCATTAAGTGTATTATGGAACCATAAAAGAGCCATATGAACCACTTAACTTTTCTAGTGAATGTGTAGCTTTAGAATTTGGTTCAAAAGTATAATTGGCTTCCATATTATGTGTCTAGGCCAAAGGAAATGTAACACCGTAGATTTCTAACTTTTCCTCATGCTAATTTTAAGTCTCATGCCAAGCATTACATAGGTAAGCAAGAAAAATGACATTAAAATATTGAGTTTTTTTGCGTTGCACTATGCATAATTTTTTCTTTTTAGAGTTTTATGGGCCATATGGACACATGTATCACGTTCTCATATTTAATTTCATAGATACAACTTAAATCTATCACCAAAAGTGGCCTAGAACTCATGCAAGTGCAAGAAATACACAAAATTCATAATTGCAGCCTCGGCTAGAATTTTTCCTTTTCTATCACAAATTTGAAAAATCATAACTCATTCTTGAAAAATAAAAATCATGCATTATTTACCATTCTGAAAATCTACAGATGTCTACTTTATGCTAAAAATATGTCTAGGTCATGAAAAGCCAAGTAGAGGACGTTTGACATTCGAAAAGCACCCAAGGTCTTAAATGTCTAGGCTACTATCATAAACTTTGAAAATTCATAACTAATTCCATAAAAATCCAAATTATAAAAATTTAGTCAATATGAGAAGATACAAATGTTAAGTCTAAGGGAATAATATCTCTAGATCATGCCAAGACCATCAAGCAACTGAATTATGATGGAATAGTACTGGAGGTCCAATGGCACTACTAGTACTGACAGTAAACTTCAAAAATTCATAACTCTCTACTCAGACCTCCAAATGAGGTTATCTTAGTGGCCACAGAAATCTTATGACCTCTAGTCTATGCTTGTAAAATATCAAGAGCACTAGACATCATTTATCTATCGGATGACACAAAACACAAAACTGACCATATTATTAGTACATGCACCAGAATAGTAGAAAAATCCCAATTTTGAAAATTCATAATTAATTTTGTAGTACTCCAATTTTTCTAAACTTTAGCTTTTCAAAAATCTCTCAATGAGCTCTACATGTCTACCAAATTTCATGGGAAGATTCATCCGTTTAGTTAGTTTGTATTATAGGGTTCTGATTTGGTCATTTTTATGGTCTCAACTAGCATCAAAGTGTCCAAATTTGCTTCCTAAGCTTGTGTGGCCACTTGAGCAGGTGGGATTGCACCAAAATGACATTTTAAACTTGTTTCAAAGGTGCACTAGCCCAGAATGTGCAAACTCACTCTCTCACCCCATGCCATACACACATTTGCATAATGTTAGTCTTGTCATTACATGCTCAATTTATATTGTAACATTCACATAACCTAATTTATCATTTATACATAACACATTAATATAATTACACATGTTTATGAGGTCATAGGTCATATACAATAATAGATTACAAAATTTACTACTCATATGGCTTAAAGAAACAAAATCCATGCACTTTGATGTTATACTTTCATCTCCCAAGTTATTGGCTCCTATTACCTTATTCTCTTAGTTCACCTAGCATATTAGAACATTGGAGAGGAGGGAGTGAGATTCAAAGAATCCCAATAGATCATCTCCTATTTCAACTACACATAAAGTATGCAAACCATGTCTTACAAATGCATGCATAGATATATTAAAATAACATGAACATTCAATAAGCAATCTTGGCATGTGAGTAAGCCATACAAGGCATCCATATGCTTGCTAAGTAAGTGGATTAGCCTCACCCATTCACTTGTGGATTTTGGACTTGCTTTACCCATTTCTTTAAGAGGTTTTTGACTTAACCTTACTCTTAGGAGTCAACCTCACTCTTGGGAGACTCTTTACTTTATCTTAACTAACTTTAAGAGTTCTTGGCTCATCCTCACCATGGCTAAGGGTTTTTGGCTTCTCCATACTCAAACAAACATAACAAATATCAATTGAAAACATAATGCATTATCATGGTACCATGGGATAAGAGCTCATGCTAGAACATTTTTCATAGCTTAAAACATGTAACATCTGGTTCTCTAAAAACGAGAGGAAACATGAGAAATGTAATGTATGATTTCTCCATCAACGAACAAAACTCACCAGATATAAAAGGAAGTCCCCTAAGATGATGTAGTTAAGGTCCTAAAAAATTTGGGAAGCATTCTAGACTCCTAAAAATGAGAATCTTGGAAAGAAAAATAGAGCTAGAATGAAGAAACAAATTCGTACAAAAAACTTACGAAACGTAATGGTATTTTCATAATTTTGAGTAAATTTTGGAATTCACATAGGAGGGCTTTTTAAATGAAAGTTTTGAGTTCCCCAGGGTTCTCAGAGGCCCTGAAAACCATGGAAAGCCCTAGAATAGTTAAAACCTCTCCGATTGACGTTTTCCAACGTCGATGAACTCGAACTTTGATAGATTCGTTCAAGAAGGTTTTAGCTCCAATTTGACTGATTCCAAAGGCATTTTATTAAATTGGAAACTTGAATTTCATAATAGAAGAGACAGTTCTCAAAAGGAGCTAAAACAAAGGAGAAACAAAAATGCGAAGAACGAAGGGCAAAATGGGAAATTTTGAAAAGTGTAACTTACTCCCACCTATATATATGATGCACCCTTCTTCTCCCTTCATTATGCATGACCATGTTCTGCCCAAAACCAGAGGAAAACCCTAGGGGATGAGGCGCACAAGAGGAGGAAGAAAAGGAGGAGAAATTCAAGGTAGAAAGGTATGGATTTTCATGGTTTTTCATGCTCTTTCTCTTCCAAACCTCTTTTCCTTCATTCCCCTTTATTTCCTATGATTATAATGAAGTATATGGATCTGTTTTAGAGGAGAAATTGATGGAAAAATTCGGATTTGAAGAGAGGAGCTTAAAGAACACAAGATTCAGGTGAGAAAAAGCAAGAAGACAAGGTAATTTCTCTTCCTATGATTGTCATCTTTAGTTCCCTCCTTCTCCATTTTGCCTAACATGAGAACACCCTAGGAAGACTTGATTTTTAGGCAGAACCAAGGGTGAATCTAAGGAAAAAGGGTGTGGAGATTAAGAATATGCAAAGGAAATTAACAAAAAACCATTAGATTTCAAGATGCAAGTTCTAGGGTTTCAATTGCACCTTGTAAAATCTGATTTTGTATGATGATTCCTAGGCCTAAATAAGAGTTTAAATGAGTTCCTAAGAGTCTCCCCATATGCTTCTTTCTTGGAGAAAATAAAGCAATCTACAAGGAGTTCTATTTCCTCCATAGCTAGGGAGAGTTTTAAATTTTTCTAAACTCATTCTTGAGTCATATATGATGAATGAAAATGAGGGGAGGCCTTGGGAAAAAATTAGAACTCATAAAAAGTGAGTTGGTGCTTTAGGTTCCATATTATGACCTAAAGAAGCAACATATAGTTAGGCTCTTAGTTTTAATTATGTGATGACTCCAAGAGGCTTAAAAGGAGTCAAAAATCATATTTGAAAGAAAAGAATGGGGGCTAATAAATGTAACACCATATATTTCTAGCTCATTTCATGACATTCTCATGCTTGACAACATAGATTCCATGAAAGGGAGTAAGAAAAATCCATTAAAATACTACATGATTTGGTGCTGCGTCATGTATGAAAATTTCATTCGGTGTCACGTGGTGTAACACCCCATAATTAATTAAGGTGTTAATCACAGATTAAATTAATTAGGAATAATTAATATGGGTTGAGATTTAATTGAGATAGAAATCCTATCTAGGCTTAAATTAATAGATCATGGTAAGAGGCTAATGGAGGCCCAATGGGTTAGGTGTAGACCCAACCCAATTTAGTGTGATAGAGGCCCAAAATCCACCTTGTATAGACCCTTCTAAGTGGCCCAATAACCCTTGTACAGACCCACATTCTTGAGCTCTTCAAACTTGGCCCAAACTTAATTAAACTTCAGCAACCCAATGTATAAGAACTGGCCCAGTAAAATTCTGCAGCCCAACACTCTAAAAATTGGCCCAACAAGCAAAAATCTGAAGCCTAAATGAAGATGGACCTTGGAGCAACCAATGACCCACATTTGACCCAACTTAAACCCAACTAAAACCCTAATACACCAACCTCTCCCTCACACTTGCTGAAACACAAAACACAAAGAGAAAATTCGGAGCTTGGAGAGGAGGCTAGGGTTGGGGGCACCAATTTTGCATTTTCTCACATTTAGAGCAAGATTCAGCCAAGGTAATAGTTATTCAACTTAATCCCCTCATCTTTCTCTTTAATTTGGTCCGATTAGTTTTTCATTTGGAGCATTTTCACTCTACCCAAAATCTGAAATGTGGGAATTTGGGAATTTTCTTGGTAAAATTCGTAGGTTGAGGTTATGGCTGACCTTGGGTGAGTTTAAACCCTCCATTATGATGCTTCAATTGTTAATTTGAGACCCCTATAGCTGATTTATAAAATGGGTATTAATTATGTACGAATTTACTTAGGATTTTGGGTGGAATATTGAGTTTTCTGGTGGAGGACAATTTGATCCCAATTTGGGACTTATAGTGGCTGAGTAAGTGATTCTTAGGTAGTTATTAGCATCTTAAATTCTTTGATTATTGATTGTAACTGTTAATAGTGAATTAGAGTAGTAATTCTATGATGCTATGGTTATAGGAGGATTTCTGCACCATTGGTGACTGTTGCAAGTGTCTACAAGTGAGGTAACCGGGTTATATCAATTCCATGTATATATTTGATTTAATTTCATATGTTGCTGTATATGAATGATTTGAAATGTTGAATGAATTGATTGGCTATCTGTTGAATTGTGATTGGACCTTGTGAGTCCATGGTGGAGCTGTGGTACGGCTACCACTCGTGCATGTGCTTCGATCGAGCACCGAGTTATGATCAAACCCAGATGCACTGAGCCCCAGTTGTGCTCAATAGGGAGTAGGTGCCATGGACGGGCCTCTCCCGGTGTTAATGGCCTTTAACATGTGATAGTATGATTGCTAGTATGGGATAGTGATCATGATAGCCTAATTGTTTCATTTGCTAATATGATGGATATGATTCTGATGTTGATTTTGATTCATGATTATATGCTAATTAAATTGGATATATGATGGAATTGCCTTGGTTACTGAGATTTATATCTTACCCCATTTTATGGGATTAATATTTCAGGTGAAGGTTCCTCGGGTAAGGATAAGGGTAAGCAAATGGATGAACATCCATGAGCTGAGGCCGGGTGTGGGGAGCTACACTTGGTCTTAGTAGAATAGGATAGATGCAATTTTGTTGTTAGTTTACATAGCATCATCATGTAATCATGTTGCCAAGTGTAGGTGTTCATATTTTGTTTGATTGGAATGTAACCGCTAAGGATTTACATCTCATTATAGTTGAATATTAATGTATGAGCTTATAGTATTATATATATAGTTTTGTTGAAATCATGATATGGATTACCATATGGGAATTGTAGTCTTATGATGCCTTGGATGTGGACATAAGCTATTGTTGAATGGAATCTTTATAGAATGTGCATGGGATGTTAATTGCTGTTAATGCATGTGATCTTGCTGTCATATATTCATGAATTTGCTGATATGAGCTAGTGGAACAAGTAGGAAGTAGCATTTAAGTTTTGCAATGGTAATGGAGGGATTGATGGGTAAATGGGGTAGATAAACACCATTAGGACCACATAAAACAAGGGTAGGTGGACCTAGAGTGTTTTTAAGATGAGATTTGGAGTGTAGAGGGCAAAATTTGGGTAATATGGTCACAGGAGTGAGTTCCGCCGCGGCTAAGAAAGCTTTACCGTGGCCAAATGAGAGACAGAGCTGAAGGGTGCCGCAGCATAACCAATCCCGCCACCGTGTAAGGGAAGGAAATTGGCTCAGGGAGTGACAGTGGCGAGGAGCGTCGCGGCTTGAGAAATCTCGCCGCGGCGCATGGCGAAAAAAATCGCCCAGGAGGGTAATAGAACCGAAACTCGTCACGGCGCATTATGTCCTGCCATGGCGCGAGTCGAGGAAATAAAATAAGGGTTGGACAGAAGCAAAACTCACCGCGGCGCAGATATATTGCACCGAGGCGAGAATTGTGGAAGTCAAGAACAGTGGTTCCATGAGGCGTTTCTGCCGCGGCGCCACATAGGTTGGTCGCGGCGAAGGTCCAACTCGCCGCGACGAGATTTGTGAAATTATGAGATGGTATAGGAACACTAGTGGGAGGTTATTGGATATTGAAACTGATGGACGATAGAATCATAAACCCCTTATGGTAGTAGGATTTCTTTTATGCACATTTTATTTTGTTGAGCCGGTATGGTGATGACCCTAACATCAAGGTTTAAATTTTTCCCATATTTTCACAATGTGATAAATTGTAACTACTCAAACCTTGATAATTAATTACTAATCATATACTTAACTATAAATTACAATGATAACAAGGTAGGGTTGTCACACGTGGACCATATGAGCTCATGCAACACATTCTCATATTTAATTACATGAATATAACTCATTTGCATCATCAAAATTGGCCTTGATAAGTGCTAATTTTCATATATTTTATCCACATTTATTATTTTTTTTAATGATTAATTTGAGCTTAAATGGATTTATTATGCAATATTTGAATTTGTGGTAAATTTTGGAAAATAATTCAATTTTGAATTAATTAGGAGAATTTTTGGATTTAAATTGCTAAGATTTTATTCTCCAAAATTCTTTGATGATTAAATATTTGCAATCTTTAAAACACTTTTTAATGTTGTGCAGAATTTTCTTTTGGGCAAATGAATTGAAAAATTAAAATGAATTGAGGGAAAAGATTGGATGATAATTCTTTTTTTATTAATTTTTGATAATGGCAATATTGTAAATAATATATTAGGTTTTTATATTTGTTTTTTTTTTTGGCAGAAAAACGCAGCAGCTAGGGGCTTAAGTAGGAAGAAAAGTTGAGCTAACAGAGAGAGCTGGAGAATAGGAAGAAATCACGTGGAGAGCTGGGGGAAAATTCGAATAAAGGAGCTATGGGTTCTGGAGTAAAGAAGAAGCAGCAAATGCAGAAAGCACAAAGAAGCTGAGCAGTATGTGAAAGCTTGCATGGTAAATTAAAGGGAAGCTAAAGGAGAATATGAGCTGGATAGAATGTGGCTGGAATGGATGTTGAGCAACACGAAGAATCAACAAAGTAAGCCACACAAAAGATGAGTCTCAAGCTACACGAAGAAAGCACAAAAGCTACGGGTTTTGAGCTGAAACAAAATAAGCAAAACAGAGGTTCAGAATAAAACAAGTTGAATGAAGAGCTACAGATCAAGGGAGAGAAGCTCGAGAAGGGGTTCTACGTAGAAGCAGATGCATGGGAGAACTAGCTACAAGCAAAGAAAAGGAGCTGAACAACGAAGCAAGCCAAAAGCATTATGAAGCTACAGTTGCACGATGAATGAGCTGAAAACAGAGCATGAAGCAACAAGCTAAGCACGTGAGATTTTATTGAAATAATAAGCTAGAATTTGGCTACAGAATTGCGTGGATTAATGAAGCAAACAACTCGAGCAACTGGTTTGTGGGTGCTTAAGCTGTGAAGACGCTGGAAGACGCTGAAGCTGGAAGCTAACATGAAGAAAATAACGTCAAAAAAAGAGATGGGCTGCACATGATTCACTAAGAAACAAAAGCGCTGGAACTGAGGGAAGAAAGAAACGTGATTTCAGCATGCAAAAGGTGGAGCAACACGAATGAATGAAGCATGCAAAGTTGACGTGGAGTCAATAAAAAAAGATCATGTGACCAGGAGCATGTTTAAATCGTCCAGAAGCACACTCCAAGGAGGATTCATATTCCATACACGCCTCTGATTTATCGCCCAGAGTCCACTTCATTCACGCCTCAATATCTTAGCAAATCCTTGCCTATATATAAAATCATTCACTCATCAAGGGAGGCGTGGTTTTCAAACGAAGAGAAGGAAGAACAGAATAGGAGAAGCAGGGAGAATGTGAGCACGTCCAGGGAGCATTCTTTCATCAACCATCCATGACTACAACTCAATCCATCAACTCTCCTCCAAATAAAATCTCCATGGCAGCTTAATTCACCCATGGTGGCTGGCTGAAAATTGGAAACTCCCAGATGAAGATTTGAGCCCCATATTTTCTCATCAATTTGGATAAATACTCCTTGCTATATCTTTTAAATTCCAGCATTAAATCTTTTATTAATTTGACTAGGTTTAGTTGATTGATTTAGGAATTTAATTGCTTGGATTAATCTGTTTAATGAATTGTTTAAATTAATTTGATTTTGGAATTTTAATTATGATCATCACATGCTTATAAAAAATTCTAGAATTAGTGCTGTGCAATTCACCTTTAAATTCCTCTTAATCTTAGGTTAATTGATGCAATGGTTGTTGGATTAATTAACTAGAAAATTTGTGCAATTAATTGTTTGAGGAATTAAATAATCTAATTGGTTAATTAGTATCTTAAGTGAATTGTGCAGTAGATTATATTAATCAATTAAAATTGGTAAAGGTGTGTTCTTGTTCTTAATTCAATTAATTAGTTATTCAAGGTTTCTTGTGGTTGCAAATTCCTTGTATAATTAATAAATTGAACCTTGGATGGTTATTCAAGAATCTTTATAGGGAATACACTAAAGAGCAAGGAATTAATTCCAAATTTGGTAAATTAAACCAAGGGTAAGGATAATTGAATTCTAGGGAGTCCAATGCAAAGCTAGCTACCATATTCTCTTAATTGTTCATCTCATTTAGTTTTAAGTTCTTTTGATTTTTGTCAATTAAATTTAGTTCAATTAAATTCTAGTACTTCAACCCCCAAAATAAGTTTCAAGTAGCAATACTCAGAATAACCCTTCCATAAACAAATTGAGGCATAAACTCCAAGGGAGATGACCTAGGATTGCACCATTAACTATAAAATTTATTTTGCTTCCTAGTTTTATTTGAGATTGCGCGACACAATCGTCAGGCCTACACCTGAAGAACCATAAAGGAAAGCATGAAATATTCATATCCATTTTTGGCCAAATTTGGCTCTTTTCTGACCAAATTTTGAAAAATCATAACTAATTTTAGAAATATAGAAATCATCCATTCTTAGCTATTCTAGAAAGCTAAGAATGTCTACTTTATACTAAATATTTTTAGACCATAACATCCATCACAGAGGATGTTTGCCATTCAAAAAGGTCGAGAGGTTAAACTATCCACTGGTGCTATCACAGATTTCTGTAGAAAACTTTGAAAATATCCAACTAATTCTAAAAAAATTTAATCCATGAAAATGATACCAATATGGAAAGCTATGGATGTTAGCTAGAGGAGAAAAATAACGCCAGACCAGCTCAGGTAGCCCAGACCTCAGAATTCAATGGAACAATAACTGAGGTTGGGTGAAGCTCCTAATACTGGACAGAATCTTTAAAAATTCATATCTCTCTCTAGACCTCCAAATGAGGTGCTTCCAGTTGGCATGAGTCACTATGAATGTCTAGTTTCTCTGTATAAAATTTCATGGCAATTGGACATCGTTTGAGCCCTATGTGATAGATTTCATTTTCAGACCAAATGAATAGTGCAGCAAACCAAAATCAAAAAAATTGCCAACTTTAAAAATTAAGAGCATTTATTGACCATAATGAGGTAATAAGCCAACCTAGTGTCTAAGCAAATTGTATGGCCTTAGAATTAAGTTCATGAACCTAATTAGTTTCCATAAATTGTGTCTAGGCCAAGAGAAAGCATCACCACAAGTTTGTGTGTGTGTGGTCGAAAGAGGAAGCCTTGATTCAAGAAGAAAATTATGTGATTGTGTACAAGGTAGCTCTCTCCACCTTCTCACATGCATGGATGTATGCTTAGCTTGTCTTAGAATGCATGTATGTGTATTTTCAAGCCATGAAAATTATGATAGCATGATTTTATTTGCCATGGTTTTATAATGATATATTATGTTTATATGATGTTTTTGATGTGTGCTTGGGTTTGTTTGAGTGTGGTGAGGCCAAGAACCCTTAAGATTAGTTAAGACAAAGCAAAGAGTCTCCCAAAAGCAAGATGGGCTCCCAAGAGTATGGTTGAGTCCAAGAATCTCTTAAAGAATGGGTGAAGCAAGTCCGATATCCACAAGAAATTGGGTGAGGCCAATCCACTTACTTGGCAAACCTTTGTATGTTATGTATGACTTTCTCAAATGATAAAAATGTCTCTTGAATGTTTGCACATGTCAACATGACCATACATGCATTTATGAGACTTGTTTGCATCTATTATGTATGATTGAATGAGAGATGAGCTATTGGGATTCTTTGAATCACATTCCCTCCTCTCCAATGATGTCACATGCTAGGTGGACTAAGTGGGCAAGGTAATGGAAGCCAACCACCTTGAAGGAAAGAGTTTGACACCAATATGCTTAGCCTTGCTTTTTAAAATCCATAATGATGTCAAATGTTGTAACCCCTTAATGTATATGGTCTATGACCTCTTAGACATGTGTAATTATGATAATATATGATGTATAAATGAATAGATATGATGTATGAACCCTAGAATGTAATTTGGGCATGGAATGCCAAATTATGTTTCTTGAGAGTTTGATGGAATTATGCATATGTGTAGATGAAATGGTCAAAATGAGATGCATGGAGTTTGGAACTATTTAGGCAGCTTACACAAGTCTTAATCATGCTTTTAAACTTGCCCAAAAGGTGCCAAACCATAGGAAAAGCCATTTGGTTACTTCAGTACCTCATATGGAGCCAAAATTGACCATAATGGAACCCTATGTCACTTTTTGGCCAAATGAATTATTTTTGATCTTAGATTTGGCATGTAAATAAAGTTTGTTGAGAGATTTTTGGGAAGCTAAAGAACATAATTTTTGAAGGTCTACAGAATATTAGATGAATTTTCAAAGTTGACAATTTTTCTGATTTTAGTCTGCTACGTTATTCATTTGGTCCGAAAATGAAATCTATCACATAGAGCCCAAATGATGTCCAATTGCCATGAAATTTTATACAGAGAAACTAGACATTCATAGTGACTAGTGTCAACTAGAATCACCTCATTTGGAGTCTAGAGAGGGATATATGAATTTTTAAAGATTTTGTCTAGTATCAAGAGCTTTATTTGACCTCAGTTATTGTTCCATTGCATTTCGAGGTCTGGGCTGCCTGAACTAGTCTAGAGTTATTTTTTCCCTCTAGCTAACATCCATATCTTTCTATATTGGTATCATTTGCATGGATTGAATTTTTTTGGAATTAATTGGACATTTTCAAAGTTTGCTACAGAAATTTGTGACAACATCAATGGCAATTTGAACTCTAGAACTTTTTGGATGTCAAATGTCCTTTGTGATGGATATTATGGTCTGGACATATTTTTACTAAAATTAGTTATGATTTTTGAATGGGCAAGAATGCATGATTTCAATTTTTCTAAAATTAGTTATGATTTTCCAGAATGTGGTCAGAAAAGAGCCAAATCTGGCCGAAAATAAATGTCCATGTTTTATTCTTCATTTTGGTTTTCTTGTGATGTGAGCCACATTTTATGATGTAAATGAGTTGTATTCATGTAATTAAATATGAGAATAGATGGTATAAGCTCACATGATCTATATGACACTAAATGGAATTTTTACATATGACGCAACGCAAGAAAATTTATTAATTTTAATGGAATTTCTTACTTCCTTTATGGAACATATCATATGAACTTGTAAATGATGATAGATATGAGCTAGAAATGATGGTGTTACATTTATTGGTATCAGAGCAAAGTTCTAGACTCTCTTGGGTTGGATTTTGGCTTAAGGATGTAGCAATAAGGCTATGAATAGATAGGTAGAGCCTTATATGAGATATGTTGAGTGTATGAGTATAGTTTGTGGCTTTGTTCATAATGAGTAAGTTGTATGATGGTCTTAGAGTAGCTAGTGGACACCAAGAAAGAGTGGCCTCTAGAGTAGCTTAAGCAGAGTTGAGTGATCCGACAGCTAAAGCTTGATGAGATATGATAGCTCGCCAAGATCAGTGGTAAGCCCTAGGTAGGAATGATGAAAAATGATCTCGTTGATATAAAGAGGCTTGCTAGAGAGAGTATGTGAGGCCTAATTCTCCCTGGTAGTCATACTCAAACCATTCCGAGATATCCTACTTAATGTAAAAACAAGTAGTGATGCAGTGCAGTATGAGATGAGACTGTGGTAGCATAGGACCAGTTTATAGGGAAATGAGAAAAAGAGTTACCCCTTAGCCACAACACCCAAATGTCTAGATAAGTATTAGAGCCCAAAAGGTTAATTCCCTCAGGCCAAGAGTTTGAGCTACAAGCTATACCTTTTAGAGCCCTGACAACCGAAGGTGATAGTTAGCTATTCATGAATGAAATAAGAGGTAGAACTCTCTAGCTTGATAATGGGTTAGATATAGAGGCAATGAGGCTTAGGTCAGTAGCTAATGATGAAAATCCAATCCCTGAAAAAGTAAGCCAATCAGAGGCTGTTAGCCACAGCCAATTAGTTGTTTAGCTGCGGCCAATTATTCCATGAAGCAGCGAGGTAATCCAGAGAGTTCCTCGTCGTGGACAATTAAGAAATTAGCCACAGCCAATACTCAACCAGGAAAACTAGGGTGAACCCGAGGGTAATTAGCCGCGACGAATGATGTATTAGCCACAGTGAATGGCACCATGAATGCCTTGTTGGTCATATTCAGTCCAACTTAAGAAAGGAGTTGATAAAGGGTCAGACAACCCACAGAGAATGGGAACCCCTAGTATAAGTAGAGAAAAGGGTATTGAATAGTTATGAAAGATTAGTAAGAAATCTGTGGGCCTAGCAAATGAGATTGAGAAAAGAGCTCAGCATAGAGAAAGTTAGACACAAGGATGATAAGGTTGTTGAAACCCACCTTCAAGGTGTTGACTCCAACCTAAGGCACTACCCCTTGAGACACTGAACAATAGAATGTTAGTGTAGTCTTGAAATAATATAAGATAAGACTATCAACTGTGAACCACTAAAGTGGCCTAGAAAGGTGTATCTTATAGGTAACACCTACAGGTAAGTATGAGTAGCCCAGTGACAGAGGCTCATAAAAGAATAAGGATAGTTAGTAAGCTACGGGTCTGATCAGATAGCTAACCTAGGCGGAGTATAAGCTAAAGCCTTGGGAAAATGACCAGGAGCATTATTCTAGGTGAGATATAGGAATGAAAGGCTCAGTAAAAGTTCTCCCTAGATAGAGAAAGGAAAGATGAGACATCCTGATATAATATCAGTAGGCATGCCCATTGAAGCACTACAAGTTTGAGAACCACTAAAGTGGCCTAGAAAGGTGTATCTCATAGGTAACACCTATAGGTAAGTATGAGTAGCCCAGTGATAGAGGCTCAGAAAAGAATAAGGATAGTTAGTAAGTTACGAGTCTGATCAGATAGCTAACCTAGGTAGAGTATAAGCTAAAGCCTTGGGAAGATGACTAGTAGCATTGTTCTAGGTGAGATATGGGAATGAAAGGCTCAGTAAAAGTTCTCCCTGGATCGAGAAAGGAAAGATGAGACATGCTGATACAATATCAGTAGGCATGCCCATTGGAGCACTACAAGTTTGAGAACCACTAAAGTGGCCTAGAAAGGTGTATCTCATAGGTAACACCTATAGGTAAGTATGAGTAGCCCAGTGATAGAGGCTCAGAAAAGAATAAGGATAATTAGTAAGGTACGAGTCTGATCAGATAGCTAACCTAGGAAAAGTTTAAGCTAAAGCCTTGGGAAGATGACTAGTAGCATTGTTCCAGGTGAGATATGGGAATGAAAGGCTCAGTAAAAGTTCTCCCTGGATCGAGAAAGGAAAGATGAGACATGCTGATACAATATTAGTAGGCATGCCCATTGGAGCACTATAAGTTCGAGAAGCCTTCAACCATCAAGAAATCTAAATCATTCAAAAGCCTATGATTCAGGTCCAAATGGCTCATGAAAAGATGGTCTATGCTCAAAAGGCCCAAATTGTGCTAGTATATGTCCAAAAATTTCAAAGAGCTCAAGATAATATCTATGTTAGATGTTGGCCCAAGTTTAGAGCCCAAGATCCATATTTGATCAATATCTCTTTAAAAGTGCAAAAGTGAAAGTCTAAGTGGAAGCCCAGTGTCCTAAGAAGGTTCATGGAACAACTAGAGTCAATATCCAACATGTTGAAGGCCCAATGTAGTTATACACATACAAGAGGAGTGTCAAGGCACAATTGGAGTCCAATTGCAAGAGATTAAGAATCATGTGTCAACCATGTGATTTTTAATGAAGCATGAGCATCCTATATGCCTACTTAAAGAAGCTGATTAGTTTTGAGTAGGATTCTTTATGAATTTCGTTTTTTATTTATTTTGCTATTTTTTTGGACTTGGTCAAAGAGCTTTTCTTTGAGATTAAGTTAAAATTAGTATCCTAATCTTGTTCCTTGATTTTAGGCACCATTTAAAATATTTCTAATCAGATTTTAGAATTTAACTTTTATTAGGATTTTAGACTTTAGAAACTTTAACTATAAAAGGCTTCTTCTTGTACTTTATTTTGAAGATCATGAATGAATTTGAGTATTATTCAATTCTTTATGAGGCTTTTGCTTCTTTGTGTTATCTAAGAGTTCACATGACTAGAGGGTGTCATATAGGAACCTTGTTCTAGGAACCTTCAACAAGATGACACTTTGCCCCAGATCGACTAGAAAATAAGAATGTTGGTCAAAGGAAAGACCCTAAGAGAACTTATCTCTTAGAACCCTAGCCTCAAGATGCCACAAAGAAACATTAATCCTTTGATAAGTCATGTGAACTCTTAGATTTGGCATGCAAATAGAGTTTATTGAGAGATTTTTGGGAAGCTAAAGAACATAATTTTTGGAGGTCTACAGAATATTTGATGAATTTTCAAAGTTGGCAATTTTTTTGATTTTGGCCTACTACACTATTCATTTGGTCAAAAAATGAAATCTATCATATAGGGCTCAAATGATGTCCAATTGCCAAAACTAGACATTCACAGTGACTTGTGCCAACTAGAATTACCTTATTTGGAGGTCTAGAGAGAGAGATATGAATTTTTAAATGTTCTATCTAGTATCAAGAGCTTTATCCGATTTTAGTTATTTTTCCATTGCATTTCAGAGTCTAAGCTACTTGAGTTGGTCTGGAGTTATTTTTTCCCTTTAGTTAACATCCATAGGTTTCTAGATTGGTATCATTTGCTTAGACTAGATTTTTGTGGAATTAATTGGATATTTTCAAAGTTTGCTACAGAAATCTGTGACAACATCAATAGTAGTTTGACCTCTAGACCTTTTCAGATATCAAACATCCTTTGTGATGGATGTTATCATCTGGACATATTTTTAGTATGAATTAGACATCCATAGCTTTTCCAGAATCGCCAATAATGCATGATTTCGATGTTTCTAGAATTAGTTATGATTTTCCAAAATTTGATCAGAAAAGAGCCAAATCTGGCCGAAAATAAATGTCCATGTTTTATTCTTCATTTTGATTTTCTTGTGATGTGAGCCACATTTTATGATGCAAATGAGTTGTATTCATGTAATTAAATATAAGAATAGATGGTATGAGCTCATACAGTACACGTGACACCCAATGGAATTTTTACATATGACACAACGCAAGAAAATGTATTAATTTTAATGGAATTTCTTACTTCCTTCATGGAACATATCATATGAACTTGTAACTGAGGATAGATATGAGCTAGAAATGATGATATTACAAAACACACATACACACATTTAAAAACAAGTCAAGCATATACCCATGTATGAGAAAAAGAGGAGTGAGCTACCTTGGATGCAACCACATATTTTTTTCCTTGAATTTGCTCTCCCTTCCTCGGCCTCACACCCACAAAGGTGTAGGTTTAGTATCTCTTGGCCTAAACACAATTTATGAAAGCCAATTAGGTTCATGGAATTAATTTTAAGGCCACACATCTTCCTTAAACACTAACTTAGTGTATTAACCTCTTTATGGTTCTAAGAATGTACCTAATGAAGCAATACCCATTAAATAAGTTCTAGGCTCCATTTTCTCCTTTCATTTATGATTCTTGACTCCTTTTAAACCTTTTGGAGTCATCATACAATTAAAATAAAGAGCCTAACTACATGTTACTTTTTTAGGTCATATTATAGAACCTAAGACACCAATTCATTCTCTATGCCTCCTAAAATTTTCCCAATGCTTCCCTTCATTTTCATTCATCATATATGACTAAAAAATGGGCTTGAAAAAATTTAAAACTCTCCCTAGGTGTCCCATCCCCTTTAGGCTGAGACTATGTAGCATTTGGCCTCCATGGATATTTTCATTGTTTTCTTGATGGAGGATGCATATGGGGAGACTTTAAGGGATCTTAGGAACTCATTTAAAAATTCACTTAGGCCTAGGAATAATTACATCAAATCAAATTTTCAAGAGAACCCATGAAACCCTAAGTTTGCCACCTTGAAAATCAATGGCCTTTTCTTGAATTTCTTTGCATATTCTTACTCTCCTCCCTTAAATTCATAGAATTCACCCTTGGTTCTACCCAAAATTCAAGCCCTCTTGTAGCTACATATATGGGGCAAAATAGGGAGAAGAAGGGGGGAGGAATAGCTATCATAGGATGAAAATTTTACCTTATTTCCATGGCTTTTCTTGCTTGTTTCTCACTTTCCTTGTCCTCCTCTCTTCAAATCCGAATTTTCCCTTCTGTTCTCCCCTCAAAACTGATCCAAAAACTTCAATTAAACCATAGGAAAGGAAGCTTAAGAGGAGAGAACAAGTTTGGAAGAAGAAGGAGCATGAAAATCCATGAAATTCCTTACCTTTTTCTTGCTTTTTCTCTTCCTTTCTTCTCTTCCATGGTGTGCCTAAGAGAGCTGGTGTTTTCTCTATTTTTTGGGTAGAATAGGTCATTAAACTGAAGGGGGAGAAGTGTAACATTTGGTTCCCTGAAAACAAGAGAAAAGGTGAGAAATGTAACGTATGGTTTCTCCGTAAATGAGCGAAACTCACTGGATGCAAAAGGAAGTCCCCCGAAATGATGTAGTCAAGGTCCCAAAAAATTTGGGAAGCATTCTACACTTCTAAAAATGAAAATCCCAAGCTCAGATAGAAAGAAAAATGGAGCTAGAATGAAGAAACAATTTCTTACAAAAGCTTAAGAAACGTAATGGCATTTTCGTAATTTTGAGCAAATTTTGGAATTCACAGAGAAGGCTTTTTAAATGAAAGTTTTGAGTTCCACAGGGTTCTCAGGGGCCCTGAAAACCATGAAAAGTCTCGATACAGTTAAAACCCCTCTGGTGGATGTTTTTCGACGTCTGTGTATCCGAACTTTGACGGATTCATTTGGGAAGGTTTTAGCTCCCATTTCAGTTATTCCAAAGGCATTTTTCTAAATTGGGAACCTGAATTTCATAATGGAAAAGATGGTTCTCAAAAAAGAACTAAAACAAAGGGGAAATGAAAATGCCAAAAATGAAGGGCAAAATGAACATTTTTGAAAAGTGTAACTTACTCCCACCTATATATATGATGCACCCTTCTTCTCCCTTCATTATGCACAACCATGTTATACCCAAAACTAGAGGGAAACCCTAGGGGATGAGGTGCACAAGAGGAGGAAGAAAAGGAGGAGAAATTCAAGGTAGAAAGGTATGGATTTTCATGATTTTTTATGCTCTTTCTCTTCCATTCTCCTTCATTCTCCTTTATTTCCTATGATTATAATGAAGTATATGGATCTATTTTAAAGGAGAAATTAAGGAGAAAATTTAGATTTGAAGACAGGAGCTCAAAGAACACAAGATGCAAGTGAGAAAAGCCATGAAAATAAGGTATTTTCTTCTTCCATGGTTGCTACCCTTTGCTCCCCTTCTCCACCATTTTGCCCCACTTGAGAAGACTTAAGAGGAGTTGATTTTTAGATAAAACCAAGGCTGATTCTAAGAAAAAAAGGGTGTGGAAATTAAGAATATGCAAAGAGAATTAACAAATAATCATGGAAATTCAAGATGTAAAGTCTAGGGTTTCATATGTTCCTTGTGAAATCTGATTTGACACCTTGATTCCTATGTCTAAATGAGAGTTTAAATGAGCTCCTAAGATCCCTAGAAGTCTCCCTATGTGCTTCCTCCATCAAGAAAACCAAGTAAAATCCATGGAGACCAATAAGCTCCATAGGCTCGACCTAAGTAGGTTAGGGTAGCTAGGGAGAATTTTAAATTTTTCCAAACCTAGTTTTGTGTCATATATGATGAATGAAAATAAGAGGAGACCTTGGAAAAAATTTAGAACTCATAGAAAGTGAGTTAGTGCTTTATGTTCCATATTATGACCTAAAGAAGCAACATGTAGTTATGCTTTTGGTTTTAATTGTGTGATGACTCCAAGAGGCTTAAAAGGAGTTAAGAATCATATTTGAAAGGAAAGAATGGAGTCTAGAATTTATTTGAGAGGTGTTGCTTCATTAGGTGCAATTATGAAACCATAATGAGGTTATAGATCAAGCTAGAGTTCAAGCAAGTGTGTGGCCTTAGAATTAATTCCATGAACCTAATTGGCTTCCATAAATTGTGTTTAGGCCAAGAGAAACCATTCCCACACTTTTGTGTGTGTGTGACCGAAAGAGGAAGCCTTGATTCAAAAAGAAAAGTGTGTGATTGTGTACAACGTAGCTCTCTCCGCCTTCTTTCATGCATGAATATATGCTTAGCTTGTCTTAGAATGTGTGTATGTGTATTTTCAAGCCATGAAAAGTATGATAGCATGATTTCATATGCCATGATTTTTGATGACATATTATGTTTCATATGATGTTTTGATGTATGCTTGGGTTTTCTTAAGTGTGGTGAGGCCAAGAACCCTTAGCCATGGTGAGGATGAGACAAGAACCATTAAGATTGGTTGAGACAAAGCAAAGAGTCTCCCAAAAGCAAAATGGGTTCCCAAGAGCATGGTTGAATCCAAGAATGCATTAAAGAATGGGTGAGGCAAGTCCAATATCCACAAGAAGTTGGGTGAGGCCAATCCACTTGCTTGGCAAACCTTTGTATGCTATGTATGACTTTCTTAAATGATGAAAATGTCTCTTGAATGTTTGCACATATCCACATGACCATACATGCATTTATGAGACTTGTTTGCATCCATTATGTATGATTGAATGGGATATGAGCTATTGGGATTCTTTGAATCTCATTCCCTCCTCTCCAATGTTCTAATATGCTAGGTGGGCCAAGAGAGCAAGGTAGTGGAAGCCAATCACCTTGATGAGAGGATGACAACAAAGTGCTTGAATTTTGTTACTTTGAAACCATACAATTGGCAAATGATGGAATCCATGGATATATATGTATCATGATATCATGAACACATGTAATTATAATAATATGTCATGTAGGAATAAGAGAATAGGTTATGTAACCATTAGAATGTGATTTGAACATGTTATGGCCTTGTAGTTTCTTGAATTAGTTTATGGAATTATGCATATGTATGGATGAGATGGCCAAAATGAGATGCATGAGAGTTAGGACCATTTGGACAGCTCACACAAGTCTTAATCATGCTTTTAGACTTACCCAAAAGGTGCCAAACCCTAGGGAAAGCCATTTGGTTACTTTGGTACCTCATATGGAGCCAAAATTGACAAAAATGAAACCCTATGTCATTTTTTAGCCAAATGAGCTCTTCTTGATCTAAAATTTAGTATGCAATTAGAGCTTGTTGAAAGCTTTTTGGGAAGCTAAAGAATATAATTTTTATAGGTCTACAGAATATTTGATGAATTTCCAAAGTTAGCAAATTTTTTGATTTTGGTCTGTTGTACTATTCATTTGGTCCAAAAATGAAATCTATCACACAAGGCTTAAATGATGTCTAATTGCCATGAATTTTTATACAAAGAAACTAGACATTTACAGTGACTCGTGACAACTAGAAGCACCTCATTTGGAGGTCTAGAGAGGGAGATATGAATTTTTAAAGATTCTATCCAGTATCAGGAGCTTTATCCGACCTTAGTTACTATTCCATTGAATCCAAGGCCTAGGCTACTTGAACTGGTCTAAAGTTATTTTTTCCCTCTTAACATCCACAGCTTTCCATATTGGTATCATTTGCATGAATTAGATTTTTGTGAAATTAATTAAACATTTTCAAAATTTGCTACAGAAATTTGTGAGAGCATCAGTGGCAGTTTGACCTCTGGACCTTTTCGGATGTCAAACGTCCTCTATGATGGATGTTATGATCTGGACATATTTTTAGTATGAATTCCATAATGACCAAGAATGCATGATTTCAATTTTTCTAGAATTAGTTATAATTTCCAAAGTTTGATCAGAAAAGGGGCAAATTCTGGCTGAATTTTAATATGTATATTTTAAGCTTCCCTTCGTGATTTATGAGTTGTAGGCCTCTTTTGATGATGTAAATGTGTTGTATCCATATAATTAAATATGAGAATGTATTGTATGAGCTCACACGGTCTACATGATGCCGAATGGAATTTTTATACACGACGCAAAGCAAGAAAATGTATTATTTTTAATTTTCTTTTCTTGCTCCTTCATGGAAATTATGAATGTAAAGCATGAGAATGTTATAGGATGAGCTAGAAAAATATGGTGTTACAAGAAGAAACAAGAAACTTAAAGAGTGTTCAAGAAGCTTCCACTTTCTTAAAAATTCTAATTTTGTCCTTCATTTTTGTTTCTACCTCGTTTTAGCTCCTTTTTTAAAACTATCTTTTCTATTATGAAATTCACATTCCCAATTTAGTAAAATGCCTTTGGAATTACTCAAATTGGAGCTAAAACCTTCCCGAACGAATCAGTCAAAGTTTAGGTCAACCGATATTGGAAAACGTCCACCAGAGAGGTTTTAACTATCCCAGGGCTTCCCATGGTTTTCCAAAGCCTCTGAGAATCTTGGAGAACTCAAAATTTTCATTTAAAAAGCCCTCCTGTGTAAATTCCAAAATTTGCTCAAAATGACAAAAATGCCCTTACATTTAATCAACCTTTCGTTACATTTTGTTTCTTCATTCTAGCTACATTTTTTTTTCGCATGAGCCTCAAATTCTCATTTTTAGGAGTCTAGAATGCTTTCCAAATTTTTTGGGACCTTAAGTAAGTCATTTCGAGGGACTTACTTTTGTATTTGGTAAATTTCATTCGTTTACGGAGAAACCATACATTATGTTTCTCAAGTTTTCTCTCATTTTCAGAGAACTGGATATTACAAGAAACAGATCCCACCTTCTTGTGAGTGTGAGGTGGAGGGAAAAGACTCAAGGCTCAAGGAAAAAGTGTGCTTGTGTGGCAAAAGTAGCTCTCTCTACTTTCTCTCATGCATGAATGTGTGCTTACCTTGTCTTTGAATGTGTGTGTGTGTGTTCTAAGCCATGAAAAGTATTATAGCATATGCCTATCTTCTTTGGTACCATGATGTTGTATTATGTTTTCAATTGATGCCTAGAATGTGTGTTTAGATTTGCTTGAGTGTGGAGAAGTCAAGAACCCTCTAGCCATGGTGAGGATGAGCCAAGAACCCTTAAAATTGGTTGAGACAAAGTAAAGAGACTCCCAAGAGTGAGGTTGAGTCAAAACCTCTTAGAGAAAATAGATGAGGCAAGTTCAAAATCTATAAAAGAATGGGTGAGGCTAATCCACTTACTTGGCAAGCCTATGTATGCTTTGTATGACTTGTTCAAATGCCAAGAATACTTCTTGAATGATCATACATGTCTTTATGCCCATGCATGCATTTTCAAGGCTTGTATTGCATACTTTATGTGTGATTGAAAGGGACATGAGCAACTAGGATTCTTTGAATTTATAATATCTGGTTTTAGTTAAATGAAAAAAATGGGTGCATTTTCAAAGCAAAACCCCCGGAATGAATTAGTTAAGGTCTTGAAAATTTTAAGTAACATTCTAGGCTCCTTAAAATGAGAATCATAGGTTCAGACAAAAAGAAAAATGGAGCTAGAATGAAGAAACAAAATTTAATGACAAACTTACGAAACGTAATAGCATTTTCGTAATTTTGAACAAATTTTGGAATTCACACAGGAGGGCTTTTTAAATAAAATTTTTTAGTTCTCCAAAGTTCTTAGAGGCCCTGAAAATCATGGGAAGTCCCGGGACAATTAAAACCCTTCCAGTAGATGTTTTCCAACGTCAGTGTGAACTTTGATGGATTCGTTCGGAAAGGTTTTAGCTCCGATTTGATTGATTCTAAAGACATTTTACTAAATTGGGAACCTAAATTTTATAATGAAAAAGACAGTTCTAAAAAAGGAGATAAAATGAATTAGAAATGAAAATACTAAAAATGAAGGATAAAATGAAAATTTTTGAAAAGTCTTTCTTCCTCCACATATATATATATAGGGCACCCCACTCTCTCAGTCATTTAGCTTCATATGTTTCTGCCCCAAACTAGAGAAAAAACCCTAGGGGAGTGGCACACAAGTGGAAGAGGAAGAGGAGGAGAAATCAAATGCTAAAGGTATGAATTTATGGTATTTTTTCATGCTCTTTCCTTTCCAAACCTCTTCTCCTCCATTCTCCTTTTATTTCCTATGATTATATTGAAGTATATGGATCTATTTTAAGGGAGAAATTTGGATTTGAGGAGAGGAGGCCAAAGAAAGGAAGATTCAAGCGAGAAAATAAGGAAAAACAAGGTAATTTCTTCTTCCATGGTTGCTACCCCTTGCTCCTCTTCTCTCCATGGTTTGCCCCATTCAAGAACCCATAGGAGGGCTTAGATTTTAGGTAGAACCAAGGGTGAATCTTAGGAAAAGAGTGTGGAGAATAAGAATATGCAAAGGGAATTAACAAATAACCATGAAAATTTAAGATAGAAATTCTAGGGTTTCATGTGCTCCTTGTAAAATCTGACTTGATACCTTAACTTTTATGCCTAAATGAAAGTTTAAATGAGTTCCTAAGATCCCTAGAAGTCTCCCCATGTGTTTCCTCTATCAAGAAAACAAAGCAAAGTCCATGAAGGCTAAATTCCACCATTGTCTCGGCCTAAGAGGGTTTGAAAACACCTAGGGAGAGTTTTAAATTTTTCTAGCCCATTTTTGAGTCATATATGATGAATGAAAATGAGGAGAAGCCTTGGAAAAAATTTCAAAAGCCTAGAGAATGATTTGGTATCTTATGTTCCATAATATGACCTAAAGAAACAACATGTAGTTAGGCTCTTTATTTTAATTGTGTGATGACTCCAAGAGGCTTAAAAGGAGTCAAGAATCGTATATGAAAGGAAAGAATGGAGCCTAAAATTTATTTGATAAGTGTTGCTTCATTAGGTGCATTTTTGGAACCATAAAGGGGTTTATAGATCAAGTTAGTGTGTGAGAAAGATGTGTAGCCTTAAAATTAATTCTATGAGCCTAATTAGCTTCCATAAATTATGTTTAGGCCAAGAGAAATCATTATCACACCTTTGTGTGTGTGAGGCCGAGGAAGGGAGAACAAATTTAAGAGGAAAAGTGTGTGGTTGCTTCCAAGGTAGCTCACTCTTCTTTCTCTCATGCATGAATGTATGCTTGGCTAGTGTTTGAATGTGTGTATATGTGTTTTAAGTCATGAAAAGTATTTTAGTATGATTTCATATGCCATGGTACCATGATGATGCATTATGTGTTTTTCAAATGATGTTTATTATGCTTGCTTGGGTTTGCTTAAGTGTGGTGAAGCCAAGAACCCTTAGCCATGGTGAGGATGAGCCAAGAACCCTTAAAGTTAGTTAAGACAAAGTAAAGAGTCTCCTAAAAGTGAGGTTGACTCCCAAGAGTAAGGTTGAGTCAAAACCTCTTAAAAAATGAGTGAGGCAAGTCCAAAATACACAAGTGAATAGGTGAGGCTAATCCACTTACTTGGCAAGCCTATGTATGCTATGCATGATTATTTAAATGCCAAGAATGTTTCTTGAATGCTCACATATGTTAATATGTCTATGCATGCATTTTCAAGACTTGTATTGCATACTTTATGCATGATTGAAAGGGAGATGAGCTATTGAGATTCTTTGAATCTCATTCCCTCCTCTCCAATATTCTAACATGCTAGGTGGACCAAGGGAACAAGGAAATGGTAGCCAACCATTTGAAAGATGAGATTGTGACATCAAAGTGTAAAAATTTTGTTACTTTTAAGGCCATATGAATGGTAAATGTTGTAACCCATTGTTGTATATGTCCTATGATGTTATGAATATGTATAATTATGTTAATATATAATGTATAAAAGAGAGTTAAGATTATATGCATGGAAATGTGCATTTTAGATATGTGATGGCAAACTTGCATTATGGAAATGTATGTATAAATGGAAGTGGAATGGACAAATTGAGATGCATGAGGTTTGGGACCACTTGGATAGTTCATACAAATCATATTCATGCTTTCAAACTTTCCCAAGAGGTGCCAAACATTAAGGGAAGTCATTTGGACACATTTGGTATCTAATATGGAGCAAAATTTACCATATTGGAAATCTATACCACTTTCTATCCAAATGAGCTCTTCTTAATATGAAATTTGGCATGCATTTAAATCTTGTTGAGATTTTTTTTGAAAAGCTAAGGTGCAGAATTTTTATAGGTCTATGGAATATTTGATGAATTTTCAAAGTTGTAGAAAATTCTGAAATTGGTTCAGTGTACTGTTCATTCATGTCTGAAAATGAATTCTATCACTCAAGGGGCAAATGATGTCCAATTGTCACAAAATTTTATAAGAAAAGTCTAGACACTCCCAATGCTTTGAATCAACTAGAAGCACCCCATTTGGATGTCTATAGAGGGAGATATGAATTTTTGAAGTTTCTATCCAGTATCAACGTCCAGACTGACCTAGGTTACCGTTTAATTGGTTTTCAAGTCTTGGACGTGCTAAAGCGGTTTGGAGTTATTTTTTCCCTCTATCTAACATTCATAGGTTTCCAAATTTGTATCATTTACATGGATTAGATTTTTTTTTGAATTAATTGTACATTTTTTTAATTTTGTAGCAGAAACCTATATCAGTACTAGTAGCCAATCTGACCTTTGCACATTTTTGAATGTCAAACATCTTCTATATTATGTTTCCTGGCTTGGAAATACTTTTTGGAATAAATTAGATATCTGTAGCTTTCCAGAATAGTAAATAATGCATGATTTTGATTTTTCTAGAATTAGTTATGATTTTTCAAAATTTTTGACAGAAAAGACAAAATTCTGGCCAAGGCTACTATCATGAATTTCATGTATTCCCTTACCTTGCACAAGTTATAGGCCACTTTTGGTGATGGAAATGAGTTGTATCCATGTAATTAAATATGATAATATGATACATGAGATCACATGGTCCACGTGACACCGAATGGAATTTTCATCCACTACGTAACAGAAAAATATTCACTTTTTAATATCATTTTTCCTTGTCTCTTCATGGAATTCATGGTATGAGACATGGAGATAGTATGAAATAAGCTAGAAACATATGGTGTTACAAAATCTCATTCCCTCCTCTCCTATGTCTTAACATACTAGATGGACCAAATGAACAAGGTGATAGAAGCCACCAAGTTGGAAGGTAGGAGATTGACATCAAAGTATCCAGATTGCCTAGTTTTGTCTCTTTTGTAGTCATACCAATGGCATATGATGTAATACTATGATGGAAATATTTTTTAATCATTTGAACATGTGTAAATACTTATATATATGATGTATGAATGAGAATTAATGCCATATGCATGGCATAACATGATTTGGATATGTAATGGCAAGACTAGACATATGCATTCTTGTGTATATCATGGGGTGGTTGAGTGAGTTTGAGAAATATGAGTTTGTACACCTTTAAGACAAGTTTAGAATGTCATTTTGGTGCATTTCCACGTGTTCAAGTGGCCACACAAGCTTTGGAAGCAAAATTGAGCACTTTGATGCTAGTAAAAACCATAAAAGTGACCAAATTGGAACCCTATGGCACAAACTGACTGTCACATTCCGAACTTCCTGTAACTGTTAACACAACCCATATTAATTCACTCAGTCAAATAGCATGGAAGGAAGGGATTTTAATGATTTTAACCCATTCGACACCATCACCACACAAGAGCATAAGCATTCACTTGGTTACTTGGAATTATGTTTAGTTATGGGAATTGGCATAATCTGCATTGCCGTGGGGATTAGGTATCATACACAATTTGTGTATTAGATGGGAGTGATATATATGTATATATTAATTGACCACGGCTTGCTTCTTCTTTAGATGTGAGTATATGTGATAGATGATAATTGATTGCATTAGGGAATACATTCAGCTGTGGAGGAGCTAGGAATGAAGGTTGCATGTAAATGAATGGCTTAAATAATCTAGGATGAGGACACCTCATGCTTGCACCACCCACCTTCATCTATATATATATTAAAGTGTGATTAATATAGATTAAAGGAGAGTAAGACACATCTGCTGCCACCTAGCCATTTGCACCGATTCATTGAATGATGATTTGCCTTCATGACACCTAATTACATTGTGAATTGCTGGTGCCGTATTTGGTGTGATAGTAGGAGTTAAATATTGCTTTAATATATATAGATTAAATGAGAGTAAGACACATCTGCTGCCACCTAGCACATGCACCGATTCATGGAATGATGATTTGCCCTCATGCCACCTAATAGCGGTGAAAAAGCAAGAGCTGTCCATTGTATTTACCATTCACTTTAACTCATATTAGGTGGAGGGAAGTAGTGCAAAGAAGGAAGAAATTTCGCACAACCATAGAAGAGGAGAGAAGAGAAGAAAAACCAAAGTACAAGGACTCCATAAAAGGTAAGCTCCGAGTTGCTTCCTTGTTCTGGACTGGGATGTTTTGGCCTTTGTAGAATTAGTTAGAAAAGGATTTCGAAGCCAAAATTTTTATAACAGGTTGTCCATCCCTCATACTTGAAATCTGGAAAATTATATAATTTTTGGAACAAGGTAAATTAAAGAAACAACCCACTAATTCAATTTAGCTTCTGCACAGGACAGCTTGGGGCTGATTTCATAAAGAATTTTGTTAAATCAGTAAACGAAGGAATTAGTGCATGAAAATTGGTGGGGAGGTAGCTAAGACGTATCACGTCAGGTTTACAAAGTCTTAGAATTTTATGGGCTCATTTGGTAGGATAACAAAGCCAGAAACAGCAAGGGCAGTGTACAGCGAGCTCAACTGAGGTAGTGACCAAAACAGTAGGAGTTCAGGGGCTATCCCTGGGAATTCTTGAAAACTGTTTCTGTGGCTTACAATTAACATAATAAGGGGTCACTCTGCCAATTTTTACGATTTTTGGAGGTCATTTAGTGGAGAAAAGAAATTTCACAAAAACAGGTCCGAAAATGTAGTTAAATTGAGACTGTGGTAGTTTTCATTCTTTTGCTGTTGTAGTGTGACTTTGCATGGAAAATTGAGAATCCAGCTTGAAAATAAGGGCTAAGGACTTAGCTTTATAGAACTGGACCACACAGGAATAACTTAGATAGTAACTAATGAATGAGAAGGAAAAGAAAGCAAGGATGTGATTGTTTATAATTGGGAATTCCAATAGTTAACTAGCGAAAGGGATTTAGGAATTTCCTATGGGGGGGATTAGTAATTTAATTGCAATGTAAATATTAACCATGACTCATTCTTAATTAGTACAATGCATGATTGAAATTTAGGAAGGCCATTGGGACAACCCGAGCTAAGGAATAACGTGACAAAACGACAGTGACGAAACAAGTAGTTAACATTGTACTCATTTTGCTATTTATGCTAAAGCACTGGATGAAATCCTGAAGTCCCTATGCTGTGTTTGGTTGCATGTATATCTACTAATATGACTCTTTATGAGTACTAGATTGCTGTTATTGGCCAATAACCGAAGTACAGTAGCTTAACGAATGAAAATATGCTACTACGTAGCCTAACGAAAGAAAATATACTACTACGTAGCCTAACGAATGAAAATATGTTGCTACATAGCCTAACGAATGAGAATACGCTGCTATGGTAGCCTAACGAATGAGAGTGTGCTGCTGCCTAGCCTAACGAATGAGAACATGTTGCTACCTAGATATTACATGCTCCGACACCGAAGTATGCATCGAATGTATCCTGGATAGTAATCCATGCTATATTTATATATATGTTTCTTGAGTACATTGTTAGCTACTGAGATTTTATCTCACGACAAATTGACTATTTTACAGGTATTAACTATGCTACAAATGGAGCCAGACAAATAGAGAACGAACAAACTGACCAATAGATTACATATTGACTGTAATTGGTCTTATGAATCCTTTGAACAAGGGTTGAATGTAAAGTTTGACTCCAGTGAAGATGCAACATTGTAGTATTAATCTCTCTTTTGATTTGTATAAATATTATACATGAGATATCTACCGTAAGTTAACTGTAATGTTTATTAGGGCTACCGAACTCTCGATACAAGTAAACTCCTATGTTTGCATTACATGAAATTGATTATGATAACCATGGAAGTAGTTCTAGCACATTAGCATCATCAACTTATGGTTTTCTTGTGAAAATGATGAAGGTTGTCTAGGTATGACAATTATCTTTTTAGGTCTAGGATCTTGTTGACAGGATTTTGGACTCCACACTAAGGAAATTAAAGACCTTGTTGACAAGATCTCGGATTTCGCCTTGTAAAACATAAGACCTTATCAACAGGGTCTTCTGTTAGTAGTACAAGATCCTTTCATATGGTAAGTGATAATGTATGTAAAGTGTAGGTGTGACATTGACCAAATGGATGAATCTTCCCATGAAATTTGGTAAACATGTAGAATTGATTGAGAGCATTTTGGGAAGCTAAATGGCAGAAAAATTGAAGCTCTATAGAATTAATTATGGATTTTCAAAGTTGGAATTTTTCTACTATTCTAGTGCATGTACTATTCATATGGTTGGTTTTGTGTTCTGTGTTATCTGAGGGCCAAATGGTGTCCAATGCTTGTGAAGTTTCACAAGAATAAACTAGAGGTTACAAGCTTTCTATATCCACTGAGATCACCTCATTTAGAGGTCTGAACAGAGAGTTATGAAATTTTGAAGTTTAGTGTCAGCACTAGTAGTGCCACTCGACCTCCTATACTATTCCATCATAATTCAGTTCCTAAATGAACTTGGCATGGTTTGGAAATATTTTTCCCTTAGATTTAATACCTGTAGATTTTCAAAATGACTAAATTTGAATGATATCAATTTTTCTAGAATTATTTATAAATTTCCAAAATTTATGACAGTAACCTATAATAGTAGCCTAGACAGCTGAGACCTTAGGTGCTTTTCGAATGTCAAACGTCTTCCACTTGATGTTTTATGACCTAAAATTATTTTTTTCATATAGTAGACATTTAGAGCTTTCCAAAATCATATAAAGTGCCTGATTTCAAGTTTTCTAGAATTAGTTATGATTTTCCAAAGTTTAGTCACAAAATTTGGAAATCCTACCCGATGTTGCACACTATATTTTCGAGTATACCTTCCATTTGCACGAGTTCTAGGCCACTCCTTGAGCTTGTTATGAGTTGTAATTGTGTATTTAGATATGAGAATGAGATGGATTAGTCTATATGGCCTACAAAACTCTGAATGAAAATTTTACCTGTGACATAATGCAATTTAACTACACTTTTCTATGGCTATTCCTTGAGAAATTCATGTGCTTCAAGGAAATAAGCCTACATATGATGTGAGATGAGCCTTAGAATTATAGTGTTACATTTTATTGGTATTAGAGCAATATTCTAGGCTTTCTAAGGTTGGATTTGGCTTAAGGATGTGGCAACAAGGCTATGTAAAGGTTTGTATAGTTATGTAAAGCCTTGTATGAGGCATCTTGGGTGTGTGAAGGTGTGATGCCCCTAACCTCTAATCATTGTAATTAAGGTAAATCACATGATTAATAACCATAAAGCAGGGTCACATGGCATTGAGACTAATTACATTATGGAAATACAGGGAAATTTGAACCTTAATAGTGTCAGAGTCATCAACCACATAATCATAACCACTTACATACCTCAGGGGGAAGCAAACATTCATTTATAAGTCTTGATTATATTACCTACCATTCCCACATTACATTGATCTTCTATTAATGTTTCTAAATCATCCCTTGAGGTTACCATAAGAAAAACCAAGAATTTTTAGTAAATATAGGGATTTCGGGACATTCACCGCAGCTAATTTTCATCTAGCCGCAGCCAATTCCCCTCGGCTTGACCCCTCGCATCGTTACTAATTTCACCGCGGCGAGTTGGACCTTAGCCGCGGCCAACCTACATGGCGCCGCGCCGAAGAATCCTCCTGGAACTTCCCTCGCTCGCCTCTCGATATTGGCTGCGGCCAATTACTCACTTCGCCGCAGCCAATTCCTCTCTGGAATGCCTGGCTCATTTTCATAAAAGTTCGCCGCGGCCAATTCCTCAATTTGCCGCGGCGAATTTCCTTTTGGACGACTCCCAGTTTAGCCTCTCGAAGTTAGCTGCGGCCAATTACATATTAGCCGCGGTGAATTTCTCGCTGGTGCTCTCCCTGGGCAACTTCGCCACTATTGGCCACGACTAATAATATTTTGGCCGCGGCCAACCACCTCCTGAACCTACAACTCTCAAAACCTTGCCTCATACTCTCCACTCTTCCTCCAATAACCCCCTAGGGTCACTCTACCATGAATTATGCAACTCCCATGGTGTTTATGCACCTTATTTACCCAGCTATTCTACCATCTCTAATTTGAAATTTAAGTATGAAATCCTGCCCATCCAACTACCATATGTCAGTAATTACACATATTGATATTTCAAGAAGTTACATAAGCTTCCAACAATTAACATTCCGTTAAGGTTCCATACATCACTGATTCAAGTCAACAATCTAATATCAAAGGATTTCATTGCTCAAAATGAATGTCAAGGTTCATACATCCATCAACAGCTAAAGTAAAGCCTATATCTCATTAGTTACATTCCATGCTATCAAAATACATTCTCCTACACTTGGCAATGCAGATACATGATGATGCTATACAAGACTTAACAAAATTAGCATCTACCCTATTCTACTCAGACCAAGTGTAGCTCCCCACACCGGGCCTCAGCTCATAGATGTTCATCCACTTGCTTACCCTTATCCTTACTCGAAGAACCTTCACCTGAAATATTAATCCCATAAGACGGGGTGAGATATAAATCTCAGAAACCAAGGCAATTCCATTATATACTCCATATTAATTCGCATACATGCATAATTTCATATAGCCAGCAGTAGACCATTCATATCAGTAAATGAAATAATTAGGCTATCATGATTACTATCCCATACTAGTAATCATATTATCACATGTTAAAGGCCATTAACACCGGAGAGGCCCGTCCACGGCACCTACTCCTCATTGAACACAACCGGGGCTCAGTGCATCTGGGTTTGATCATAACTCGGTGCTCGATCGAAGCACATGCACGGGTGGCAGCCGCACCACAGCTCCACCATGGACTCACAAGGTCCAATCACAATTCAACAGATAGCCAACCAATTCATTCAACATTTCAAATCATTCATGTACAACAAAATATGAAATTAACACAGATATAAAAATGGAATTAATGTAAACCCGGTTACCTCACTTGTAGACACTTGTAACAATCACCAATGGTGCCGAAATCCCCCTATAACCATAGCATCATAGAATTACTACTCTAATTCATCACTAATAGTCATAATCAGTACCCAAGGAATTTAAAATGCTAATGACTACCCAATAATCATTTACCCAGCCACAACAAGTCCCAATTTCAGATTTAAGTGTCATCTACCAGAAAACTCCACATTCCACCCAAAATCTTAAGCAATTTCGTGCAAAACTAACACCCATTTTCTAAATCAGCTGTGGGGGTCTTAAATTAACCAATAAAGCATCAAAATGGAGGGTTTAAACTCACCCAAAGTCAGCCCTAAGCTCAACCTACGAATTTCATCAAGAAAACTCTTAAACACTCACATTTCAGATTTTGGGTGGAGTGAAAATACTCCAAATGAAAAACAAATCAGACCAAATTAAAGGAAAAGATGAGGGGATTAAGTTGTATAACTATTACCTTGGCTGAATCTTGCTCTAAATGTGAGAAAATGCAGAATTCTTGTCCCAAACCCTAGCCTCCTCTCTAAGCTCCGAATTTGCCTCTTGAGTTTCAGAAAAATAAGAGAGTGGCTGAAGCATTAGGGTTTAAGTTGGGTCATGGGTCATGGGTTGCTCCAAGGTCCATCTTCATTTGGGCTTCAGATTTTTAAGTTTATTGGGCCAGTTTAGAGGTGTTGGGCTGCAGAATTTACTGGGTCAGTTTTTACACTTGAGTTGCTGAAGTTTAACTAGATTTGGGCCAAGTTTGAAGAGCTCAAGAGTTTTAGGTCTGCACAAGGATTATTGGGCCACTTAGAAGAGTCTATACAAGGTAAATCTTGGGCCTCCATCACACTAAATTATGTTAGGTCTGCACATAATCCATTGGGCCTCCATTAGCCTCTTCTCATGATCTATTAATTTAGGCCTAGATAGAATTTCTATCCCAATTAAATCTCAAACCCATATTAATAATTTATCTCTCTAAAGTCTCCATTCACTTAACTTGCCCAATGAGCCCATATTACTTACTCTTAATTAATTCTAATCCATGATTAACACCTTAATTAATTATAGGGTGTTACAGAAGGTAGTTTATGGCTATTTTTATGATAAGTAAGTTGTAGAATGGTCTTGGAGTAGATAGTGAACATCAAGAAAGGTTGGCTTGTAAAATATCTTGAGCAGAGCTAAGTGATCCGACAACTAGAACTTGACGAAATATGATAGCTCACCAGGATCAATAGTAAACCCTAGGTATGAACAATGAAGAATGATCTTGTTGATATGAAGAGGCTTGCCAGAGAGAGTATATGAGGCCTAATTCTCCTAGTGGTCATACTCAAACCATTCTGAGATATCTTGCATAATGCAAAGACAAGTAGTGATGCAGTGCAGTATGAGATGAGACTACAGCTGCACATAACCAGTTTAGAGGGGAAATGAGAAAAAGAGTTACCCCCTAGCCACAACACCCAAATTTCTAGATGAATTATAGAACCTAAAAGGCTATTTCCTCAAGCTAGAAGTAGAGTTATAAGCTACACTCCATAGAGCCCCAACAGCCCAGAAGTGACAGTTAGTTATGTATGAAGGAAGCAAGAGGTAAAACCCTTTGGCTTTGAGGATGGGCTGTGTACAGAGGTAGTACGGCTCGAGTTTCATAGCTAAAGATGAAACTCAGTTTATAGTGGAGTGTATTGTAGTATGAATAGCCTTGTTGGTCATATTCAGGCTAACATGAGAAATAAGCTACTATGGGGTCAATCGACGCATAAAGAGTGGGAACCCCTAGTATCAGTCAAGAAAAAGAGTAATAAATAGTCACAGAAGATCAGTAAGTAACATATGATCAGTGGATCTAGCAGTTGAGACTGAGAAAGAACTCAAAGAACTCAACGCTGGATAATGTTAGACATAAGAATAATAAGGTTGTTGAGACCCGCCTATAAGGCGTTGACTCCAACCTAAGGTGCTACCTTGTGAAACACTGAATGACAGGATGTTAATGTAGCCTGGAAACTAACATAATGTAAGGCTACTAGTAGTGAGACACATAGTGAGTGGGCTAGAAGGGTGTACCTCATATGTAACGCCTAAAGATAAGTATGAGTAGCCTAGTGACAGAGTCAGAAAAGAATAAGAATAGTTTAAAAAAAGTACTAAGTTATTATGAGCCTATATGAGATAATAGGGCTTATTGTGATCTACTAGTATAAGGAGACAAATAGCTCAGGCTAAGTATAAGCTAAAGCTTAAAAGAAGTGACTAGTAGCCTCATCCAAGTGAGATGTGTAGAAGAAATTAATTTGACTAAAAGCTCAGTGGAAGTTCTCCCTAGATTGAGAAAGGAAAAATAAGATATCCTAAGTTGAAGAGACCACTTAGTAGTGGTAAGCAAATTCTCCTAAATAGACCCCCTTGAATTGTAGAGTACATTGATAAAGGAAGCGAGAAAAAGCTAAGAAACTAGTCATAAAAGAAATACCCTCACTTTATCAATACTAGATGGATAGACTGAGCATAAAAAAGTAAATAGATAGGGGTCTAATAGTTTGTCAAACGAGCTCCCTAATATAAGAATAATATAGGGTTAAGAACATGAGTAATTAGAGCACCCAGTAGAGCATAAGTTTTCAGTAAGGTAGAATCCAGACAGTGAGAGTACATGTCCTGGATTGGGTTAGAAAAATCCTAAAATCAGTATACCGTGCTCCTAGGGATGAGCGTAAGAGATTAAGCAAAGAGAAAGCTTAGCTTTGATTTGAATGTAGAAACGAGTTGAGACAAATAGTTAGTGCCTTAGTACCTTCAGGGAAGCTTGAGGGAGCTAGAAATAGCCTACAAAGGTAAGTCTTTGCATTATGCAGAGAAAAAGTGTAAGCTAAGAGTGCCTTAGAATGTAATTCATGGGATTACATGTAATAAAATTTTTCTTATAGAGAGATGGTCTAGTTAAGAGCAAAGCAAGAGTATGAGAGAAAATAGATCCTCTTGATGTTATAGAGAGTGAACAAGTAGAGGAACCCAAGAAAAATACAGGTGCTCTTGAATGTAAAGAAAAACAAATTAGCAAGAGGAAGAATCAGTAGTAGAGCATCCTTTTCCTTAAGTAAACAGATAGTAAAGGTAGAAAGAGAGAGAATATATGACAATGTTCAAGCCGAGGACATAATAGATTGAGAATAAATATCGAGTTGATGTACTTGAGTACTTAAAAAAGCACACTTGCCCTTGGCATAGATTCCCTTTGAGCATGATAGTGCTCGAAATAAAAATAGTCGGGCAATGTAAAGTGATACTGGGATGAAGTAGAGGAAGAATCCTATTTTCCCTGAATATCCTATGAGAATAGGGCAGATAAAGAAAAGTAAGAGAGGAATACCTTAGATATTGGGAAACTTGTAATATACAAACAATATGGCTTTGAGCTCAGTCATGAGATGCTCGTGTATTAGTGTTTAATGTTATGGTTTGCTTGCAACAATGGTTACATGATATTGGGTCTGGCCAACCTAGTAGTAATGTGACTTGAGTATGTAGCAAATGATGGCATCAATCATTAAAGTGTCCCGATAATCGAAGGATATTCTTGTTAGTTAAATGATGAGATGAGTTAGAAAAGAGAGATGAAGGGATTCCAAGGATACTAAAATAGTAAGAAAAGCATGCAAAAAAGAATCCATGGTAAAGAATGTTCAGATTTAGATAGCACGAGTTCAGTGTGTATGATCTGAGTCCCTTATAATATAATTAAATAAAATGAGAAGGGACTGATGTATAGCCTTTCTTTTGCTAGAGATGTTAGGCACACTCAGTGTGTAAGATGCCCAGGTGTCAAGGCACTCAAAAGCAAAACGTGGGCATAGTCAGAAATTGCAAGATATGAAAGAAAAGATAGAATAAGCATAAATGAAGCAAGGTAAGTCAATAAAAGAAAGGGAAGAAGCCCAAGTAAAATAAAGCTGAAGTGGGAAATTGAGGATCCCATAAGGAGTAGTAAAGGAAAATTAAAATACTCCTAAGTAGTAGTATGATGGGATCATAGAGAATCAGATGATATAGAACCCACTTCGCATGAAGAGCATAAGAGATATCTGAGTTGAGCTTTAGAGACTATGAGCGATAGTTACTAGACTTAGTGATCATGTGTTTTACTATCAGATACAGTGATCTTAAGCTTTAATGTATCCCAAAGATGGATCGCAGTAGACCTTAGCATAGTATAATGGGTTACAGTAAACCTTAGCAAGGCTCTGAAAGGTCACAGTACACTTAGGGGTCGCAGCAGATCCCACAAAGTTATAGAGAGCCCTCAGTTACAGCATGACAGTTCTCTGGTAAGATAACAGCCTGAGATAGTTTTGTTGGAAAATTAAAACCGAATCTCCCCAGTTACAAAGATCCTCGGGATGCGCAACGAAAAATTAAAACCCAAATCCCTTCCCATGGATCCATCAATGTCGTTTAAATCGAGTAGATCTAGAAATATTTACCTTTTATTGTCGGATCTCAAAAATTGATCTACAGATCTGCTCCCTCTATTGGTATCTACATGGATGATTGCTTAACTCAAACGGTGTGCTAGCACCTCTTACCAACGTCCATATACGTTCTTAGTAGAGAAGACACTCTCCTTTTTCTCTCTCTAGGCGTTCATACAACGTCTATACAGTGTCCATATGCCATCAATATGCTTTCTCTCTCTAGGGTTTTTTTTTGTTTTGTAGTTCTAGGAAACCCAAGCCTCCTACCTTTTTATAAAAGTATCTTATTAGGGTTTTAGATATATTTGATTAATTTAAAATACATTATTTTAAATCAAATCAAATCATATTTGAATTAAATAGATTAGTTTAAATTTAAGTCTATCAATAGATTTAAATTTTAACTAATTATTTAATATAAATCTAAAACTTAATTCAAATTTAATTTATCTCATAAATTAAATTTAAATTATCATATTAGTTTAAATTAATTAAATGATATATACTTCGAATATATAAATATATATATATTTCAAATTTTATAAATTATATATATATATATATCATATATTTATTTATTTATTTATAAAATTCTTCCACCTTAGATTGAATGTGACATTCATTGAATATAGACGCAAGTTCAAATTCAATGAATTTGGACATTTTAGCTCGAGTTAACTCATTCTTGTATGTGACCTTGTAGGCCCATATGATGTTGGCAGTGGGCTAATAATACTATTTGACCTATAAGTCACAAGTGGTGTAACACCATATATTTCTAGCTCATATTGCAACATTTACATGTCTTACATTCATAATTTCCATGAAGGAGCAAGAAAAGGAGTTAAAATAATACAATTTCTTGCATTGCATCGTGTATAAAAATTTTCATCGATGTCACATGGACCGTGTGAGCTCATACCATACATTCTCATATTTAATTACATGAATACAACTTATTTGCATCATAAAATATGGCCTACATCTCAAGAATCACGAAGGGAAGCATGATATATTCACATATATTCTCGGCCAGATTTTACCTCTTTTCTGTCCAAATTTTGAAAAATCATAACTAATTCTAAAAAAATCAAAATCATACATTATTAGTTATTATAGAAAGCTACAGATTTCTACTTCATACTAAAAATATGTCTATTCCATAAAATCAACCACAGAGGGCATTTGACATCCGAAAATGTCTAAAGGTCAAACTATCACTGATGCTATCACAGATTTCTGCAGTATATTTTGAAAATGTCCAATTAATTTCAAAAAAATCCAATCTATGCAAATAATACCAATATAGAAATATGTGGATGTTTAGAGGAAAAAAATATTTCTAGACTAGCTCAGACAACTCAGACCTCAGAATTCAATGGAACATTAATTGTGGTTGGGTAAGGGTCCTGATACTGGACAATATCTTTAAAAATTCATATCTCCTTCTCTAGAAATCCAAATGAGGTGCTTCTAGTTGGCACAAGTCACTGTGAATATTTAGTTTCTGTGTATAAAATTTCATGGCAACTGGACATCATTTAAGTCTTATGTGATAGATTTCATTTTTGGACCAAATGAATAGTGTAGCAAACCAAAATTAGAAAAATTGTTAACTTTGAAAATTCATCAAATATTCTATAGACCTCTGAAAATTATGTTCTTTAGCTTCCCAAAAAGATCTTAGCAAGCTCTAATTGCATGCAAATCTTAGATCAAGAAGAGGTCATTTGGCCAATAAGTGATATAGGGTTCTATTATGGTCAATTTTGACTCTATATGAAGTACCAAAGTAACCAAATGGCTTTCCTTAGGGTTTGACACCTTTTGGGCAAGTCTAAAAGCATATTTAGGACTTGTATGACCTACCCAAATGGTCCCAAACTCCATGCCTCTCATTTTGGCCATACCACATGCAATTCTACACACACACATCAAGCTTTCAAAAAACATTCCCGTGCATTACATACCCAATTTACATTCTAGGGTTCACATATCATATCCATTCATTTATACATCACATATCATCATAACTATACATGTCCAAGAGGTCATAGACCATATACATCATTGAATTACAACAATTGACACAAATATGGCCTTAAAGTGATAAAACTCAAACATTTGGTTGTCAAGCTCGTTCCTTCAAGGTGGTTGGCTTCCATTACCTTGTCCGCTTGGTCCACCTAGCATGTGAGATCATTGGAGAAAAGGAAATGAGATTCAAAGAATCCCAATAGCTCATCTCTCATTCAATTATACATAATATATACAAATCAAGCCTTGAAAATGCATGCATAGATATCATGGAAGTCATGAACATTCAAGAAGCAAGCTTGACATGTAAACAAGCATACAAAACATTCAAGAGCTCACCAAGTGGATAGATTAGCCTCACATTTTTCCTCATGGATTTTGGACTTGCCTCACCCATTCTTTAAGAGATTCTTGGACTCAACTATGCTCTTGAGAGCCCACTTTGCTTTTGGGAGACTCTTTGCCTTATCTCAACCAATCTCAAGGGTTCTTAGCTCATCCTCACCATGGTTAAGAGTTCTTGGCCTCTCCACACTTAAGCAAACTCAAACAAACATCATGGTATCATTTAAAACATAATATGTCATCATGAAATCATGGCATATAAGGTCATGCTAGCATACTTTTCATGGCTTGAAAATACACATACACACATTCTAAGACAAGCTAAACACATATATCCATGCATGACAGAAGGTGGAGAGAGCTACCTTACACACAATCACACACTTTTTCTCTTAAAACTCCTTCCCTTGCTTCGGCCACACACCTACAACCTTGTGGAGATGGTTTCTCTTGGCCTATACACAATTTATGGAAGCCAATTAGGTTTATAAAATAATTTCTAAGGCCACACAACTTGCTTAAACACTAGGTTGTTCTATAAACCCCATTATGGTCCATAAATGCACCTAATGAAGCAACACATCTCAAAAATTTTCTAGGCTCCATTCTTTCCTTTCAAATATGATTCTTGACTTCTTTTAAGCCTCTTGGAGTCATCACATAATTAAAACAAAGGGCCTATCATTATGTTGCTTCTTTAGGTCATAATATGGAACCTAAAGCACCAACTCACTTTCTATGAGTTCTAAATTTTTTCCAAGGCCTCCCCTCATATTCATTCATCATATATGACACAAAAATAAACTTAAAAAAGTTTAAAACTCTCCCTAGCCACTCCATCTGTGCTTGGGCAAGACTATGGGGGTTTTTGGCCTCCTTGGAATTCTCTTTATTTTCTTGAAGGAAGAAGCATGTAGGGAGCATCTTAGGGATCTTAGGAGCTCATTTAAACTCTTAATTAGACCTAGGAATTGTAACACCATATTTTTCTAGCTTATTCTATAACATTCTCATTCTTTGCATTCATAATTTCCATGAAGGAGCAAGAAAAGAGAATTAAAATAATACATCTTCTTGCTTTGCGTCGTGTATAAAAATTCTATTCGGTCTCATGTGGACTGTGTGAGCTCATACGATACATTCTCATATTTAAATACATGGATACAACTCATTTGCATCATCAAAAGTGGCCTACAACTCATAAATCACAAAGGGAAGCTTAACATATACATATTAAAATTTGGCCAGAATTTGCCCCTTTTCTGACCAAACTTTGAAAATTCATAACTAATTTGAGAAAAATCAAAATCATGCATTCTTAGCGATTTTGGAATGCTATGGATGTCTACTTCATACTAAAAATATGTCCAGACCATAATATCCATCATAGAGGATGTTTGATATCCAAAAAAGTTTAGAGATCAAACTGCCACTGATGACATCACAAATTTCTACAGTAAATTTTGAAAATGTCCAATTAATTCCATAAAAATCCAATTCATGCAAATGATACCAATCTGGAAATCTGTGGATGTTAGATAGAGGAAAAAAATAACTCCAAACTAGTTTAGGTAGCGTAGACCTCGAAATTCAATAGAATAGTAACTAAGGTCGAATGAAGCTCCTAATACTGGACAAAATTTTTAAAAATTCATATCTCCCTCTCTGGACCTCCAAATGAGGTGTTTCTATTGGCATGACTCACTGTAAATTTTTAGTTTCTCTGTATAAAATTTCATGGCAATTGGACATCATTTACGCCTTGTGTGCCAAATTTCATTTTCAAACTAAATGAATAGTGCAGCAAACCAAAATCAAAAAATTCGCCAAATTTGGAAATTCATCAAATATTCTGTAAAACCTCCAAAAATTATGTTTGTTAGCTTCCTAAAAGCTTTCAACAAGCTCTAATTGCATACCAAATCTCATATCAAGAAGAGCTCATTTGGCTAAAAAGTGACTTAGGGTTCTATTTTTGTCAATTTTGGCTCCATATGAGGTACCAAAGTAACCAAATGGCTTTCCCTAGGGTTTGACACCTTTTGGGCAAGTCTAAAAGCATGATTGGGGCTTGTGTGAACTGCCCAAATGATTCCAAACCTTATGCATCTCATTTTGGCCATTTCATCCACACATGCATAATTCCATAAAACTATTCATGAAGCTAGTTTGCCATCATATACTCAAATCACATTCTAATGGCTACATGACATATTCTCTCATTAACACATGACATATTATCATAATTACATATGCCCAAGAGGTCATAGATCATACACAATAGTGGGTTACATCATTTGACATACATATGGCCTTAAAGAACTAAAACCATGCATTATGTTGTCAAGCTCTCTTCTTCAAGGAGGTTAGCTTCCATTACCTTATCTACTTGATCCACCTAGCATGTTAGAACATTGGAGAGGAGGGAATGAGATTCAAAGAATCCCAATAGTTCATCTCCTATTCAATCATACATAATGGATGCAAACAAGTCTCATAAATGCATGTATGGTCATGTTGACATGTGCAAACATTCAAGAAGCATTTTCATCATTTGAGAATATCATACATAGCATACAAAGGCTTGCCAAGCAAGTGGATTGGCCTTACTCAATTTCTTATGGATATTGGACTTACCTCACCCATTCTTTAATGCATTCTTGGACTCAACCATACTCTTGGGAGCCTATTTTGCTTTTGGAAGACTCTTTGCTTTGTCTCAACCAATCTTAAGGGTTCTTGGCTCATCCTCACCATGGTTAAGGATTCTTGGCCTCATCACAGCTAAGGGTTCTTGGCCTCACCACACTTAAGCAAACCCAAGCACACATCAAAACATCATATGAAACATAATATGTCATCATAAAACTATGGCATGTGAAATCACCCTATCATACTTTTCATGGCTTGAAAATACACATACACACATTCTAAGACAAGCTAAGCATACATCCATGCATGAGAGAAGGTGGAGAGAGCTACCTTGTACACAATCACACACTTTTCCCTTTGAATTCAAGCTCCTCTTTTTAGCCCCACACACACAAACTTGTGAAGATAGTTTCTCTTGACCTAGACATAATTTATGGAAGCCAATTAGATTTATGAACTCAATTCTAAGGCAATACAATTTGCTTAGACACTAGGTTGGCTTATAACCTCATTATGGTCCATAAATGCACCTAATGAAGCAACACCTCTCAAATAAATTCTAGACTCCATTCTTTCCTTTCAAATGTGATTCCTGAATCCTTTTAAGCATCTTGGAGTCATCACACAATTAAAACCAAGAGTCTAACTATATGTTGCTTCTTTCAGTCATAATATGAAACCTAAAGCACCAACTCATTTTCTATGAGTTCTAAATTTTTCCCAGGCCTCCCCTCATTTTCATTCATCATATATGACTCAAGAATGGGCTTAGAAAAATTTAAAACTCTCCCTAGCTATGCTATCCTTGCTTGGCCGAGGCTATGGAGGAAATGGAGCTCCTTGGAGTTTGCTTTGTTTTCTCAAGGGAAGAAGCATATGGGGAGCCTCTTAGGAATCCTAAGAGCTCATTTAAACTCTTATTTAGGCTGAGGAATTATCATACAAAATCAGATTTTACAGGTGCAATTGAAACCCTAGAACTTGCATCTTGAAATCTAATTGTTTTTTGTTAATTCCCTTTGCATATTCTTAATCTCCACACCTTTTTTCCTTATATTCACCCTTGGTTCTACCAAAAAATCAAGTCCTCCTAGGGTTTTCTCATGTTAGGAGAAATAGAGGAGTAGAGAACCAAAGATTACAACCATAAGAAGAGAAATTACCTTGTTTTCTTGCTTTTTCTCACTTGAATCTTGTGTTCTTTGATCTCCTCTCTTCAAATCCGAATTTTTCCATTAATTTCTCCTCTAAAAAAGATCCATATACTTCATTATAATCATAGGAAATAAAGGAGAATGAAGGAGAAGAGGTTTGGAAGAGAAAGAGCATGAAAAACCATGAAAATCCATACCTTTCTACCTTGAATTTCTCCTCCTTTTCTTCCTCCTCTTATGCGCCTCATCCCCTAGGGTTTTCCTCTGGTTTTGGGCAGAACATGGTCATGCATAATGCAGGGAGAAGAAGGGTGCATCATATATATAGGTGGGAGTAAGTTACACTTTTCAAAAATTCCTATTTTACCCTTCATTTTTGGCATTTTTGTTTCTCCTTTGTTTTAGCTCCTTTTTTAGAACTGTCTTTTCTATTATGAAATTTAGATTCCCAATTTAGTAAAATGCTTTGGAGTCACTCAAATCAGAGCTAAAACTTTCTCGAACGAATCCATCAAAGTTTGGATACACTGACGTTGGAAAACATCCACTGGAGGGGTTTTAGCTGTCCCAGGGCTTGCCATGGTTTTCAGGGCCTCTAAGAAGCCCAAAGAACTCAAAACTTTCATTTAAAAAGCCCTTCTATGTGAATTCCAAAATTTTCTCAAAATTACAAAAATGTCATTGCATTTTGTAAGCTTTTTGTAAGAAATTATTTTTTCAATCTAGCTCCATCTTTCTTTCCATCTGAGCCTGGAATTCTCATTTTTAGGAGTCTAGAATACTTCCCAAATTTTTTGGGACCTTAACTACATCATTTCAAGGGACTTCCTTTTATATTCGATGAGTTTCATTCGTTGACGGAGAAACCGTATGTTACATTTATCAAATTTTCTCTCACTTTTAGAGAACTAGATGTTACAGGAATCATCACACAAAATCAGAATTTGGAAGGAACACTTGAAATCCTAAAATTTGTATCTTGAAATCTAATGGTTATTTTGTTGTTTCCTTTACATATTCTTATTCTTCTCCCTTAAATACCTAAGATTCATGCTTAGTTTGGCTTAAAAATTAGATCCTCCTATGGCTCCTAGGGTTAGGCGAAATGGAGAAGAAGAGTGGGTGAAGATATCAACCATAAGAAGAGAAATTACCTAGTTTCCTTACTTATTCTTGCTTGAATCTTGCTTTCTCCAAGCTCCTCTCTCCAAATCTAAAAATTCCCTTGAGTTTCTCCCTTGAATTAGATTTATAACTTCCATTTCAATCAAAGGAAACAAAGGAAAAGGGAGGAGAGGAGGTGTGGATGAAGAAAAGCATGAAAAACTACCATTGAAACATACCTTAAGCTTGGATTTTCTCCTCCTTCTCTTCTTCCCTTGGTGCATCCAAAACCCTAGCTCTCACATCTGAAATTAGGCAGAAATTTCTGATTCCAAATGAGGGAGAAAGTGGGGCACCACCTATATATAGTTAATGGCTTTTTAAAAAATTCCAATTTTACGCTTCATTCTTTGCATTTTCGTTTCTCCTTTGTTTTAGCTCCTCTTTCAAACTGTCTTTTCCATTATAAAATTTAGGTTCCCAATTTAGGAAAATGCCTTTGGAATCACTCAAATCAGAGCTAAAAGCTTCCTGAACGAATCTGTCAAAGTTTGAGTACACCGACATTGGAAAACGTCCACCGGAAGGGGCTTTAGCTGTCTCAGGGCTTTCCATGATTTTTAGAGCCTCTGAGAACCCTAGGGAACTCTAAAATTTCATTTAAAAAGCCCTCCTATGTGAATTCCAAAATTTGCTAAAAATTACAAAAATGCCATTACGTTTCGTAAGCTTTTCGTAAGAAATTGTTTCTTCATTCTAGCTCTATTTTTCTTTCCATTTGAGCCTGAAATTCTCACTTTTAGGAGTCTAGAATGCTTCTTAAATTTTTTGGGATCTTAACTACATCATCTTGGGAGACTTCCTTTTGTATTCAGTGAATTTCATTTGTTTACGGAGAAACTGTATGTTATGTTTCTCATCTTTTTTCTGGTTTTCGGAGAAGCAGATATTACAAGTAGTCTCTAGTAAGACATTGTGACTACCCAAATCATATAGGGATCGGTGATCCAATGCAACCTGTCATATAACCTTATCACATCCCTTTTATCACATAATATCTAGATCAAGTATGAGGCATAGAAATGCCATCTTTATCTTACTTAATCGTCACTTTCTCGATCTATGTATAGACTGATAGTACAAATGGAAACCCTTCCATTTGAGCACGGCCATGCATTTCTCAGTCTCACTCATCGAGGGGCCTAGAGATATCTCTCTATTAATCAGAGAGACAAATCCTATCTTGACCACTTATTTTCTTCTACATGAATTCCACTATACCTGATCATAGCCTTTATGATCACCTGGTTAAAGATGACTTTTGACTATGACAAAAAATAGTATTCCTCATGTTGGAAACTATGGTTTTCTCAAGTCTAAAGGCTCAGTGATATAGTTATATATGAGATACACTTATGACTTAATCCATGTAGCTATCTCATAACGGGTTAATCCAACATCTTGTTCCCTAACGAGTCCTTATGATTTTGATTTGTATCTATATACATGATTAACACATCATCATCAATCAAAATCATACTAGTCTTAGTTCATCATCGTTCTCACAATGATGATCGACTAGGGATATTTAGCATAATCTATATGATTTACTCAAGGATATTATTATATAAAACATGTAAATAATATAATAATGTAATAAAAAAAACTCTTATTTCTTAATAAAGTACAATATTTGCAATAGAATGATTGGCCTAGGGCACAATCACTAACAACTCCCACTTGCACTAAGCCCAATCATTGATGTGCCTAATACCTATTGACTTAACACGACGTTCATGCTTTGCCTATACAAGTAGTTTAGTAAGTGGATCAGCAATGTTGTCATCAATTGGTACTTTGCATATCTTTATATCACCCCTATTAATGATTTCTCTGATAAGGTGATATCGCCTAAGTATATATTTGGCTCTTTGATGTGACTTAGGCTCTTTAGCCTGTGCTATAGCACTGTTGTTGTCACAAAATAGATTTATTGTATTTGAGATGGTAGGAACCACTCCTAGTTAGTAATGAACTTCTTAATCCAAACGGCTTCCTTAGTTGCATCTGATGCTGCTAGGTACTCAACTTCTATTGTAGAATCAGCTACTGTACTTTGCTTGGAGATCTTCCAGCTGATTACTCTACCATTTAAATAGAATACAAATCCTGATTGCGATCTAGAATCATCCTTGTCAAACTGGACACTTACATCTATGTAACCATTTACAACAAGCTCGTCTTCCAATCCTCCATATACCAAGAACACATCCTTAGTCCTTCTTAAGTATTTTAAGATATTCTTGACAGCAATCCAGTGATTCTTACCTAGATCTAACTAATATCTACTAGTCATACTTAAGGCATATGAGACATCTGGTCGAGTGCACAATATAGCATACATAATAGATCTAATGGCCGAGGCATATGGAATCTTGCTCATACGATCTCACTCATCATGTGTACTAGAACATTGAGTCTTGCTGAGATTGATGCCATGAGACATAGGTATATAACCCCTTTTTGAATCTTGCATATTAAACCTAAGCAATACTTTGTTTATATAAGTGCTCTGACTTAGGCCGATTAGCCTATTGGATCTATCTCTATAAATCCTTATCCTTAGGATGAAGTGGCTTCACCTAAATCTTTTATTGAGAAACACTTTCCTAACCAAGTCTTGACATTCTGCAAAGTAGGAATGTCATTTCCAATGAGTAGGATGTCATCAACATAAAACACTAGAAATACAATTGTGCTCCCACTAGCCTTCTTGTAAACACAAGGTTCATTGATATTTTGGATAAATTCAAAATCTTTGACTACTTCGTCAAAGCAATGATTCCAACTCCGAGATGCTTGTTTCAACCCATAAATGGATTTTTGAAGCTTGCAAACCTTCCTAGAATTCTCTAGACGTACAAAACCTTCAAGTTGTGTCATGTACACATCCTCAAGCAGTTTCCCATTAAAGAATGCTATTTTGACGTCCATCTGCCAGATCTTGTAATCATAGTATGCTGCAATGGCAAGAAGGATCCTGATTGATTTAATCATGGTGACTGGTGAAAAGGTTTCATCATAGTCTATACCATGGGTTTGTTTGAATCCTTTTACAACCAATCATGCTTTGAAGGTATGCACTTAGCCATCCATGTCAATTTTCTTCTTAAAAATCCATTTGCATCCAATGGTTTTTATACCTTCAGGTGGGTAAATCAAGATCCATGTCTGATTATCATACATAGATTACATCTTAGACTTCATGGCTTCAGCCATGTCTCAGAGTCTGATCCCACTACAACTTCTTGATAGGTAGTTAGCTCATCTTGATCAACGAGCAACACATCACAACTTTCAATTAAAAGAAATCCATATCTTTAAGGCTGATGTCATGTCCTATCAGACCTTCGTGGGCCTTGTGTTACTTGAGTAGGCTCAACAACTTGTTGTAAGTCTTCTCATTTTTCCATCTCTGGTTTAATGCGATTTTGTGGCTCTCAAACTTCTTTAAGATGTATCTTACTCCCATTAGTTCTTTTAGAGATAAATTCTCTTTCTAGGAAGATACCATTTCGAGAAATAAACAATTTATTCTCATTGGGATTATAAAAGTAGTATCCTTTGGTTTCCTTAGGATACCCACAAAAAGGCATTGTATAGATTTGGAAGCTAACTTATCTGAGGCTTGTTGCTTAACATATGCCTCGCATCCTCAAATCTTGAGAAAAGCTAAACTGGGCTTCGTCTTAGTCTATATCTCATATGGGGTCTTTTCAACCGCCTTAGATGGTACACGATTTAGAGTAAATGTAGCTATTTCTAATGCATAGCCCAAAAAGGATAGTGGAAGATCTATTTGACTCATCATAGATCAAACCATATCTAATAGGGTTTGATTCCTTTATTCAGAAACACTATTCCATTGTGGTGTTCCTGGTGGGGTAAATTGTGAGACAATTCCACAATTTCTAAGATGGTCAATAAATTCTTGGCTCAAATATTCACCACCTCGATCAGATCAAAGTACTTTAATAGATTTACCAAGCTGATTTTATACCTCATTTTGGAAGGTTTTGAACATTAAAAAAGATTCAAATTTATGTCTCATTAAATAGATGTATCCATATCTGCTATAGTCATCTATAAAAGTAATGAAGTACAAGTGATCATCTCTGGCAGTGGTACTTAGTGGACTACATACATCGGTATGTATTAAGTCCAATAGGTCATTGGCCCTCTTACTATGCCCAGTAAAAGGTGTCTTAGTCATCTTTCCTAATAAACAAGATTTGCAGGTGTCAAATGATTCAAAATCAAATGAGTTAAGTGGTCTATCTTGATGGAGCTTTAAAATGTGTTTCTCATTTATATGGCCTAGACAATTGTGCCATAGATAGGTCAAATTCAAATCGTTTGACTTGATCCTCTTGGTAGTTACGTTATAGATATTTTCATTATTGGGAATTTCAAGGTTCAAGTAATAATGACCACCATCAAATCATCATTTGCATAAAAGATGTCATTAAAATAAATAGAGCATTTATTATTCCCAATAACTGAAGTAAAACCTTCTTTATCTAAATAAGAAAGTGAAACAATGTTTCTACTCAAAGCAGGAACATAATAGCAATTGTTCAAAACAAACAAAAGCCCACTGGGCAAAAATAATTCATAAGTGCTTATGGTTAAAGTAGCAACTCTTGCTTTGTGTCCAACTCATAAGTCTATTTCATCCTTTTTCAACTTTTTACTCCTTTTAAGACCCTGCACATTTAGAAAAATGTGAGTTCCACATGCAGTATCTAATACCCATGTAGAAGAAGTAGAAAGATTAATTTCTATAATATAAATACCTGAAGTAATAGCCCTACTATTATTCTTATTCTTTAGATCTTTCAGGTAGAGCTTGCAGTTTCTCTTTCAATGACCTGGCTCATTGCAAAAGAAATAAAGTCTGTCCTTGGGAGGCTTTACCTTCTTGGCTTCAAGCTTGGGTTTAGGCTTAGGCTTGTTTTGGTCCTTGGACTTATTGTTTGGGCTCTTTCCCTTTCCCTTGCTTTTACCTTTCTTTTTCATTCCTTTTTCTTTCTGAACCATTAAAACAGTGCTTGGTTTTTTCTTGATATTTTACTCAGTAGTTTTAAGCATAGAATGCAGTTCAGAAATTGATTTCTCCCTATTGTTCATATTATAGTTCATGACAAACTAATCATAACTTTTCAGGAGTGAGTTTAAGATCAAATCTATAACTAGCTCCTGTCTCATGGGAAATCCAAGCCTTTCAAGGTGATCAATATAGCCTTTCATTTTTAAGACATGAGCACTAACTGATGCACCTTCAGCCATTTTGCAGGAATGTAAGGCCTTGGTAGTTTCATATCTTTTTTACCTCGCTTGTTGTTAGAACATTTCCTTGAGATGCACAATCATCTCATAAGCCTTCAGGTGTTCCAGATCTCTCTGAAGTTCTGGAATCATGGTGGTTAGCATTAAGCATCCTACATCTACAGAGTCATTAAGATGCTTAATGCAGGCATCCTTTTGGACTCTTGGAGCATTGGCTGCTGGCTCCTCAGGAATAGGTTAATCTAGGACATATACTTTCTCTCCTACTTGAGAACAATTCTCAAGTTCCTAAACCAATCAAGAAAGTTAGTCCCATTTAGTTTGTCCTTCTCAAGGACGAATCACAATGATAATGTAGCAGAATTATTTGTTGACTTTTCTACAACAAAAATATGCAAAGTCAAGTTAATAATCTCCTACTAAAAATTAAGCCTCAATTTAAATTAGCAAAACTAAGACCCATATTTCACTCAATTGTAAGTCTGTTGTAACACCCCAAAATTAATTAAGGTGTTAATCATGGATTCAGATTAATTAAGAATAATTAATATAGGATGATTGGGAAAGTTAAGTGAATGGAGATTTTAGAGAGATGAATTATTCATATGGGTTTGAGAATTTATTTGGGATAGAAACTTCATCTAGGCCCAAATTAATAAATCATAAGAAAAGGCTAATAGAGGCCCAATGAGTTAGGTGCAGACCCAATTTAATTCCATATGATGAAGGCCCAAGATCCACCTTGCATAGGCTCCTATGAGTGGCCCAATAACCCTTATGCAAACCCAAATGCTTGAGCTCTTCAAACATGGCCCAAACTTGATTAATATTCAACAGCCCAATACGTAAGAGCTGGCCCAACAAAGCAAAAATCTGAAGCCCATTTGGAGTTGGACCTTGGAGCAACCCATGACCCATCTTAGACCCAACTTAAACCTAACTAAAACCCTAACTCTTCAGCCTCTTCCTCATTTTGCTGAAACTCAAGAGAGGAAATTCGGAGGTTCAAGGGAGGCTAAGGTTCTACCAACATGGAAGCTCCATTTTTGACTCCTAGAGGATGATTTAGCCAAGGTGAGTTATATATAACTTGGCCCTCTCATCCTCCTCTTCATTTTGGTCCAATTAATTTCTGGGTTTGAGCATTTTCATCTTCTTCTCAAATCTGAAATTTGGTGTTGGGTGATTCCTTACAAGATTTTCAGACTTGAAGGTTAGAGGGAGGATTAGGTAAGCTTTTCCCATTCATTTTGTGTATCACTTTGCTGGGAAAATACCGCTAAGGATGTATTATCATAATGGGTTCTATTATTATGTGAAATTACAAGGAGATAATGGTGGAAAACCCAATTTTCTGGGCTTGATGATTGAAATGGGAATTTTGGTGAGTCCATGGTGAATTTTTGGAGGTGAGGCTATGGCTGTTGTCAAGTGAGTATCTCCTTCCCATTTTGATGCATTTTCTGTTAGTTTGAGACCCCTATAGTCGACCTATGATATGGGCTTTAGTTTTATGTGAAATTGCCCAGAAGTTGGAGTGAACTATGGCAATTTCTGTTGTGGGAAAGTTGGAATCCGAAATTAAATCCCTTGATAATTAGGTAAGTAACCTCTAGTCTGTCATTAGTAGTTCAACTCTTTGGATATTTGATTGTGATTAGAAATGATGATAATTATGCTTGTTTTAGGCTTGGTGTACATTTGAATTATTATGGTAGCTAGGGGAAGAGTAATTGGCTTCATTGAGGTAACTGGGGTTAATTTTCCAATTCCATGTATATGTTCATGTTAATCCGATAATGTTTGCACATATGCGATTTTGAAATGCTAAATGATTGGTTGACTACTTGAATTATTATTATGATTGGACCTTGTGAGTCCATGGTGGAGCTATGGTGCGGCTGCCACCTGTGCATGTGCTTCGATGAAGCACCGGGTCGTGATCAGACCCCAGATGCACTGAGCCCTGGTTGTGCTCATTATGGAGTAGGTGCTATGGACGGACCTCTCCCAATGTTATTGGCCATTAACATGTTGTGTATGACTGCTAGTATGGGACAGTAGTTATTGGTAGTTCAACTAGTTCATTTGCGAATTGAATTGATGATTCTGGTATTAATGATATGAAATTGCATCAGGTTGATTAACTTGTACATATATATGGGAATTCACCTTTTGTTACTGAGATTATATATCTCACCCCATCGTGGGCTAACATTTTCAGGGACCTGACCTCTTAGTGGCAAGGAGAGAAATTAATGGAAGCACATTAAATGGTTTGGTAGCATATAGGCTTGGAGGCCTTGTTGAATTGTATTGTAACTAGATTGCTAGTTTTGTATCATTGCTGCATTGCATCATGAATTGCCAAGTATAGGGACTGTATATGTAATTTAATTATCATGGGATTGAACATTATGGTTGTAATTGGGTAACAATGGATAAATAACTTAATCTTGTATGAACATTTAGCATGGGCCCCATGTATCTTGTGACCAGAGTACATTTGTTGTCATTAAATTATGGTTTTGTTGATGTGTGGTAGCTTGGTAAGTTGAAGCCAATACTTTAAATCTTGAGATGGATAAGGATAGATTAATTAGGTAAATCAAGTAAATAAATGCCATTAAAGATTCACAAATAGAGAGAGAGTGGTCCTAGAGTATCCCTAAAAAGAGAGTGGAGAGTTTAAGGTAAGGTTTTAAGTGTAGTAGGATCAGACGGCATTTGACCGCGGCCAAAATATTGTTAGCCACGGCCAATAATGGCAAAGTTGCCCAAGGAGAGTACCAGAGAGCAATTCACCGCGGCGAATATGGAATTGGCCACGGCGAAATGTGGGAGGTAAAACTGGGAGTCATCTAGAGGGAAATTCGCCGCGGTGAAGTGGGGAATTGGCCGTGGTAAACTTTTGCAAAAATGAGCCAAGCATTCCAGAGAGGAATTGGCCGCGGCGAAAGGAGGTATTGGCCGCGGCCAATAGCGAGAGGCGAGCGAGGGAAGTTCCAGGAGGCTTCTCTGTCGCAGTGCCGTGTAGGTTGGTCGCGGCGAAATTTGTAGCGATGCGAGGGGTGAAGCCGAGGGGAATTAGCCGCGACTAAAGGGAAATTGGCCGCGGTGAATGTCTTGAAATCCCTATATTTACTAGAAAATCTTGGTTTTCTATATTGTAACCTTAAGGGATGACTTGTAAACATTGATAGAAGATAAATGTTAGTTGAAAATGATAAGTAATAGAATCAAGGCTCATAAATGAATGTTTGTTTCCCCTAAGGTACATAAATGTTCGTAATTATATGGTTGATGACTCTAATGAAATTAAGGTTCAAATTTTCCTATATTTCTACAATGTAATTAGTCTTAATGACATGTAACCATGAATTAGGGTTGTTAATCACGTATTTAACCTTAATTACAATGATTAGAAGTTAGGGTCGTCACATCCACTTTGGCAAGATGCTTAAAATTAAGTTATTTAGGTAGGTAACTTGTTTACCAATTACATCACATGTAACTCTTAGATCTTTATGGGATTCTATCATCATATGATCCGGCACGTTTAATCCTATCTAATGCCTTGAGACCCAAAACCATTTTGATAGTCCCAATTAAGTCAAACCATTATAAACCTTATGAGTATCACTATTACCCAAACTGCCTCACTAAGATAACCTAAGTGTATCCACTTTGATGGAACATACACTTCAACGATCAAAGCCTTGACAAGTGTTTATAAATGGGTGGCATATTAACTTAAAATTTGATTCGAGAGATTTTATTGTTATTATTTCATTGTGATTCAAATATTTAATCATTGCATGATAATTTACTATGATAGCATCTCATATATACATATGATCTCATCATGAAGTATAAAATAAATGTGTCATAATATGACCCATCTAGCCTATCTCCTCCCAAGCCAATGAGAGGATTCTTTTAAGGTAAAAAGAAGCTACAAAGAGAAACCTCAATTGAACATTTAAGTAGAGTGAGATGAAAAGAAAATGTACATCTAGAATAAATAGAGAGAGGCACGACATGCAGGCCATATTTAAAGAATTGCAAACCATAAAAACCTAGGGCCATATTATACACCATACTCATCCAATTCAAACAAATATAATTCATATATAAAGTTACAAACATCTCATCTCATAAGAAAGGTTGTAAGCATTATGATCTTAGTGTTAAATCATATTAGGTTACGCTAAACACGTTTCATATATATATATATATATGAGATTCATGTATCACATACATATATTATAGATTTAAATATATCCTATCAACGTGTCTGGTTTCTTCATCATATGTAAATCACATATTCAAAATCATATTTACATACATATACGAATATGGATTGTTCGTTCATGTCATGAAAGCATGTTCGTAACATATATAAATATATGTGTACAGAATAACATGTTATATATGAAAACATGAAGAAACTTATTAAACAAATTTGTAAACATCCGAATTGAACAACTTATAGTCCGAATTGAATAGATTTAGAATCAGATTCCAAATCAAATTCAAACCTCTTTGTAATTTGCACACATATGTCGCATATAATATTGAATTGTAGAGTTCAAATATCACTTATATGAAATCAAATAAAGAAGCAACATGATGTTAGGCTCTTTGTTTTAATAGTGTGATGACTCCAAGAGGCTTAAATGGAGTCAAGAATCATATTTGAAAGGAAAGAATGAGGCCTAGAAATGGTTTAAGGGGTGTTGCTTCATTAGGTACAAATATGGACCATAATGGGGGTTATAGAGCCAACTAGTGTTTAAGCAAGTTGCATGGCCCTAGAGATTATTTCATGAACCTAATTGGCTCCCATAAATTGTTTCTAGGCCAAGAGAAACCATCTCCACTAATTTGTAGGTGTGTGGCCGAAAGAGGAGGCTTGAATTCCAAGGAAAAAGTATGTGATTGTAAACAAGGTAGCTCTCTCCACCTTCTCTCATGCATGGATGTGTGTTTAGATTGCCTTAGAATGTGTGTATGTCTATTTTCAAGCCATTAAAAGTATGTTAGCATGATTTTATATACCATGATTTCATGATGTCATGTTATGTTTTCAAATGAATGTATGATATTTGCTTGAGTTTGCTTGAGTGTGGAGAGGCCAAGAACTCTTCACCATGGTGAGGATGAGCCAAGAACCCTTGAGCTTAGTTGAGACAAAGTAAAGAGTCTCCCAAAAGTAAAGTAGGCTCCCAAGAGTATGGTTAAGTCCAAAGCTCTTAAAGAATGGGTGAGGCAAGTCCAAAATCCATGATGAGAAGTGTGAGGCCAATCCAAACACTTGGTGAGCTCTTGAATGTCTTGTATGATGTGTTCACATGCCAAGATTGCTTTTTAACTGTCCATGACTTCCATTTTCTCTATGCATGCATTTGTAAAGCTTGCTTTGCACATATTATGTGTGATTGAATGGGAGATGAGTTATTAGGATTCTTTGAATCTCATTCCCTCCTCTCCAATGCTCTAACATGCTAGGTGGACTAAGTAACTATGGCAATGGGAGCCAACAATGTTGAAGCAAAGAGATTGACATTCATATGTCTAGCTTTTACCCTTTTTGAACCATAATGATGTTCAATGATGTATATGATTATTGTAAATGGAACATGACCCTTGAGACACATGTAAATATGATATTATGTGATGTATACATGTATGGATATGATGTATGAACTTTAGAAATGAATTTGGGTATGTAATGCCAAGTTATGTAAATTGGAAGTTTGATGGAAATGTGCATAAGTGTGGGTTGAAGAGTCAAAATGAGATGCATGAGATTTGGAACCATTTGGGCAGCTCATACAAGTCTTAAATGTACTTTTATACTTACCCAAAAGGTGCCAAGACCAAGGGAAAGCCATTTGGCAAGTTTGGTACCCCATATGCCAAATTTGACCATAATGGAACCTTTGTCACTTTTTAGCCAAATGAGCTCTTCTTAAACTAAGATTTGGCATGAAATTAGGTCTCATTGAGAGATTTTTGAGAATCTAAAGAATATAATTTTCGGAGGTCTAGAGAATATTTGATGAATTTTCAAAGTTGGGATTTTCTATTGATTCTGGTATATGCACTGTTCACACTGGCAGATTTGTATTCTGCATCAACTGATCATAAAATGGTGTCCAATGCTTTTGAAATTTTGTAGCCATAAACTAGAGGTCATAATCTTTCTGTGGCCATTGAGATCACCTCATTTGGAGGTCTGAGTAAAGAGTTATGCATTTTTTAAGTTGGCTGTCAGTAGCAGTGGCACCCCAAGAGTCCAGTCACTGTTCCATACTTTTCTAATGGATAAACATATTTGTTTCATTTTAGAATTATTTTTAAAATAAATTTAACATTTTTTTCTTTCCATAATGACTAAATTTATGTGATTTTTATTTTTATAGAATTAGTTATGAATTTTAGAAATTTGTATCAGTAATCTGAAATAGCAGCCTAGGCAGCAGCGACCTTTGGATATTTTCGGATGTCAAAAGTCCTATGTGATGGATGTTATGGTCTGAACGTACTTTTAATGTGAACTAGACATCTATAGCTTCCCAGAATGACCAAGATTTCATAATTTCTATTTTTCTATAATCAGTTATGATTTTCCAAAGTTTGACTAGAAAAGAGGCCAAATCTGGCCTAAAATATACTTGATTATTTTGAGCTCCATTTCGGTTCCTATGAGTTTCGAGCATGATTTTGAGATGTAAATGAGTTGTATTGATGTATTTAAATATGGGAATGTATAAAATGAGCTCACATGGTCCACGTGACACCGAATGGAATTTTTAAGTACGACGCAATGCAAAGAAAGTCACTATTTTTCTCCTTTTTGCCTTATATCTTCATGAATATAATGATGTGAGGCATGTATATATATGATATGATGTGCTAGAAATTATGGTGTTACATGAGGCAAGTCCAAAATCCCAAAGAGAGTGGGTGAGGCTACACCATTTGCTTGGCAAGCCCATGTATGTTTTATGTGACTTCTTGAATGCAAGAATTGTTATGATTATGCATTCCATGATAGCCATGCATGCATTTTTAGACTTGAATTTGCATCCTTTATATATGGTTAAAAGGGAGAAGAGCTATTTGAATTCCTAGAATCTCATTCCTTCCTCCCTATTGCCTAACATGTCTAGGTGGACCAAGTGAACTAAGGAATGGGAGCCACCAAGCTTGAAGGAGAAAGATTGTTAAGAAAGTGTGTTATTTTGTTCACTTTGTAACTATTTTGATTGCATATGATGTAATCCTATGATGAATATGTTGTATAACCATTTGAACATATGTAATTACATGGATACTTGATGTATATGTGAGAATTGATGCAATGTGAATGTTGTAGCAAGTTCTTGACATTGAATGGCAAGATGAAACTTGTATGTTCTTGTGTATACCTTGGGGGTGAGAGAATGAGTTTGTGAAATCTGGGTTTATGGACCTTTAAGACATGTATAATAGACCATTTTGAAGCTATCATATAGTATACTTTCCAATATCATACACTCTCATTCATAGGATTATGCACATGTTTTTAGGGAAAAATCATAGAAAATTCACTATTTAATGCACTTTTATCGCATTACTTGGAGGTTAAATTTTTCATTTCACGTTACATGGGTCTTGTGGATTATCCAACAATATTCTCTAGTAATTTAGCATGGGTAGAATCATAAACAACTCAAATTATCGAGCAAGCCACGATTCTCACATAAAAAACCTCAAAAATCCCTTTATTCATCATGGATTGTACAATGGTAGATTTAAGGAAAATTTGAAAATTCATAACTAAATGTAGAAAAATTGAAATCTGCCATACCATAGCTTTCTAGAAAAGCTCTGAGTGTTAGCTTTATACTACAAATATTTCAATCCATGAACATAGCATTGGGACCACATTTGGCAATGAAAAAGGCACAAAGGTCTGATTGCCTACTAATGCTAATACAGGTTTCTAATATGAACTTCTAAAATGTCCAATTAATTCTACCAAAATTCAATCTAGGAAAATACAAAAAGCTACATATGTTAGCTAGAGGTAAAAAATAACTTCAGACAATCTAGGCACGTCCAGGCCTCGAAAATCAATCAAAGAGTAACAATGGTCTGACTAGACACCTGATACTGGCGGCAACTTCAAAAATTTATATCTCCCTCTCTAGATATTCAAATGGAGTGATTCTAGTTGTACAGGTCACTAAAGGATCTAGTTTCTACCTATAAAATTTCATAGCAATTGGACATCGTTTGCCCCATGTTTGACACAGATTCATTTTTGGACCAAAGCTACAGTACAGTGACCAAATTAAAAAATTTTCCCAACTTCAAGAATTTGCCAAATATTTCATAGACCTCCAAATATTACCCACTTTATCTTACTAAAAAGCTCTTAATAAGCTCTAGATGCATGCCGAATTTCATATCAAGAAGAGCTCATTTGGATAGAAAGTGGTATAGCCTCCCACAATGGTCATTTTTGCTCCATTTAAGGTACCAACTTTGCCCAATTGGTCTTCTTAAATGTTTGGCAACCCTTGAGCAAGTTTAAAAGCACAATTATGACATGTATGAACTACCCAAGTAGTCCCAAGCCTCATGCATCTCAATTTGGCTATCCCACATACATTAATGCACCAATTCATAAGACCATCAAGGTAGCACATTTCATAGTTACATTTCATTCTTCCCACACAAAGCTTATACTACATTCATACATCATTTTGCATTTGCTCAAGGTCTTACATCCCAAGAATAATATGTACATCATTATTTTGACATTCAACTACAACACCAAATTACATAATGATCAAAACATAGCCTTTCAACTCCTTTAGCTTACATTCTTGGGTTCTTGAGGGCCACCTAGACATTTAAAGATGAAAGAGGGAAGGGGAGTGAGATTCCAAGAATCTCAATATCTCACACACCCATTTACACACACATTCAAGGCATACATACATCAAGAATGCAAATATGTAAAGTGTTTCAATTATAAAACACATGAAATCCCCTTTTTTCCATGCCACCACTTTACATCAACATAAGGAGGGCTCCAAGGACTTTTGGTTTTGCCTCACCCAATTTCTAGGACTTTTGGATTTGCCTCACCCTTGGCCTAGGGACTTTTGACTTAGCCTCACCCATTCAAGGGACTTTTAACCTAGTTTCACCCATGCCTTGAGACTTTTGGCACCTCCTCATCCACATTAAGGGTCTTTGGGCATCACCTCACCCTTGTGAGCTATTTTCATAACCAAAAGCCATTCAAGAACACACATTAGTACCAATGCAATCTCAAACCATCAAGTGGCATGTTCTCAAATCACATAGACACATACAAGCACACAATGACATATATATGCAAGAGAATAAGGTGGAGAGTTACCTTGACTTGATGTAAGTTTTACTTGGTTTGTTCCTTCCCCTTTTAGATTACACAAGAGAACTTGGATGGAGTAGGGTTCTCTTGACCTAAACATCACACATAGCATACAATTATGCACTTGAAGCAAGCCAAGACACTAAACTCACTCTTAGTTCTATAAGTGGCATAATGGTTCCATAATTGGCCTATTGAAGCAACTCTCACATTTCAAATCCTAGGCCCCACTCTTTTATTATTCCTAGACCTCTTGGACTCATCTAAAATCCATGGAGCCCTCACACATTCATTTGCACAAAGTGTAGAACCAAGTTGCTTCACAAGGCACCAGTATGGATACCATTATCTCATCTTCTAGTCCATGGCTTCTAAATTTTTCTCAATGGTTCCTCCCATCTTCTAAGATCATATGGAGTCTCAAACCAAGGCTAAAACAAATTAAAACACTCCCTAGCCCATTGAACTAGCCTAGGCCAAGACAAGCACCATAAATGGGGTTCTTGGAGTTTCAAAATTTTTCTTGATGGGAGAGCCACTTAGGGAGGTTTCTAAGGGTCTTAGGAGCTCAATGGAACCTTTAAATGGCCAAGGAAATTCATAGATTAAATCAGTTTTTATAATTCCTTCAAATGCACTACACTTTTTCAATTTGAATTCTACTAGCTTTTCATGCAATTTCTTGGTGTTTTCCTAATTCCCACACTCCAATTTCATGGTTTCTCATTAGTTTTAGGTCAGAACCTTCCTCCCCTAATTCATTTTGTATTGAGGTATCACACCCACAGGAGGAAGCAAGAGGGAAGAAGCAACAAGGATAGGAAATCACCTTGGATGTTAGCTTGCTTTCAATGGTCTTTCTCCTTAGTTTGCTCTTCTTCAAGAATTTTGAACTATTCTCCCTCTTTCTGGACCAAAAGCAGAACCAAACTTCCAAATAAATTCATAGGAAAAGAGGAGGAAGAGAGAAAAAGAAGTTTCTGAAAGGAAGAACACAAATTTTTCATGGTTTTCCCACCTTTTCTTGGCTTTTCTTTCTCCAAAATTTCCTTCCTCTTGTGTGCCTAAGAGGCTACGTTTTTCTCAGAAATTGAGCAGAACAAAATCGTGTGGAAGAGAGGGGAAGAATCGTGAGTTTTAAAAAAGGTGCAAGAAGCTTCTTTTCTTGAAAAAATTTCAATTTTGCCCTTTCATAATGGCATTTCCAGTTTGGCTTCGTTTTAGCTCCTTATTAAGAACCATCTTTTCCATCATAAAATTTAGGTTCCCAATTTAATAAAATGCCTTTGGAATCACTCAAATCGGAGCTAAAATCCTCCCAAACAAATCTGTCAAAGTTTAAACTCACCATCGTTAGAAAAAGTACAGCAGATGGGTTTTACCGGTTCCAGGGCTTCTCATAGTTTTTGGGACCTCTAAGTACCCTAAGCAACTTAAAATTTCCATTTAAAAAGCCTTCCTATGTGTTTTTCCAAAATTGTATTTATTAATGAAAATGTCACTGGCCTTTCGACAAATTTTTCAAATCACTTTGGCTTTGTTTTTTAGGCAACTCAAGGCTCAAATCCTTATTTTTTATTATTTAAAATTTTATCCAATTTTTATTTAGCCTTGAATTGCTCATCCCAGGGGACTTGCTTTTCAAACTGACTTATTTCATCATTTTATAAAAATTACGTTCATTACAGAAGCTTTCCCACGTGCTTAAATGGCCACAAAAGCCTTGGAAGTAAATTTGGATCTTTGGTAACCCTTTAAGAAGCATAAGTAGACCAATTTGCAACCCTATGGCATAATCTAACCAAATGAACGAATTTCCTCATGAAATTTGGCATGCAAATAGATCTCATCCAGAGCTTTTGGGAAAGCTAAAGACTAGATTATTTGGAGCTCTATAGAATTAATTGTAAATTTCTAAAGTTGCCAAATTTAGCTGTTCTGGTATAGTTACTATTTATATGGTCAGTTTTTCTTCTGTGTCATTCAAGGGCCAAATGGTGCCTAATGCTTATGAAATTTTACAAGAATGACCTAGACATGATAAGCTTTTTATGGCACTATGATCACCCCAATTGGATATCTGAGCAAGGAAATATGAATTTTTGAAGTTCTATATCAGTACTAGTAGTGCCAGCTGAGTGCATATACTATTCCATCGATTTCTAGTGGCTAGATGTTCCTGTTCTAGTCTGGACTTATTTTTTGTATAAAATAGATATCTGTAGCATTCTAGAATGGTATATTGTGCTTAGTTTTGATTTTTCTAAAATTAGTTATTCATGACAAAAACCTGGCACACCAATCTGAGGTTGAACATGTGATTTTTATGTATATGGTTCATGAGCTGGAGTTTTTGGCCACATTTTGAGATGATTTTGAGTTTTATGTATGTATTTAAATAAGAGAATGAGATGGATGAATTCATATGATCCACGGGACATGAAATGAAAATTTTATCTACGACGTAACGCAAAAATAATATATTATTTTAATGGCATTTTCTTGAGAAATTGTGCTTGGCCAAGGTAATGAGCTTGGAATGAAATGAGATAAGCTAAATAAATATGGTGTTACACTTAATTATATGATGGGCTATTAATTATATGCTACAAAGTTAATTCAATTTTTCTAAAGCGTTGCTTCTGATTTTTAAGGTATGTGCAACATGGGAGCCTAAGAGAAAATAGAAAAATGCATTCATCATTTTTGAAAACAAAAACTTGTGCTCACTGGGAGAAACAGAAACTTGTGCAAGATGTAGACTTGGAAGGATAGAAGTAAAAGAATAATAACATATGTGTTGGTGCTAAATATAATGAGTAGATGTAAATATAAATTTGAGATCTATTGTCTTGATTAGTGATGTTTAAGAGCTCAAGATTGTAATAAACACACATATTTGAATAAAACGATTTTTTTCCATCATATTCTAATTCCAATATATCATTGTCAAATAAAAATATCAAAATATCATTGTCATCATATTCTAATTCTAAAATATCATTTTCATATATAACCACCTTGATATTAAACACCTTGAATGTTGATATTGGAAAATTGTTTACTAAACTCCATTGCTTAAAGCAATGGCAAAAGGTGATCAAGAGGTACCTACATTGCAAAAAAAAAAAACACTAATTATAATATGAACACTAATTACATAGAAACAACATAACATATTCTTATGAAATGAGTCATGCCAATGTAAGTAAGTTCACCTTCAAGATGATTGTAATGTCTGGTTTTCCTAAAAATGTTAGAAATGGACTAGTTATAAAAGGAAGTCCCTTAAATAGAAATATGTGAGGCCAAATAAAAGTAGGACAAAATTTTAAATAATTGAAAATGATGATACAAGCCTTAAGATGTCCAAAAACTAAAGTTGGAGTAGCTAAATAAAATCAGATGAAAGGTTATGGCATTTTCATAATTTTGAGCACTTTTTAGAAAATTCAAAGGAGTGATCTTTAAATGAAAAAATTGAATTTCCCGAGATTCTTAGAAGCCCTAAAAACTATAAGAATACCTAAAATGTTTCAAACCCCTCCAGTTTACATTTTAAAATGTCAATAGATCCAAACTTTAATCTTTTCATTCGAGAAGGTTTTAAATCCAATTTAGGTGAAACCAAAGGCATTTTATAAGTTAGAAGACCTAAATTTTATGATGGAAAAGACGATTCTAAAAAAGAAGTTAAAATGAACCAAAATGGAAGGAACCAAGAAAGAGGACAAAATTGAAATTTTGAAAAAGACTTAAATGAGCCCCCTTACTTCTTATTGAGCATGCCCCATCTTGTAATACCTTAACCTTCTAACTTTTTCTTTACATTACAAGTCTTAGTTACATACACTTACATGGAAAATAATCCATTCCATAGCATTAAATTGAGTTACGTAAGGTCTTATTAATTCATTTCATGCTTCATGAACCATATAAACTCATCAATATCATTTTCCAGCCATAACATATCCATACAAGTTAAAACCATCACAAAACATCTTAAAAGTCTCGGGTTTTAAGCCACATTCCACAAAATCAATGTTTTGCTCTCGAGTTGCTGTCATATGTTTCTGATATGAATTTTGAAAATTCATAACTAATTCTAAAACAATCAAAATCAAGCAAATCATACCATTTTGGAAAGCTCTGGATGTCTACTAATGATTAAAAATAGTTCCAAATCAAGAAAATGGCATTCAACCCACAAATATTGATGGAATAATACCAAAGGTTGAGCTACTTTATTGGTAATGTCATACAACTTTAAAATTTTAGTTTTCCCTCAACAAACCTCCAATTAGGGTGCTCTCAAGTGCTATAGAAAGTGTCACACCATATTATTTCTAGTACCAATTCCCTCTATGAAGTAAAATTATACATGTCATCCCAGAAAATACATTAAAATAATGGGTTTATCGTGTTATGTCGGGGTTAAAAATTCAAATTTTGATCTGTGGACCCTGGAAACTTACCAACCACATTCTTTAATTATTTTTTATTCATACAAATCATAAACATCTCAAAACTTCACATGAACCACAGACCAAAAACCAAAAATAACAAATTCTCATGTTTTGCCTCAAGTTCCATAGTGATAGATTTTTGAGGCAATCTTGAAAAATCATAACTAAATCTAAAAAAATTGAAAGCAATCAAACTATAGCTTATTGGAAAGCTTTGGATATTAAATTCATACTAAAATAATTCCTAGTTATGAAAATCTCATTTGGACTACGCTTGATATTAGAAAACGCAAAAAGGTCGAGCTATCCAGAAACACTAATACAGCTTACTAATATAAATTTTGGAAATTCATAATTAATTCTACAAAAATCCAATCCATGCAATTTGTACCAATTTGGAAAGATAAAGACGTTAACTAGAGGGAAGAATAGGTCTAAGTTAATTCAAGAGCACTTAGAGCCTAAAAATTGATGGAACAATACTGAGGGTTTGGAGGTGCACCTAGAACATAACAAAAACTTCAAAAATTCATATCTCCCTCTCTAGACATCCAAATGAGGTGCTTCCAGTTGGTACAGGTTAGAGGGAAGGTCTAGTTTCTCCTATAAAATTTCATAGCAATTGGATATCGTTTACCCCATGAGTGATAGAGTTTCATTTCGGACCAGATGAACAATAATACTGACGAAAACTAGAAAAATTTTTAACTTCAAAAATTAGCCTAAAATTTCATAGACCTCCAAATATTACCTATTTTAGCTTTCCAAAAAACTCTCAACAAGCTCTAGATGCATGCCAAGTTTTAGACCAAGAATAGTTTGTTTGGACAAAAAGTGATATAGCTTCACAAATTGGTCAATTTTGGTTCCCATAATGCATCAACTTGGTTTAAATGGCTTCTATTATGGTTTGGCACCTTTTGGGTAAGTTTAAAAGCATGAATATGACTCGTAGGCACTACCTAAGTGGTCCCAAACATCATGCATCTCAATTTGGCTATCACACATCCATTAATACACTAATACACATAAGCCACCAAAGAGTCAATTTACATATTTACATTACTTTGATGTCATTAAGTATTCATACAATATCCACACATCATTTTACATTTGCTCAAGGCCTTACATCTCAAAAATAACATGTACATAATCACTTTGACATTCAATCCAAATATAGCTTTTCAACTCCCTTGGCTTGCATTGTTTGGTTCTTACCCACCACCTAGACATTTTAAGAAGGAAGAGGGAAGGAGAGTGAGATTCCTAGAATCTCAATAGTTCACACATCCATTCACACACACATTCATGGCATATACGCATCAAAGCACAAGTATGGAAAGTAAGACAATTATAAAGTATGCAAAGTCAATTTCTATGCCACCAATTCACACTAAGTTCAAGAACATACTTTAGGGACTTTTGGTTTTGCCTCACCCTATTCCTAGAACTTTTGGACTTGCCTCACTCTTGGCCTAGGGACTTTTGACTTGGCCTCACCCATCCAAGAGACTTTTGACCTTGTCTCACCTATGCCATGAGACTTTTGGCATCTCCTCACCTTCATTAAGGGACTTTTGGCATCAACTTAACCTTATGAGCCATTTCCATAGTTAATGATATTCAAGACAACACATTGGTACCAATGCAATTTCAAAGCATCAAGTGATATGCTCTCAAATCACAAAGGCATACACATGCACACAATGACATATGTACAACCAAGAATGCAAAGAGAATGAGGTGGAGAGCTACCTTGAATTTATGCAAGCACTTCTTTGCTTTATACCTTCCTCTTTTTGGTTTCATAAGAGCACTTAGGTGGGTTAAGATCCTTTTGGCCTAGACATCATAATTAATACACAATTATACACTTGAAGCAAGCCAAGATACCAATTTCATTCTTAAACACACTTGATTCTAAGGTGGCATAATAGTTCCATAAATGGCCTATTAAAGCAACCTTCACAATTCAAGTTCTAGGGTCCATTCTCTTTTTATTTATAAGCCTCTTACCATCATTTAAAGTCATTGGAGCCATCACACATTCATTTGCACAAGCTTAATTATAAGTTACTTCCTAAGGCACCATTATAGACACCATTGTCCTATCTTCCAATCCATGGCTCCTAATTTTTTCCCAATGGCTTCTCCCATCTTCTAACATTGTATGAAGTCCTAAACTAAGGTTAGAACAAATTAAAACACTCTCTAGCCCTAAGAACCTTACTTGACCGAGACATCCTCCAAGAATAGGGTTTAAAGAGCTTTTGATTTTTTCTTGATGGGAGAGCCACTTAGGAGGCTTTCTAAAGGTCTTAGGAGCTCAATGAAACACTTCCATAGCCTAGAAAATTCATGTATTAATTCAGATTTTACAAAACCCTAAAGAGTCATACACTTTCCTAACTTGATTTTTCATTGGTTTTTCTTGTAATTTCTTGGCATATTCCACTTCCCCATGGCATAAAACCCTAGTTCCTTCTTATTTTTGGATATAACTCCCTCCCCTCTCATGGTTCTGGTTTGGCCAAAATAGGACAAAGGAAGAACAAGAGAAGGAAGTAACCAAAGCAAGAGTTTACCTTAGATTTAAGCTTAGTTTCAAGAGTCTTTCTCCTTGGTTTTCTTCTCTTCAAGAAATTTGAACTATCCCCCCTTGTTCTGGACTCAAAATAGAACCATTTCATTCAAATAAACCATAGAAAGAAAGCTTGAAGGGAGGAGAACAAAATTGGAAGAAGAAAAAGCATAAAATTCCTTGAAATTGGCTACCTCTTCTTAGATTTCTTCCTCCTTTCTCTCCTTCTCTTGTGTGCCTAAGAGAGAGCTTCCTTTTTCTATTTTTGGGTAGAAGGCATGTTGGCCTAAATGAGGGGAGGAAGTGGCATGAAGCTTATGGAACATTCAAGAAGCTAGTCTTTTCAAAAATTTCAATTTCGTCCTTCTGTATTGGCAATTTTGTTTTGGCTTCATTTTATCTTCTTTTTTAGATTTCCATTATAAAATTTGCATTCCTAGTTTAATAAAATACCTTTGGAATCACTCAAATTGGAGCTAAAACCTTCCCAATCTATCAAAGTTCAGGTTCACCGTCATTGGAAAACATACACCGAAGGGACTTTACTGGTCTTGGGGCTTCCCATGGTTTTTAGGGCCTCTGAAAACCCTGGGCAATCCAAATTTTTCATTTAAAAAGCCTTCCTGTGGGTCTTTCCAAAATTTGCACATATTTATGAAAATGTCACTACATTTCATCAATTTTGTAACAATTTTGTTTCACAGTCCTAACTCTATTTTTCCTTCTGTCTAAGCCTAGAATTATTATTTTTAGGAGCCTAGGACACTATTCAAATTTGAGACATTATCTAACTCATCTCAGGGGACTTGCCTTTATACGGTTCATTTCATCGTTTTATGAAAATTATTGTTCATTACATGCTTATCATGTTTAATTTATACCTGTAAAATTTCATTAGCATTAGATATCATTTAGCCCTCAGATGACATAGAGGAAGAAACAAACCATATGAATAGTATTGTTACGATTTCTGCAAAATTTTCTCAATTTTGAAAAATCATAATAAATTCTCTAGTGCTCTAAATTAGGTGCTCTTTAGCTCTGTGAAAAGCTCTAGATGAGACCTACTTGTTGGCCAAATTCCATGCAAACACTCATCTATTTGCTCAGACCTTTGTTTAGCTCACAAATTTGTCACTTTTGAAGTTTAAAATGGTTTGAACATGCAACAAAACACCTTTTTTGCCATTCCATAGCCACTTAGGCATGCCTAAAAGCACATTTACAGCCTATGGAAGCATACCAATGGATTCAAATTTCACCATGTCACTTGCAATTATGCACATGCACATAAAGGTTCCTTAGTGGCAAAAACTTACATATTCATTCATATAGTTCCAAAATCAGTACATACATAAATCATTTTCCATGTCAAAGAGACTTATACATATCATACATAGGCTCTAAAGGGCATTAGTCTAACCTCACCCATTTTTCTTGAGATTGTTGAATTTGCCTCACCCATTTTCAAGAGACTTTTGACTTAGCCTCACTCTTCTTAAGACTTCTGGCTTTGTCTCACTCAATCCTAGGGACTTTTGGCTTATCCTCACCCATACTAAGGGACTTTTGGCATTACCATACCCATTTAAGCCAAAATGCATTCATAAACTCATTTTAAGATGTATAATGGTACTATAGCAAGTAAGTAATAGCTAGAGACATATTTCATAGTTCAAACATTCACACAAGTACTCAAAGACAAACAAACATCTAAGCCATGCATGTGAGAAAGTTAGATTAACTACCTTGAAGCAAAATCACAAGCTTTTCCTTTGCTTAATTCTTCCCCTCTCTCGGCCATACACTTGCAACTAGGTGGCACTTGGTTCTCTTAGCCTAGACACATCAAATGAAACATGGTTCAATCATTGAAACAAGCTTTGGCTTCACACACCCACTATGGAAACTTACTTTCTTCTACAACTCAATTATGGATCCATTCAAGACCTAATAAAGCAACTATGGGAATTCATAATCTTAGCTCCATTTTCTCCCTTAATCTAAGTCTCTTGATTCCATTTAGACTCATTAAAGTCATCACACATTCATTTTAAGGAGCTTACCTATATGTTGCTTCTTTATATCTCATTATAAAGCCTACACCTCCATCTCACAAACCAAGGCTTCTAAATTTTTTTCAAGGCTTCCTTTAATGTTCATCTATCATATCTAGTCTCATTTTAGCCTTAGAAAAATTTAAAACACTTCCTAAGCGCTTGGGACATGCTTAGCCTAAACTATGCATTGGTATGGAGCCTATAGAGTATTACAATTTTTCTTGAAGGGAATGGCTCATATGCAACTTCCTAGAGGTTTGAGGGACTCATACCATGTCTTACATAAGCCTAATTACCCTTAGGAAAAATCAAATTTCACATTTCTCTCAAAACCCCTAAGTTGCACCAACTCAATTTTCTTGGTTCTCTTTTTTATTCCAATGGACCAATTTTACTTCTTACACTCTAAAACACTTATTCCTTTCTTACTAAGGTCAAAATTTAACTCCTCCTAATTAAGCTTGAGTTCTCTCCCCTTCTTCTTTTTCTTAGTTGTGAATCACCTAAAACCTCTTGAAATTCTGTTTTCATATGTCCAAAAATGTGGGTGAAGAGAGAGCTGAAAAGGAATGTGATATAAGGAGCCAAAAAGTCACTTTATGCACTTTTTAACTTTGCATTTTAGTCTATTTTTTTAGTTCTTTCCATTTAGGCTCAAATCAACTCCTTTTCAAAATCTATCTTATCCATTATAATATTTAGGCTCTCATTCTTATAAATTGGCTTTGGTTTCACTTAAAAGGATTTAAAACTACTTCAAATCATTTGGTCAAAGTTTTGGTCAACCACTTGCTGAAATCGCTCACTAGAGGGGTTTAAACTGTTATGAGGATTCCCATGGTTTTCAGGACCTCTAAGAACCCTAGAAAGCTCAAATTTTTTATTTAAAAAGCCCTTCTGTGAGTTTTCCAAAATTTTTAAAAATTACAAAAATGCCTTAACTTTCTTTCATAAACTTTTCTAACTCATCTGACTCAGGTTTCTAAGCAACGCAAGTCTTACATCCTTAGTTTTCATTATTTAAAATTTTATTCTAATTTTATTTGGCCTCAACTTATTCATCTTAGAGGACTTGCTTTTAAAATTGACTCATTCCGTCATTTTTATGAAAATTCGATGTTACACATCTCTCCCTCATTTTAACCGACCTACTTTTTGTCCCAAACCAAAGGAGAGACCATCCAATAGAGACACACAAAAGGAGGGGAAGAAGAGGAAGAAAACCTTGGTAAAAAGGTAAGAAAAATATGGATTTTCATGCTCCTTCCTTCATTAATCTTGTTCTCCTCCTTCTCCTCTCTTTTCCTATGGTTTTAATTGTTGATTTGGGACTGGTTTATGGCTGGTTCAGAGGGAGGAAATCAAAATTTGAAAGAGAAGCTAAAAGTATAAAAAAGCAACTTGAAAAATCTTTGAAACAAGGTAACTTTTATAGCCCTTCTTGCATCTTCTTGTTTGTTCTTCATCAGCGGTGGTTCGGCCAAACTTAGGCCCATCCTATAGGAAGTGAATTCTGACCAAACTAAGGTAGGGAGAAGGGTTATGGAGTGTGAGGATTAAGGATACACTATTGGAATTGAATTAGAAAAATTAGAATGTAAGTTATGGAAGCTAGGGTTTTTGTTGCACCTTAGAAAATATGAGACTTTTCGATGGTAATTTAAGTTTTCTAAAAGTATGTATGAGTTTCCAAGACACCTAGCAAGCCTCCCATGTGCCAACTCCCTAAAGAAAATCAGGGAAAGTCCATAGGTGCTCCTTATTGTGCATGTCTCTGCCTACGCCAATCCTTACACCTAGGGAGAGTTTTAATTTCTTTTAAAGCTGGAAAGGGACTAAATATGATAAATGAACACCAAAGAAAGCATTAGAATAAATTTAGAAAGCATGGTTTGTGAAATGGAGGTTTAGGCTCCATTTTAAGACTTAAAGAAGCAACTTATATCTAGGCTCCGTGAATTGAAATTGTAGTGACTTCAAGGAGTTTAAATGGAGTCAAGAGACTTGGATTGAATGAAAAATGGAAGCCAAGATCATGAATCCTAAAGATCACTTTATTGTGTCTTGTATGAAAGCATAATGGAGTCATATAAGAGAGTAAGCATACATAGAGTTTCTATTAAGCTAGAGCTTGTTCCAACGATTGAATCATGTCTCGTTTGATGTGTCTAGGCGAAGAGAATCAAGCCCTACCTAATTGCAAGTGTTTAGTTGAGAAAGGGAAGGAATAAGCAAAAGGAAGAGTTGTATTCTTGCTTCAAGGAGCTTTCTAACCTTTCTCATATGCATTGCTTAGATGTTTACTTGTCTTTAAGTACTTGTGTGCATGTTTGAACTATGGATATGTTTTTAGCCATTGGTTATATGTGATGGTACCATTATGCTTCTTAAAAGATGTTTATAAATGCAAAATGGCTTGAATGGGTATGGTTATGTCAAAAGTCCCTAAGAAGGGTGAGACAAAGCCAAAAGTCTCAAGAAGACTGAGGTTAAGTCAAAAGTCCCTTGTAAGTGGGTGAGGCAAAATCCAAAAGTCCCAAGAAAGATGAGTGAGACTAGACTAATACCCTTGAGAGCTTATGTTTGCTATTTATGAGTTTATGTGACAAGGAAAATGATTCTTGTATGTTCATGAGTAGCCTAAATGCCATACATGCATTCATTGACATATATATGCATCCATTATGTATGTTTGAAAGGATAAAGAGCTATTGGGATTCTTTGAATCTCACTCTTCCCTGACATATGTTTAACCATGTCTAGGTGAGCCAAGTAGACCAAGAAATAGAGGCCAACCACCTTGAAGGGCAAGACTTTGACAATGAAGTAGAGAAATAGGCTTTTTAATAACATTTTTGTAACGAACGTAATTTTCGTAAAATGACGAAATGAGCCATATAAAAGTAAGTCCTTTGAAATGACCTAGATAATGTCTTAAAAAATTTGGGTTGAGTCCTAGGCTCCTAAAAATGATAATTCTAGGCTTAGAGTGAAAGAAAAATGGAGTTAGGATAGAAAAATAATTTATGACGAAAACTGACGAAATGTAATGGCATTTTTGTAAATAAGTGCAACTTTTGGAAAACCACATAGGAGGACTTTTTAAATGAAAGTTTTGAGTTGCCCAAGGTTCTCAGAGGCCCCAAAAATTATGGGAAGCCCCGAAACTAGTAAAGCCCCTTCGGTATATGTTTTTTAATGTTAGTTGACCCAAACTTTGATCGGTTCGTTCGGTAAGGTTTTAGCTCCAAATTGAGTGATTCCAAAGGCATTTTATTAAATTGGGAACTTAGATTTTATGATGGAAAATATGGTTCTAAAAAAGGAGCTAAAATGAAGCTGAAACGATATTGCCATTACGGAAAGGCAAAATTGGAAATAAAAGCTTCTAGAATGTCCTAAACACTTCTACACTTTTCTTCCACCTTCTTCCTTTTATTGAGCACGACTTCTTCTGCCCAATTTATAGAAAAAATAGCAGCTCCTTAGGTGCATCAAAAGGGGAAGAAAAAGAGGAAGAAAACTAAAGAAAAACTAAGTAATTTTATGAAAATTTAAGCTCTTCCTTCTTCTAATCCTCCTCCTCTCCTTCTTGGCTTTCTTTCTATAGTTTTCTAGAGGGATTTGATTCTTTTTTTGGTCCAGAACAAGAGGAGAATTTTCAAAAATTAAGAAGGGAAGTGAAATAAAGAGAAGGAGTCTTGAAAGGAAGCCAAAATCCAAGGTAAATACATAGTTTAAATGCTTCTCCTCTTTGCTTCTTCTTGACATGTGTTCGGCCAAATTAAGGGGGGGTAGAAGGAGATGGATTTTGGGCAGAACCAAGAGAGGAACTTAGGAAAAAGAGTGCAAGGATTAAGAATATGGCAAGAACTTCAAGTAAAAACCAAAGGAAATCAAGATAGAAAAGTGTAGGCTTTCTTAGGTTTTTGTAAAATATGATTTTGTGTGAGAGTTTCTTTGGCTATTTGAATGTTTCCTTGAGCTCCTAAGACCTCTAGAAAGCCTCCCAAGTGGCTCTCCCATCAAGGAAAAATCACAAAGTCCACGAACCTTTATTATAGTGCATATTTCTCCTAAGCTAGGTTCATTAGGCTAGGGGATGTTTTAATTTGTTCTAGCCTTGGTTTGAGACTTTATATGATGTTAGAAGATGGGAGGAACCATTGGAAAAAATTTAGGAGCCATAGGTTGGGAGATGGAACAATGGTATCCATAATGGTGCCTTATGAAGCAACTTGGTCTTGCAATGATGCAATTGAATATGTGATGGCTCCAAGGACCTTAAATGAGTCTAATAAGTCTAGAAATAGCAAGAAAATGGAGCCTAGAACTTAGATGATATGAGTTGCTTCAATGGACCATTTATGGAACCAATATGCCCATTATGGAACCAAGTGTGTGTATAAGAGTGAACCTAGTATCTTGGCTTGCTTCAAGTGTGTAATTGTGTGATGTTTGTGATGTTTAGGTCAAGAGAACCCTACTCCACCTAAGTGCTCTTGTGAGACCAAGGAAGGAAAGGAATTGGCAAAGTAAGCTCGCATAAATTAAAAGGTAGCTCTTCACCTCATTCTCTTGCATTCTTGTTTGCATATGTATATGTTGTGTGCTTGTATATGCTCTTGTGATTTGAGAACATGCCACTTGATGTCTTGAAATTACATTAGTACCAATGTATCTTCTTGAATGACTATGGCTGTGGAAAGAGCTCATAAGGGTGAAGTGATGCCAAAAGTCCCTTGATAAAGGTGAGAAGATGCCAAAAGTCTCATGGCATAGGTGAGACAAGGCCAAATGTCTCTTGAATGGGTGAGGCTAAGTCAAAAGTCCCTAGGCCAAGAGTGAGGTAAATTCAAAAGTCCTAAAAATGAGGTGAAACTAAACCAAAAGTCTCTAGAGCATGAGAGTGGTCTTAACATGTCGATGTGGCATGAAATGAGATTTATTGCACACTTTATGCTTGCATATTCATATATTTGATGTGTGTATGCCTTGAATGTAGTGTGAATGGGTGTGTGAGCTATTGAGATTCTTGGAATCTCATCCCCCCTTTCCCTCTCATGTTTAAAATGTCTAGGTAGTGCCCAAGGCCAAGGAAATGCAAGCCAGGAACAATAAATGGCTACACTTTGTTTCATTTGTAGTTTAAATAGTAATGGAGTGTCAAAAAGCATTGTACATATTATTTTTGGTTTTGTAAAACCTTGAGTATGTGTAACATGATGTATAGACTATATGTATAATGTATGTAGTGTTAAATCAATGAGATTGTGTTATTAGACCCTTGAATGGCATGTGTGTTTAGTGTATAAATGGACCTTGAGAGACTAAAATAAGATACATGGGATTTGGGACCACTTGGGAATCTCTACAAATCATTTTTGTGCTTTGAAACTTGCCCAAGAGGTGCCAAACAATTAAGAAAGCCATTTGGTCAAATTGGTAACCCATATGAAGCAAAAATTTACCATTTCATGAGGCTATATCACTTTTTGTCCAAATGAGCTCTTCTTCATCTAAAATTTGACAAGCATCTAGAGCTTATTGAGAGATTTTTGAGAAGCTAAAGTTGGTAGTTTTTTAAGGTCTATGAAATATTTGACGAATTGTTGAAGTTTAGAATTTTTTTGGTTTTGGTTCTTGGTACTGTAGCATCGGTCCGAAATTAAATTCTGTCACTCATGGGGCAAATAATGTCCAATTTTCATGAAATTTTATATAGAAAAACTAGACATTCCCAGTGACTTGTGCACTAGAAGCACCACATTTGGAGGTCTAGAGGGAGAGATATGAATTTTTGAACATTCTGTTCAGTATCAAAACCCTTACTTGACCTAAGTTACTGTTCTATTGCATTTCGAGATTTGGGCTACCTAAGCTGGGTTGGAAATATTTTTTCCCTCTAGATAACATCTATAGATTTTCAGATTGGTATCATTTGCATGGATTGGATTTTTTTGAAATTAATTGGACATTTTCAAAATTTGCTACAGAATCTGTGATAGCATCAGGAGGTAGTTTGACCTCTAGACATTTTCGGATGTCAAACGTCCTTTGTGATAAAGGTTATTATCTAGGCATATTTTTAGTGTGAAGTAGACATCCGTAGCTTTTTATAATAGCCAAGAATGTGTCATTTTTATTTTTCTAGAATTAATTATAATTTTTCAAAATTTGGCTAGAAAAAGGGCCAAATCTGGCTGAAAATAAACCTCCATATTTTAGGTTCCATTTTGGTTTCCATGAGTTGTGGGCATGATTTTATGATGCAAATGACTTGTATACATGTAATTAAATATGAGAAAGTATAGTATGAGCTCACACGGTCCATGTGACATCGAACGAAATTTTTATACGTGACACAACACAAAAACAATCAATATTTTAATACAATTTTCTTGCCCCTCATATATATTGATTGATATGAGGTATAAAGATAGCATGGAATGAGTTAAAAAAAGTATGGTATTACAATTTTGATGTCAACAATTGTAACCATATGATGTATATATTGTTGGAGATTTTGTCCTAGGCCAATAATTGTATTATGAATATTGTATTTCATTAAGGAAAAGGAGTTTTTCTTTTATTACATTTATTATATTGATTGCATGTGTCACATTCTAAATTTTCTATAACTATTAACACGATCAAAGTTGGTGAGGAACTAACTTGCTTAATGAATACTAGAAAGTTTCTCCCTTAAATTAGATTTGTAAACTTCATTTTAATCAAAGGAAACAAAGGAGAATGAAGGATAGGAGGTTTGGATGGAAGAAAGCATGAAAAACTACCAAGAAAGCATACCTTAAAGCTTGGATTTCTCCTTCTTCTTCTTCCTCTCTTGGTGCGCCTGATGGGTCTGTCACGCAACCCTCAAAATAAACTAAGTTGGATATTATATGCAATATAGGGCACAACCTAGGTCATCTCCCTTGGAAATGGAATTCAATACTTAATTGGGTTTTCTAAGTGTTAAAGGATCCTAAAAGCTATATAAATTAAGGGGGTTTTTTATCTAATTAAACTGAGTAAAATGAAATTAAAATAAAGTTCCTAATTTCTACCTAATTAGATGAATTATGGTTGAATAATGGACTTATGACTAGCTTTGGATTCATCCCTTGGTATCCACTATCTTTATCCTAATCTAATTGTGATTAATTCTGGCCTAAGAGTCCATAATTGTGTCCATTGGTAAATGATCTTGAATTACCACTTAAGATTTAAGAAATTAATAAGTTAATGTTGAATTGAGACATCAATCCTACACCAAATCATTAATTCTTGCCTTTAGGATTGATGAACACTTGAATTGAATGATTAATTGATCAATTAGCCTCTGAATTAACACCCTAGGATGTTTAATTAACTAACCAAACTCCAAAGATTCCTTAAATCAAACAATAAAGCTCATAATTTCATTCATGCATTTCATCAAACACCTTCGTGGCATATATGAAAAATTAAAGAAAAGTGTAAAATTCAGTGTTTAATATAACCAATTAATCAACAAAAAGCATCCTAATTAGTGTCTAACCAACCACTAACTATAGACAACACACATTCTAAATCCAATACAAACTTAACTAAGAGAATATAAGAAAAGAAAAGTGCTGGAAAAATAAGAAAATCTTAGCCAAAAAATGTTGCTCATCCATGGATTCAAGCTTCAGCCAAGGATCCTCTCCAAGCTAATCACAAATGGATATTTAATACTTCATTATGGTGGTGAGATGAAGACGGGGAATGGAAGATGATGGCTACGTCATGGTTCTGCATGGTGGAGTCTAGACGAAAGGGCGTCGAATGGACGCTGGATGTGCAAATGGAATGAATGGATAGTCTCCTCCCTCAATCATGTGTCCAGCGTGTTTTAATAAGTCATGTGCCCCTCTCATGCTCACTTTCACGTGCTACCCTTGTGCTAATTACCCGTAGCAATCCATGTGTCCAAATGAAGTATGGATGGATGGATTAATGTGTTATTCACATGCTGAAGAATGAGATGATGTTTGAGTGTATTCTCTTCTTCTCTCCACATGTTCTTTACTCATAAGAACTATTTAATTATTCTAACGTGTTGCTTTTTGCCCAGCTCAACCCACGTCAACCTATAGCTTGCCTTTACGTCAATTCATTGCGTTTTGCTCCTTACTTCTCTTTCTTTAAACGCAACCCATAGCTTTTCTTGCAAACTTTGTCTCTTCTCCCGTAGCTATCCATGTTAACTTCTGCATGCTTATTTCTCCATCTTTCTACATGTTCTGCCTATAGCTTCTTCGTGTTTGCCAATTCATTCCATGCAACTTCTTTACTCTGGCTGCATGCCTCGTGTTTCACTCCTTGCTCTCATTTAATTCTTTTAGCATCTTTCTTCACGCATTATGTAGCCCTTCTCATGTAGCTTCATTTGGTTCTGCCCATGCGTGGTTCTTCCACGTTATTTCTGCCTAGACTCGTGCATTTAACTGACGTTGCTCATGTGTTCTGCATGTCTTCTTCTCTGGTGACTTCCCACATTTCTTTACTCGAGCTTCTTATCCTCGAGAAGCCATCCCACGTGCAGCTACTGCTTACGTAATTTCCATGTCATAATCTGCATGTATGTGTCTTCATTCTATACCCTAAACCCGTAGCTTCAGTGCCTTCTTTCTCTTCATACGTGAGCTGCCTCATTCTTCCCCTCAAGCTTCTTCATGTCTCTTGTTGTCTCTTGAACACACTGTTTCTTCGTATTGTTCTTCATGCAAGCTCCTTTCCATGTTGAAGTTACACCTCCTTACATAAATTCCACATCAACCCGTAAGTGCTTCATGCAATGAGAGCTTCTTCTTTCTTGTAAACCATCACTCAAGCCACCATGCACATAAAACCCCAGCCTTCTCATCAAGAACCCTTGCTTCTAATGTGTTGCTTATTTGAAAGGTGTTAGTATGAGCTATGGTTTGCTTTCCATGAGAGAAACAAGGGAGCAGGAGCTTACTTCTTCTCAAAACCGTTACTCCTATTCAAATGCTATTTTATTCTTCCATTCCAATTCCATTGCCCATCAAAAATCTACAGAAATAATAGGAAGAATACTCACAAAATTATTTGAGATTCCTCAAATGTAGAAAATGGCTATCTAAAAGCAAATTCCATTCAATTATATCCATTAAGCCATATTTAATTATTAAAGTGCCAAGATTAGGAAGATTCATGTATATAAAACTAGCATTCATCAGCGCCTAAACCCTAGCTCCCTTCTCTGAAATTAGGCAAAAATTTCTGAGTCTAAATGAAGGAGAGAGTGGGGCACCACCTATATATAGGGGAAGGAAAATGGTTTTTTTTTAATTCCTATTTTGCCCTTCGTTCTTTGCATTTTCGTTTCTCTTTCATTTTAGTTCCTTTTTTAGAACCGTCTTTTCCATTATGAAATTTAGGCTCCCAATTTAGTAAAATACTTTTGGAATCACTCAAATTAGAACTAAAACCTTCCCAAACGAATCTATCAAAGTTCAGGTACACTGACATTAGAAAACATCCACTGGAGGGGATTTAACTGTCTCGGGGGTTCCCATGGTTTTCAGGGCCTCTAAAAATCTTGGAGAACTCAAAACTTTCATTTAAAAAGCCCTCCTATGTGAATTCCAAAATTTGCCTAAAATTATGAAAATACCATTATGTTTCATAGGATTTCTATCAAAATTTGTTTCTTCATTCTAGCTTCATTTTTCTTTCCGTCTGAGGCTAGGATTCTTATTTTTAGAAGTCTAGAATGTTATTTAAATTTTTTGGGACCTTAACTAATTCATTTCAGGGGACTTGCTTTGAAAATGCACTCGTTTCTATCATTTAACAAAATTGAACATTACAGTAAATGCTAGGAAACCTACAAGAGATAATTGCACATTCATTTGTTTAATAGGAGAGTAAGTAGGAATACTTTAAGACAAGCTTGCAACCACTTATGGTAGCGTCTCCTTACTTCCACCTGCATAGGGATGTGAGTATGTGTACTCAACCAAGTAGCAACCCCATTAGCCTTGTATATTGTAAGCTTAAAACTACCAAAATCTTGGAATGATTCTTTGAATTACCAATGTATACATGGCTAAATGAAAGTGATAGGGAAGAATGAAATAAGAAAACTACAAACCTACTCTTGAAAGGCTTTACCGAAGACATGTGTGTATGTAGCCACTAAAATACTAAGGCATAGGAATAATCCCAGCTGTGAAGTGGAGAGAGCATCCATTTAATGTAGCTTAATGGAGACAAGAATATATATATATATATATCATGTGTTGCCACCTAACATGTGAACCAAATAGAAAATGAAGTAGCAAAAGAATTAAATCACAACCTTCCCTTGACACCTCATGCTTCCTTATGTGTAACGTTACATATGAGTATGTAGATGGTATTTGTAACACCTTATATTTCTAACTCATTTCATCACATTAGCATGCTTTACATCACACATTCCATGAAGGAGCAAGAAAAAGGGGATTAAAAATAATACATTTCTTTTTGTTGTGTCGTATATGAAAATTCTATTCGGTATCACGTGGTCCATATGAGCTCATATATCACATTCTCATATTTAATGACATGAATACAACTCATTTGCATCATCAAAAGTGGCCTACATCTCATGGAACGCAAAGGGAAGCTTACAATATACATATTCATTTTCAACCAGAATTTGCTCATTTCTATCACAAACTTTAGAAAATCATAACTAATTCCAAACAATCAAAATCATGCATTCTTAGCCATTTTACAAAGCTACACTTGTCTACTTTGTGTTAAAAATATGTCTAGACCATAACATCCAACACAGAAGATGTTTGACATTTGAAATGGTCCAGAGGTCGGCTGTCCACTGGTGCTGTTATAGAATTCTGTAGCAAACTTCAAAAATGTCCAATTAATTTCACAAAAATATAATCCATGCAAATAATAACAATCTGGAAAGATAGAGGGGAAAAATACCTCTCGACCAATTCAGGCATGCCCAGACCTTGAAACTCAATCAAACAGTAACTGAGATCGGCTGGAGTTCTTAATACTGGACAAATTCTTTGAAAATTCATATCTCCCTCTCTAAGCATCCAAATGGGGTGCTTCTAGTTGGCACAAGTCACTGGGAATGTCTAGTTTCTCTTTATAAAATTTTGTAACAATTGGACATCATTTGAGCCCTGTGTGATTGATTCCATTTTCAGACCTGAGTGAACAATAACATTACCAAAACTAGAATTTTTACCAACTTTAAAAATTCATCAAATATTCTCTAAACCTCTGAAAATTCTATTCTTTAGCTTCCTAAAAAGATCTCAATAGGATCTAATTACATGCCAAATCTCATATTAAGAAGAGCTTATTTGGATAAAAAGTGATATAGGGTTCCATTATGGTCAATTTTGGCTCCACATAGGATACCAAAATATCCAAATGGCTTTCCTTGGGGTTTGGCACCTCTTGGGCAAGTCTAAAAGCATAATTAAGACTTGTGTAAGTTGCCCAAATAGTTCTAACCCTCATGCATCTCATTTTGGCTATCTCAACCACACTTATATATAATTCCATAATATCATTAAGGAAGCTAATTTGTCATCATGTACTCAAATCACATTCTAATAGTCACATAACCTATTCTCTTATTCATACATGATGTATTATCATGATTACATATGTTTATAACACCATAATACATATACATCAATTAATTACATCATTTACCAATTGTATGGCCTTAAAGTAGCAAAATTTATGTTCTTGGATGTCATACTCTCATCTTCAAAGTGGTTGGCTTCCATTACCTTGTCCACTTGGTCCACCTAGCATGTTAGATCATTAAAGAGAAGCGGATGGGATTCAAAGAATCCCAATAGCTCATCTCCCATTTAATCATACATAATAGATGCAAAACAAGTTTTACTAATGCATGCATGGTATGTGGACATATACAATTATTCAAGGAGCATTCTTAGCATTTGAAAAAGTCACACATAGCATACAAAGACTTGCCAAGCAAGTGGATTGGCCTAACCTAATTTCTTGTGGATGTTGGACTTGCCTCACCAATTCTTCAAGAGATTCTTGGACTCAACCATGCTCTTGGGAGTCCATCTCACTTTTGGGAGACTCTTTACTTTGTCTTAACCAATCTTAAGGGTTCTTGGCTCATCATCACCATGGCTAGGGGTTCTTGGCCTCACTACACTCAAGCAAACCCAAGGACACATCATAAACATTATACGAAAGCATATTGTAACATCATGGTACCATGGAATCAAAGTCATACTAGAACACTTCTCATGACTTAAAAATACACATACACACATTCAAAGATAAGTAAAGCAAACAATCATGCATGAGAGAAGGAGGAGTGAGCTACCTTGGATATAATTGCACACTTTTTCTCTTGAATCCAAGCTTTCTCTTTTGACTACACACACACAAAAGTGTGGGAATGATTTCTCTTGGCCTAAACACAATTTATGGAAGCCAATTAGGTTCATGGAATTAATTCTAAGGCCACACTACTTGCTTAGACACTAGCTTGATCTATAAACCTCATTATGGTTCCATAAATGAACCTAATGTAGCAACACCCCTCAATTAAATTCTAGGCTCCATTATTTTCATTCAAATATGATTCTTGACTCCTTTTAAGCCTCTTGGAGTAATCACACCATTAAAACAGAGAGCCTAACTACATGTTGCTTCTTTAGGTCATATTATGAAACATAAAGCACCATCTCACTTTCTATGCTTTCTAAATTTTTTCCAAGGCTTCATCTCATATTCATTCATCATATATGACTCAAAAATGGGCTTATAAAAATTTAAAACTCTCTCTAGCTACCCTAACCTCCTTAGGCCAAGACCATGAAGCTTAATGGCCTTCATGAACTTTGCTTTGTTTTCTCAAGGGAAGATGCATGTGGGGAGCCTCTTAGGGATCTTAGGAACTCAAGCAAACTCTTATTTAAGCATAGGAATCATTGTACAAAATCAAAATTTATAAGGTGAACATAAAACCCTAGAATTTGCATCTTGAAATTTCATGATTTTTTTGTTAATTTTCTTTGCATATTCTTAATCTCCACACTCTTTTTTCTTAAAATCACCCTTAGTTCTACCTAAAAATCAAACTCTCCTAGGGTTTCTTGAGTGGGGCAAAATGGTGGAGGAAGGGAAGGAAGAGATATCAACCATGGAAGAAGAAATTACCTTGTTTTTTAACTTTTTCTCATTTGAATCTTGCTTTCTCTATGATCCTCTCTTCAAATCCGAAATTTCCCCTTAATATTTCCCTTAAAACAGATTTGTAAACTCCATTTTAATCAAAGGAAACAAAGCAGAATGGAGGAGAGGTGCTTTAGATGGAAGAAAGTATGAAAAACTACTAAGAAACTATACCATAAGCCTTTGATTTCTCATTTTTCTTCTCTCCCTTTGTTACACCTAAACCCTAGCTTTCTTCTCTAAATTTCGATAGAAAAATATGAAGCTATGTGAGTGTGAGAGTGGGACGCCACCTATTTATAGGTGGGAGGAAGAAACACTTTTCAAAAAATTTCATTTTGCCCTTCATTTTTGGCATTTTTGTTTCTCCTTCTGTTTAGATCCTTTTTGAGAACCGTCTTATCCATTATAAAATTTAGGTTCCTAATTTAGTAAAATACCTTTGGAATCACTCAAATCAGAGCTAAAACCTTCCCGAACAGATCTGTCTAAGTTCGATTACACTAACTGTAAAGTCCCACATCAGTTAGGAAAGTCCTGGGGCTAGTGCATATAAGTGGGGGCAAAGCTCCCCCTTCCAACACACGCTTTTCCTGAGTGAAAGATGGGTAACCAAGCCCTCGAAGCTCAGAAGGGACAAAAAGCTCAGCAGCGGGAAACTGACCGAGTAACAATACGTTGGGAGCTCTGTGTGACCTGGTATCAGAGCAGTCCTGGCCCATGTGCAACCCGAGGATAGGTTGGCCCCAAGGAGGGTGGATTGTAAAGTCCCACATTGGTTAGGAATATCCTGGGGCTAGTGCATATAAGTGAGGGCAAAGTTCCCCCTTCCAACGCACGCTTCTCTCTAGAGCGAAGGCTGGGTCAGCGTACCCTCGAAGCTCGGGAGAAGACAAAAAGCTAGGCAGCGGGCAACCGACCTAGTAACAATACGTTGAAGGGCCCACCACCCCGAGATGTGCACTTTTCTTGAGTGAAGGATGGGTAACATGTAACTTATATGGCAATGTATGCATACTCAGACCCAACCTCTTAACATAGTCATATGATATGAAAGAGTGGCTAGCACCTGAATCAAATAAGGCAGTTACAGAAAACTCATTTATCTTAATAGTACCTTGGATCAGACTCGGGGACTGGCTAGCCTCCTGCTGTGATAGGGCAAAGACTCTACCTTGGATCTATGGTCTGGGAGGATGAGCCATCTCCCTCAGTTGTGTGATCTATAGAGGGGCCTGTGGAGAAGCTTGGGTGCAATCTCTGGCTATATGCCCTGGCCTGCCACATCTATAGCACACGTTCTGCCCCGCATAACACAATCTGATACTGTGATTCCTGCCATACTGGAAATCGAGCCATTACCTCCCATGCTTGCTTGAATTGTGTGATCCAATTTAATCATTACCTGACCACCCTTGATTTGATTTGTATGCCCCTCATTGACATTGATGTGATCATTGGTATGAATTAGATGTCTACAAATAATGCCACACTAGATTGTAGCCACAGGTGTATTACTTTACCTAAGTGTGGGACTGTGCCTAGTACTAGGGCTGAGTCATCTATCATGACCACTTCCTAGGCTGAAAGATCCCTAGGGCAGGGTTGTCAGGGGTATTTAGTTTTCTTTTCAGTCTAGGCTGAGGTAGAAGAGGGTATAGAGGAGATTCCTATAGTGAGAGAGTTCCCAGAGGTGATCCCTAAGGAGATTAGTAGACTACCCCCAGAGAGAGAGGTTGAGTTTCCTATAGCCATTGTACCTGGGGCAAGTCCAGTGTCTAAGGCCCTGTATAGAATGGCCCCCACCGAGCTAGCAGAGCTTAAGAAACAGATAGAAAAGCTATTGGAGAAGGGTTTCATCAGACCTAGTGTTTCACCATGGGGAGCCCCAATTCTATTTGTAAAGAAGAAGGACGGGAGCCTTAGGCTATGTATAGACTACCGGGAACTCAATAAAATTACCATTAAGAATAAGTATCCTCTCCCTCGCATAGATGACCTCCTAGATCAGTTAGTAGGAGCGTCAGTGTTTTCCAAGATAGACCTCAGGTCGGGATATCATCAGCTCAAGATAAAGGCGGATGATATTCCCAAGATAGCCTTTAGGACCAGATACGGGCACTATGAATTCTTAGTTATGCCTTTCGGGTTGACGAATGCACCCGTAGTTTTTATGGATTACATGAATAGAGTTTTCAAGCCATATTTAGATAGGTTCGTAGTAGTCTTCATAGATGACATCCTCATCTACTCGAAAAGTAGAGAGGAACATGAGCAACACCTGAGATTAGCCCTAGAAACCTTGAGAGAGAAACAGTTGTATGCTAAACTTAGTAAATGTGATTTCTGGCTCACTGAGGTTTTGTTTCTTGGTCATGTGATCTCCCAGGCAGGGGTCGCAGTAGATCCCCATAAGGTAGAGGCAGTATTACAGTGGGAGAGACCTGCAACAGTGACAGAGATCAGGAGCTTTCTAGGTTTAGCAGGGCATTATAGGAGGTTCATTCAGGGCTTTTCTCAAATAGCGATGCCACTGACCCGGCTTACTAGAAAGAATGTGCCGTTTGTGTGGAATGAGAAATGTAAGAGTAGTTTCCAAGAGTTGAAGCACAAGTTGACCACGACCCCAGTTCTAGTACTCCCTGACCCTAAAGAAACTTTTGTAGTGTACAGTGATGCTTCTAAGAAAGGGTTAGGATGTGTGCTTATGCAAAAAGGCCAAGTGGTAGCTTATGCTTCTAGACAGTTGAAATCTCATGAGGAAAACTACCCCACACATGACTTAGAGTTAGCCGCAGTGGTATTTGCTCTAAAAATATGGAGACACTACTTATATAGGGCGGCAATAGAAATTTACAGCGACCACAAGAGTTTTAAGTATTTATTTGAACAGAAAGAGCTAAATATGAGGCAACGAAGATGGTTAGAATTTCTGAAAGATTATGAGTTCACATTGAAATACCATCCTGGTAAGGCTAATGTGGTAGCTAATGCCCTAAGTAGAAAATCCATACATGTGGCTTGTATGATGATCCGAGAGCAGGAATTGATTGAGAGATTCAGAGACATGAGTCTCTCCTGCGAGGTGTGTTCAGAAAAATTATTGATGAGTGAGACTCGAATAGAAAATAACTTAAGGAATCAGATAAGAGAAGCCCAGCAAGCAAATGACCATGTAAGGAAGATTAGAGCCCAGATAACCCAGGATAGTATTCAGGAGTTCAATCTGTCTGAGGATGACATAGTGAGGTACAGGGATAGGCTGTATGTGCCTAGGAACACTGAGATCAAAGAGAAGATACTAGATGAGGCACATAAAAGTAAGTACACCATTCATCCGGGTAGTAATAAAATATACCAAGATTTGAAGAGAATGTTCTGGTGGCCTGGGATGAAAACAGACATAGCAGAGTATGTCTCCTGATGTTTGGTATGCCAGAGAGTGAAAATAGAACATCAAAAACCAACCGGGTTACTTCAGCCCCTAGATATCCCGGAGTGGAAATGGGATAGCATAGCTATGGATTTTGTCATGGGTTTACCCAGGACATCATCGAGCTATGATGTAATATAGGTAATAGTGGATAGGTTAACAAAGTCAGCACATTTTCTACCTATGAAAGCCACTTATACCCTAGACAAGTTAGCCCAGCTATACATCAGAGAGATAGTTAGACTGCATAGTATGCCTAGGAGTATAGTATTAGATAGAGATCCCAAATTCACCTCAAATTTCTGGAGATCATTACAGGATGCTCTAGGCACCAGACTTAGATTTAGCACAGCCTACCACCCTCAGACGAATGGACAGACAGAGAGAACCATCCAAACCCTAGAGCACATGTTGAGGGCATGTGTGCTAGAAATGAAAGGGAACTGGGATACATACTTGCCTCTAGCGGAGTTTGCCTACAATAATAGTTATCATGCCAGTATACAGATGGCACCGTACGAGGCATTATATGGGAGGAAGTGTAGGTCCCCAATGTGTTGGGTTCAGCTAGGAGAGCGGAGCCTTATAGGCCCAGAATTAGTGAAACATACCTCTAGACAGATAGAAATCATCAGAAAAAACCTTCTGACGGCCCAGAGTAGACAGAAAGGCTATGCAGATAAACATAGGCAGCCGTTAGAATTTGAGGTTGGAGACCATGTTTTCATTAGGGTATCTCCATTCACATGGATAGGTCGGTCTATTAAGAGTAAAAAGCTCAGTCCAAAGTACATAGGCCCTTTCCAGATTCTTGATAAAGTAGGACCAGTGGCATATAGACTAGCTCTTCCTCCGAACATAAGCCAAGTCCATAACATCTTCCATGTTTCCCAATTGAAAAAGTACCAGCCCGACCCCTCACATGTCATAGAATATAAGAATGTGCAGTTACAGGATGATCTATCATATATAGTATCACCAGATCGGATCATGGATGTTAGACTCAAGCAGTTACGGAATAAGACGATACCGCTGGTGAAAGTGGTTTGGAAGGGATTGTCTCCTGAGGAAGCCACTTGGGAATTAGAAGATGGAATGAGGAAGAAATATCCAGAACTCTTCCTATGAGGTACGTTGTTTAAATTTTAAGGATGAAATTTTTATAAGGAGGGTAGAATGTAACAACCAGAAAAAAGAAAGAAGAAGAAAAGAAAAGAAAAGGAAAAAAAAAAGAGAGGAGAAAAGCTGAAAATTTTCGAATGGCTGAAAATTTTCTAAGTCTGCTAGCTACAGCCTAGCTATAGTGAATGTACCTGTTCACTATAGTGAGAAATGGTCTAGCTATAGTGAGAGTGCCTTCTCGCTATACCAAAAATACTTTTAGCTATAGCGAGTTTGGGCACCCCATACAAAAACTAAGGCGTTGCTCGCCTAACGCACGCTGTAGCGAAGGCAGGGGTCTGGGACTGATATGAGCTCGCCGTAGCGAGGGTTATGGCTCGCTATAGCAAGGGTTAGTCTGAAAAAGCGTGAAAAAAGAGAATTTGACTTATTAAAACATCCCAACCCTTCCTTTCTTCTTCCAACCGACTTAAGCTCCTTCTAAGATAGAGAAAAGGGCGGAGGAGAGAGAGAGAAACCTAAAGGAGGAAGGAAGAACAAGAAAAGGTAAGATTTACATGGTTTCTCTCCTCAGAATATTGTTCTTCTCTCCTTGCCATCTCTTCCTATGGTTTTGATTATGGAAGTAGTTAGGTTTTGAGCTTAGTTCAGAAGAGAAAGAGTGGAAAACCACTCTTGAGGGAGGTTAGAAGTCATGTAGCCTCTCTTTCTTGATTTCCTTTCTTGAGAGCTTGAGAGAGGAAAGATAGTTGGTGAATTTTTAGTGAGAGAAAGAACCCCTAACTTTATATGCTTATTAAGGCTTGCTAGAAAGAAATCCCTAGCTTATGAATAAAATGCTAAGAGAATAATTCCATGTTTCTTGTATGGCTAGGCTCAAGAGAAGCACTCCCATCTAAGTGTGATTGTAAAGTCCCACATCGGTTAGGAAGGTCCTGGGGCTAATGCATATAAGTGGGGGCAAAGCTCCCTCTTCCAGCGCACGCTTTTCCTGAGCGAAGGATGGGTAACCAAGCCCTCGAAGCTCAAAAGGGACAAAAAGCCCAGCAGCGAGAAACCGACCGAGTAACAATACGTTGGGAGCTCTGTGTGACCTGGTATCAGAGCAGTCCTGGCCCATGTGCAACCCGAGGATGGGTTGGCCCCAAGGAGGGTGGATTGTAAAGTCCCACATCGGTTAGGAAGTCACACAAAGCTCCCAACGTATCGGTTTCCTGCTGCCGAGCTTTTTGTCCCTTTCGAGCTTCGAGGGCTTGGTTACCCATCCTTCACTCAGGAAAAGCGCGCGTTGGAAGGGGGAGCTTTGCCCCCACTTATATGCACTAGCCCCAGGACCTTCTTTACCGATATGGGACTTTACAATCCACCCCCCTTTGGGGCCAACCCATCCTCGGGTTGCACATGGGCCAGGACTGCTCTGATACCAAGTTACACAGAGCTCCCAACGTATTGTTACTCGGTCGATTTCCCGCTGTCAAGCTTTTTGTCCCTTCCGAGCTTCGAGGGCTTGGTTACCCATCCATCGCTTAGGAAAAGCGCGCGTTGGAAGGGGGAGCTTTGCCCTCACTTATATGCACTAGCCCCAGGACCTTCCTAATCGATGTAGGACTTTACACTAACATTAGAAAACATCCACCGAAAGGGATTTAATTGTCCCGAGGCTTTCCATGATTTTCAGGGCCTATAAGAACCCTGGAGAATTTAAAACTTTCATTTAAAAAGCCCTCCTATGTGAATTCTAAAATTTACTAAAAATTACGAAAATGTCATTACGTTTCATAAGATTTTCGTCAAAATTTGTTTCTTCATTCTAGCTCCATTTTTCCTTCCGTCTGAGGCTCGAATTCTCATTTTTAGGAGTCTAGAATGTTAGTCAAATTTTTTGGAACCTTAACCAATTCCTTTCGGGGGACTTGCTTTGAAAATACACCCGTTTTCGTTGTTTAACGAAAATCGGACATTACAATATTTGATTGACTTAAATGGTGTGTCCAGCCATGGAGAAGCTAAGATAAATATAAGAGGTAGCATTTAAGTGGAGAATGGGGAGGAAGAGACACATGTTGGATGATCAAGTAGGAAAGGAAGTAAGATCTTCATCCTTGCCACCTCATGTTTACACCTCCACTCACATATATGTATATTCAATTAGAAATTGGTTAGTGCTCTAAATTTGCAATTGCCTTGGGACTTAAATGCTACATATGATATATGTATTAGGTGGGAATAAGATGGAAGAGATGCTGCCACATAAAGTGGCACCAAACATAGAATGGAAAAAGGGAAGACAATTTAAGAGTGGTGACACCTCATGCTTATCCCTTCAAGACATACATATATCATGCTCCACTTGTAATATCCGGTCCTCTAAAAATAAGAGAAAATGTGAGAAACATAACGTACGATTTCTCCATCAATGAATGAAACTCACCAGATACAAAAGGAAGTCTCCCAAAATGAAGTAGTTAAGGTCTTAAAAAATTTAGAAAGCATTCTAAACTCCTAAATATGAGAATCCCAAGCTCAGACAGAAAGAAAAATGAAGCTAGAATGAAGAAACAAAAGCTTACGAAACGTAATAGCATTTTCTTAAATTTGAGCAAATTTTGGAATTCACACAGGAAGGCTTTTTAAATGAAAGTTTTGAGTTCTCGGGGGTTCTCGAAATCCCTGAAAATCACAAAAAGCCCCGGGACAGTTAAAACCCCTCCGGTGGACATTTTCCAACGTCAGTGCACTCGAATTTTGATGGATTTATTCGGGAAAGTTTTAGCTCCAATTTGAGTGATTCCAAAGGCATTTTATTTAATTGGGAACCTAAATTTTATAATGGAAAAGATGGTTCTAAAAAAGGAGCTAAAACGAAGGAGAAACGAAAATGCCAAAAATGAAGGGCAAAATAGGAATTTTTGAAAAGTGTAACTTATTCCCACCTATATATATGATGCACCCTTCTTCTCCCTTCATTATGCATGACCATGTTCTTCCCAAAACTAGAAGAAAACTCTAGGGGATGAGGCGCACAAGAGGAGGAAGAAAAGGAGGAGAAATTCAAGGTAGAAAGGTATGGATTTTCATGGTTTGTCATGCTCTTTCTCTTCCAAACCTCTTCTCCTTCATTCTCCTTTATTTTCTATGATTATAATGAAGTATATGGGTCTGTTTTAAAGGATAAATTGAGGGAAAAATTTGGATTTGAAGAGAGGAGCTCAAAGAACACAAGATTCAAGTGAGAAAAGCAAGAAAACAAGGTAATTTCTCTTCCTATGGTTGTCATCTTTGGTTCCCTCTTCCTCCATTTCACCCCACTTGAGAAAACCCTAGGAGGAGATGATTTTTAGGTAGAACCAAGCATGAATCTAAGGAAAAAGGGTGTGGAGATTAAGAATATGCAAAGAAAACAACAAAATAACCATTAAATTTGAAGATGCAAATTCTAGGGTTTTGTGTGCACCTTGTAAAATCTGACCTTATGTGATGATTCCTAGGTCTAATTAAGAGTTTAAATGAGTTCATAAGATCCCTAAAATGCTCCCCACATCCTTCCTCCTTCAAGAAAACAAAGAGAATCCAAAGGAGGCCAAAAAGGGGCTATGTCTAGGCCAAGCATGGATGGAGTAGCTAGGGAGATTTTTAAATTTTTTTAAGCCCATTTTTGTGTCATATATCATGAATGAATATGAGGGGAGGCCTTGGAAAGAAATTTAGAACTCATAGAAAGTGAGTTGGTGCTTTAGGTTCCGTATTATGACCTAAAGAAGCAACATGATGATAGGCTCTTTGTTTTAATTGTGTGATGACTCCAAGACGCTTAAAAGGAGTCAAGAATCATATTTGAAAGGAAAGAATGGAGCCTAGAATTTAATTGAGGGGTGTTGCTTCATTAAGTGCATTTATAGACCATAATAGAGTTTATAGATCAACCTAGTGTCTAAGCAAGTTGTGTGACCTTAGAATGTGTTTCATGAACTTAATGGCTTCCATAAATTGTATCTAGGCCAAGAGAAACTATCTCCACAAGTTTGTGGGTGTGGCCAAAGCAAATGAGGGAATTTCAAGAGAAAAAGTGTGTGATTGTGTGCAAGGTAGCTCTCTCTACCTTCTCTCATGCATGGATGTGTGTTTAGCTTGTCTTAGAATGTGTGTATGTGTATTTTCAAGCCATGAAAAGTATGCTAGCATGATCTTATATTCCATGATTTCATGATGTCATGTTATGTTTTCAAATGAACGTATGATGTTTGTTTGAGTTTGCTTGAGTGTGGAGAGGCCAAGAACTCTTCACCATGGTAAGGATGAGCTAAGAACCCTTAAGATTGGTTGAGATAAAGCAAAGAGTCTTCTAAAAGCAAAGTGAGCTCCCAAGAGTATGGTTGAGTCTAAAGCTCTCAAAGAATGGGTGAGACAAGTCCAAAATCCATGAAGAGAAGTGTAAGGCCAATCCAAACACTTGGTGAGCTCTTGAATTTCTTGTATGACTTGTTCATATGCCAAGCTTGCTTTTTAAATGTCCTTGACTTCCATTTTCTCGGTGCATACATTTGTAAGGCTTGCTTTACATATATTATGTATGATTGAAAGGGAGATGAGCTATTGGGATTCTTTGAATCTCATTCCCTCCTTTCCAATGGTCTAATATGCTAGGTAGACCAAGTGGCTATGGTAATGGGAGCCAACAACATTGAAGAAGGAAGATTGACAACCATATGCCTAGCTTTTATCCTTTTGGAACCATAATAATGTTTGATGATGTATATGATGTTTTAAATGGTCTATGACCCTTGAGACATGTGTAAATATGACATTATGTGATGTTTAAATGTTTGGATATAATGTATGAGCTCTAGCATATATTTTGAGCATGTGATGCCAAAGTATGCAACTTGAGAATTGGATGGAAATGTGCATAAGTGTGGGTTGAATGGCCAAAATAAGATGCATGAGGTTTGTGACCATTTAGGCAGCTCACACAAGTCTTAAATATGCTTTTAGACTTGCCCAAAAGGTGCCACAACCAAGGAAAAGCCATTTGGCAATTTTGGTACCCCATATGGAGCCAAAATTGACCATAATGGAATCCTATATCACTTTTTGGCCAAATGAGTTAGTCTTGATCTGAGATTTAGCATACAATTAGGTCTCATTAAAAAAATTTGGGAAGCTAAAGATCATAATTTTTACAGGTCTACAGAATATTTGATGATTTTTTAAAGTTGGCAATTTTTATGGTTTTGGTCTACTGCATTATTCATTTGGTCTGAATTTGAATTATATCACACAAGGCTCAAATGATGTCCAATTGTCACAAAATTCTATACAAAGCAACTAGACAATCACAGTGACTCGTACCAACTAGAAGCACCTCATTTGGAGGTCTAGAGAGGGAGATATGAATTTTTGAAGTTTCTATCCAGTACCAGTAATCTTGCCCGACCAGAGGCACTGTTCCATCGAATTATGAGGACTGTGCTTGATAAACTAGTCTATAGATATTTTGTCTCTCTGGTTAACATTCACAGACTTTTAGATTGGTATCATTTTCATGAATTGGATTTTTATGGAATTAATTGGACATTTTCAAAGTTTTCTACAGAATTCTGTATCAATTCCAAGATGTAGCTAGATCTTTGGACCATTTTGGATGTCAAACGTCCTTTATGATGGCTGTTATAGCCTGAGAATATTTTTAGTGTGAAGTAGACAGCCATAGCTTCCTAGAATGACTAAGATTGCATGATTTTGATTTTTCTAAATTTAGTTATGATTTTCCAAATTTGACCAGAAAAGAGGCCAAATCTGGCCGAGAATGAACCTCCATATTCCATGCTCCATTTCAGTTTCCATGAGTTGTGGATATGATTTTGTGATGCAAATAAGTTTTTTTGATGTAATTAATATAAGAATGTATAGTATGAGCTCATACAGTCCACGTGACACCGATGGAAATTTTTAAGTATGACATAACATAAATAAACCCATTCTTTTCATTCCCTTTTTCATGTGCTCTCATAGAAATAATGAGGTGAAGCTTATGAATGACATAAAATGAGCTAGAATTTATGGTGTTACACCACTTAGCCATGGGAAGAGATAGGAAATTGCAAAACAATTGAATAGCTTAAACAATAGCGAAGGAAGGCACATAAGTGGAACGGTGATGTGGGGGGCCAAGGAAGAAAGGGATATTATAAAACAAATCACACTTACACCTCATGCTTTCACCGAATGAATGATGAGAAACATGAGCTGCCTATTATAAGGATCACTATCCACTTTAATCCATTTTAGATAGAGGGAAGTAATGGTAAGAGGGGAGAAGGAAACTTGATAGCCATAGAAGAGGAGAGATGGAAAGATGAACCAAGGTACAAGGACTCCATAAAAGGTAAGTTCTAAGTTGCTTTCTTGTTCTGAACTGAAACATTTTGCCTTTTGTAGAAGTAGTTAAAAAAGGATTTTAAAGCCAAAACTTTTATAACAGGTCTTCCATTCCTTCTACTTGAAATCTAGAAATTTTCAAAATTTTTAGAACAAGGTAGATCAAAGAAACAATATACTAACTCAACCTAGTTCCTGGATGAGATAGCTTGGGGCTGATTTCATAACAAATCTTGTTAAATGGGTAAATGAAGGAACTAGTGCATGAAATTTGGTTGGCTGGTATCTAAGACATATAAACTTAGGTCTGCAAAGTCTTAGAATTTTTTGAACCCATTTGGTGGGATAACAAAGCTAGAAATAACTAGGGCAGTGTACAGCGTGCTCAACTGAGGTAGTGGTAAAAATAGTAGAAGTTTGGAAGCCATCCTTGGAAATTCTTGAAAAATATTTCTATAGCTTATAAGTAACATAACAAGGAGTCATTCTACTAATTTTTATGATTTTTGGATGTCATTTAATGGAGGAAAGAAATTTCGCAAAAATAGGTCCAAAAATGTAATTAAATTGAGACTATGGTAGCTTTCATTTCTTACTATTATAGTGTGAATTTGTATGGTGAATTAGAGAATCAAGCTTGAAAATAAGGACTAAGGACTTAATTTCAAAGCACTAGACCACACAGGAATAACTTAGATAGCAACTAATTAATAAGAAGGAAAAGAAAATGAAGATGTGATTGTTTACAATTAGGAATTCCGGTTTAGGAATTTCGTACGGGGGGATTAGTAATTTAATTGCAATATAAATATTAACCATAACTTGTTCTTAATTAAGACAATGCATGATTGAAATTTAGGAAGGCAATTAGGATAGCAAGAACTAAGGAACAACGTGATAGAACGACGATGACAAAATAGGTAGTTAACATGGCATTTTGTCTATTTACATACATAATTGCACTGAATGATTTTTAAATTTTGTGTGCTGTGTATGGCTGCATATATCCCACTAATGTGACTCTCTTGAGTACTAGATCACTATTCTTGGCCAATGACCAAAGTATAATAGCCTAACGAATGAATGTACCCTGCTACCTTGGGATTTACATACTCCTGCACCGAATTGTGCATTGAAGCATTTTTATTCAATGTTTTCTATATGTGTAAACTGTGAATCCATTGTTATCTACTAGGATTATATCTTAGTATAAAGCTAACTATTTTTCAGGTAATACCCATACTACGACAAAGTCCAACCAACAAAGGATAACTGAACCAATTTGAAGACTGTAGTGACTGGAGTTTGTTGTAATTTCCCTGAATAATGTTAAATGCTAAAAGTCTGACTTTAGTTGAATACTTGGCATTGTTTACTAACCCCTCATTGGTTTTTGTATAAATATTACATATGAGGAATTTACTGTAAGTTAGCAACAATGTTTATTAGGGCTACTGAAATCTATGTATCAGTAATCTCTCATAATTGCGTTTGCATGAAACTGATTATCATAATTTTGAAAGAAATTCCAGAATAATAGTAGGTAACTATGTTTAAGCTTGTACAGGGGTTTCTTGAGTGGATTGAAATGATAGAACATACGCGATATGTAATGTTGTATGGTTATGCCTTTTGAGCAAGTTGAAGTTTCAGTAATTCCATTTCCCCACAACAAAGTAAGAACCTATAGGCTAATCAGAATAATAACATTATTAACTTATGGTTTTCTTATGAGAATGATAAAGGTTATCTAGATATGACAACATGTTTAGTATAATAATAATATCCTTGGATAAATCATATTGATTATTCTAAATATCCCTAGTCGATCATCTTTGTGGGAATAATGATGGACTAAGGCTAGTATGATTTTGATTGATAATTATGTGTTAATCATATATGAAAATACAAATCAAAATCATAAGCACTTGTTAGGATATAAGGTGTTGGATTGACCCGTCATAAAATTACTACATGGTTCAAGTCATAAGTGTATCTCATTTATAGTCGTGTCACTGAACCCTCAACTTAAGATTACCATAGATTTCTACATAAGGAACATTGTGCTTTGACTTAGTCAAAATTCACTTTAACCAAGTGATCATAAAGGTTGTGATTAGGCATAGTGGAATCCATGTAAAGGAAGATGAGTGATCAAGATGAAATTTGTCCCTCTCATTCATAGAGAGATAACTCTGGGCTACTCGATGAGTGAGACTGAAAAAATGCATGGCCGTGCTTGGATAGAAGGGTTTTCCATTTTTTTTGTCAATCTACTTAGAAATTGAGAAAGTGACGGTCGAGTAAAATAAGGATGATATTTCTATGCCTCATACTTGACCTAGATATCATGTGATGAAAAGGTTATGACAGGGTTATATGATAGGTTGCATCGGATCACCGATCCTCATATAATTTGGTTAGTCATAATGTCTTGCTAAAGGCCACTTGTGACTTATAGGTAGAATAGTGTTATTGGCCCACTGTCAACATCATATGGGCCTACAGAGTCACACACAAAAATGAACCAACTCGAGCTAAAATGTTCAGATTCATTAAATCTAAAAATGCGGCTAGATTCAATAAATGTAACATTCAATTTAAGGTGGAGGAATTTCATAAATATATTTGATATATATTTTTATAAAATTTGAAATATATATATTTTTTGATATATTTGATATATTGTATATTTTGAAATATATATATCATCTAATTAATTTAAATGAGTTAGTTTTAAATTTGATTCTATATGATAAATTTAAATTTAAACTGATATGACAATTTGAATTTAATCTATGTGATAAATTAAATTTAAATTTGGTTCTACATTTAAATTAACTTGTTAGTTTAAATTTATTCTATAAGAAAGATTTAAATTTAAATTAATTTTATTTAATTATGATTTAGATTAATTTAAATAATATATTTAAATTAATCATATCTATCCTAATATAACACCTCTATAAATAAAGAGGTTAGGATTTTCTAGGAGGATGATAATTTTTAAAGAAAGTCGCCTCCCACTCTAGAGAGAGAAAGCGTACAAACACTTAGAGAGAGAAAGTGTATGTATGCTTAGAGAGAGAAAGAGAAAAATGTCTTTTCTTCTTGAACGTACGAACGTTCTTCTTTAGTGGCACTAGCACACCGTTCAAGTTGCAGTGATCATTCGTGTGGATACCGATAGAGGAAGCTAATCTGAAGCATTAGTTCTTGAGATCCAACGGTAGAAAGAGAACCTAAAGAATCACGCAACAAAGGTATATTCTATAACTTTACTCTATTTAAACGACATTGACGGATCCATGGGAAGGGTTCAAATTTTTTTTTCCTGTGTATATCCCCAAAATCCCAACATATATGATGTAGACCTTTGAACATGTTCGAATATATGTAAATATGATGTATGTATCCATCTTGGAACCAAATGAATAAATACATGAGTTTTTGCCACCCATATGCTATTATGTCTATGTGTATAAATGCAAGTGGCAAGGTGAGAATGAACTCCATAATGATTTAAACCACTTGGCATGCTCCTATATGTTGTAATTATGCTTTTGGATGTACCCAAGTGGTTATGGAATATTAAAAAAGTCATTTGGTGCCTTATGAACCTATTATGGACTTTAAAATTGACTATTTCTTAAGCTAAACCAAAGTCTAACCAAATGGATGAGTTTTCATATGAAATTTGGCCAAAAAGTAGACCTTATCTAGAGCTTTTTAGAAAGCTAAAAAGGACTCAATTTGGAGCTCTAAAAAATTTATTATAATTTTTAAAATTAGCCAAATTATATAGAATTGGTATGGGTACTATTCGTATGGTTAGTTTGATTCTCTGTGTCACTTGTGGGTCAAATGAAGTCCAATACTTATGACATTTTATAGCATAAACTAGACATCATAAACCTTTCAGAGACAATGGGAGCACCTCATTTGGAGCTCTATAGAAGGAGAAACAAATTTTTGAAGTTCCAAGTCCTATAACTATCTGAGAACAGACCTAATGTATTGTTCTATTACCTTTCATAAATTAAAGGCTATTGTATTGGTGTAAAATTATTTTTAGTCATTAGTTAACATCTAGAGCTTTCCAGAAAGCTATCCATGCATGATTTCAATTCTTTTAGAATTAGTTATGAATTTTTCAAGTTCATATCAAAAATCTAGTGTAACATCTGGTTCTTTGAAAATGAGAGAAAATACAAGAAACGTAACATACATTTCTCCGTAAACAAAAGAAATCCACAGGATATAAAAGAAAGTCCCCTTTATTGATGTATTTAAGCTCCCAAAAAATTTAAGAAGCATTCTAGACTCCTAAAAATGAGAATCCTAAGCTCATACGGAAAGAAAAACGGAGCTAGAATAAAGAAACAAAATTTAATGGAAAACTTACGAAACGTAATGACATTTTTGTAATTTTGAGCAAATTTTAGAATTCACATAGGAGGGCTTTTCAAATAAAAGTTTTGAGTTCCCCAGGGTTCTCAAAGGCCCTAAAAACCATAGGAAGGCCCAGAACAGCTAAAGCCCCTCCGACGGACGTTTTCCAACGTCAATGCACCCAAACTTTGACGGATTCATTTGGGAAGGTTTTAGCTCTGATTTGAGTGATTCTAGAGTCATTTTACTAAATTGGAACTTAAATTTTATAATGGAAAAGATGGTTCTAAAAAAGGAGCTAAAACGAAGTAGAAGCGAAAAAGCCAAAAATAAAGGGCAAAACAGGAATTTTTGAAAAGTTCTTCCTGCTCCTTTATATATATAAGTGGCACCCTTCTTCCCCCATCATTTTGGTCGACCAAGCTCTACCAAAAACCAGAGAAAACCCTAGAGGATGAGGCACACAAGAGGAGGAAGAAAAGGAAGAGAAATCAAGGTAAAAAGGTATGGTTTCTTAGTAGTTTTCCATGCTTTCTTCCATCCAAACCTCCTTTCCTCCATTCTCCTTTGTTTTCTTTGATTAAAATGAAGTTTACAAATCTGTTTTAAGGGAGAAACTTAGGGGAAAATTCAGATTTGAAGAAAGGAGCTTGGAGAAAGCAAGATTCAAGTGAAAAAAAAGAAAGAAAATAAGATAATTTCTCCTCCTATGGTTGCTACTTTTAGTTCCCCTCCTCCCCTTTGCCTAACCTAAGAAACCCTAGGAAGACTTGGTTTTTAGACAGAACCAAGGGTGATACCAAGGAAAAAGGGTGTGGAGATTAAGAATATGAAAAAGAAATTAACAAAACACCATTAGATTTCAAGATGCAATTTCTAGGGTTTCAAGTGCACCTTGTAAAATCTGATTTTGTATGATGATTCTTAGGCTTAAATAAGAGTTTAAATGAGCTCCTAAGATCCCAAAAAAGCTCCCTATATGCACCCTCCCTTGAGAAAACAAAGCAAACTCCAAAAAGCCCCATTTCTTCCATACCCTCGGCCTAAAGGAGTTTGTGTAGCTAGAGAGAGTTTTAAATTTTTCTAAGTCCATTTTTGAGTCATATATGATGAATGAATATGAGAGGAAGCCTTGGAAAAAATTTAGAAACCATAGAAAGTGAGTTAATACTTTATGTTCCATATCATGGCCTAAAGAAGCAACATGTAGTGAGGCTCTTGGTTTTAATTGTGTGACAATTCCAAGAGGCTTAAAAGGAGTCAAGAATCATATTTGAAAGGAAAGAATAAAGCCTAAAATTTATTTGAGGGTGTTGCTTCATTAGGTGCAATTATGGAACCATAATGAGGTTTATAGATTAAACTAAAGTTCAAGCAAGTGTGTGGCCTTAGAATTAATTCCATGAACCTAATTGGCTTCCATAAATTGTGTTTAGGCTAAGAGAAAACTTTCTCACACTTTTGTGTGTGTGAGGCCGAAAAAGGGAGCTTGGATTCAAAGGAAAAAGTGTGTAATTATGTACAAGGTAACTATCTCCACCTTCTCTCATCCATGGATATGTGCTTAGCTTGTCTTGAATGTATATGTATGTGTATTTTTAATCCATGAAAAGTGTGCTAGCATGACTTTAATTCCATGGTGCCATGATGTTACAATATGCTCTTATATGATATTTTTCATGTG